>JAWZYV010016568.1:600000-1003912 GCA_038373885.1 Cheiracanthium punctorium | reverse complement strand
ATTTTGTATCGAAAATACATTTTTTATGTATTTTGCCCAACTCTGCTTCTGTAGTTGCTTTCAAAGAGCATTGCAGAGCAAGCAGTAATTATTTTTATTTCCAACGGAGGGGAGAGTATGAGGGAGCGTCCTCTAAGTGAAACTGTACTCCCCCTCTCTAAACAACGGGGGATGAGGGGGAGAAAAGCAATAAACTTTAGGTTTACCATTGCCGATCTCTGGGAAGATAGGGCGCAATCATGGAAAAAAGTACAAAATACAAAGCTTTTGAAGGATTTTTTAATTAATTTAAAGCATGATATGCGCACATATAATATAAATAAATATTAAAACAATATTATTGTAAAGTTCAAACAAGGAAAGTGTAAGATAAGACTTAAAATTCAATCTCCCAATGACAGCTCGAAAACGAAACTACGTAAATAATCGCTTCAAAATAGTACTTAATTTCGGATTTCTAGTCAAAAAGTGATTTTTATGCATTAAGTAAGTATTTTAGATTAGGAAAATCAAAAGGAAAAACATAAGACTCATTATTTGATGCTTAGATATAGCAGTTTTTCCGAAGTCACACCGTTCCACAATGCTAACTCTACGGAAGATTTTCATCCATAGCCCGCGGCGGCTGATTCTCCGCTTCAGCCAAACAGAAATTATTTCACTCGTGTCGGGTCTCTGACGGAGTATAGGGTCTCTAGTCTATACGAATGAACCCACTGTTTGGAATTTGTTCCGCCTTCCGCCGGGGCCATCGCTAAGCAACGGGCCTGCTTATGAGTTGTCATCGCTAAAAATGAGTTTATCATTGAGGCCTGTCACAGTATTCTATTTTATTATTCTAAGTATTATAAATGTTATATTATTTTATTATTTTAAAACAATTTTTTTATACTTTTGTCGTACTAAAGAACTTTAGATGTAGGTAATCGTTTTGTGAATATCTTGCGCCATTTTCTTTCATGAAAATTTATCCTAAAATTCGAACATTTTGCTCTGAATGTAAAGGTAAGTGAACGCTTATAATGTATTTAGAAATTCTAAAAATATGTATGTAAATCATGTTTAGTGAATAATTACTCTTGTGTTATTTATAAATAAATTATTTTAATCAGAAATCGTATTATTTGAGTAGTTTTTATTCTTGTAAATAAGCATGACGTTGTGATACTATTTAGACAATTTAACTTTGCCAGTTGAAAATGTTATTTATGAGTTATATATGCCTTGATTATGTGATTAAGACTTACATGTGGTACAGTGCAAAAATACAGTAAATTATAAATTATTGATTTTTGCCCGTTTATACAGAAACTTCAAATGTAGTTAATATTTTGTACAAGCGTTCATTATGCTTGCTCAATTCCTAAGTTCGATTGAGAAAGCGACAGAAGAATAATATATACTACATGAAATGTCTTTATTAAAGAATAATTAATTCAGGGATTGCGCTATAGAGCGTATTTTATCAATTTTCTCCAATATACAGGATATCCCGAAAACACTGAAATGCGCTTTAATACATCATTTGTTAAAGATTAATCTTGAATTGTTTAAAATAACGGAGGAAATGCGACTACGTTCATGAAATATTCATTATAAAAATGTCTTTCTCATTTGTGTATTTAGTTATTTTAAAGTATATTAAATATCCACTTGTGAAACTAAAATAAGCAATCGTGAATCATGAGAGTAAGCGCTACTTTGTTTTTCCTTCAAATTATATGCATGTATTTTCTTTATATAAATATGTATCATAGCAAACAAATTAATCATGAGTTCGTACTTGAATTAGTAACACAATTACTACTTAAAACTACATTAAATAACGTTTGAAAGCACTGGGAAGCTTAAGAAATGCCTGATGTATACGTGAAGACTAGAGCATCCGTAGGCCTCTTTGGATGGCTCATCAAAATACTAGAGATGAGTTCGGGCTCATTTTTTGAAGCCCGAGCCCGAAGACTTTTAATCCGAGCCCGCCCGAGCCCGAGCCCGCCATGTCAGATAAGATAAATAAAATTCCATAAAATTCAAAGAAGTAATTATTTGATAGAATACAATAAATTTTGCCGTTTGTGCAAATTAAAGACAAATATAGTTGCAAATTTTTAATGCACTTTATAATTCTTTATATCTATGTTTATGAAATAATGTCCGCTCTCATGACTAACTACCCTAGTAGCAATGACTGCTTGTTTTCTGCTCGGTCGTTCATCGACTCATCGTTAACTCATCGACTCGTCGAATTCAGTCATCGGCAAGTGCACTTTTGTTTATCTGCAAAAGATGAATTTTTATTCATGAATAGAAGTGATCTAGACGAGCAGTTTCGCCGATGGGAAACCGAAAAACAATATCTTATCCGAAACTGCAGTTCTATAGTCATCGGGCCTTGCAGGTGTCCCCAGTGGTTTACACTTTACCCAAATTCCTACAAATACTTGCGTAATTTAGATGTGCCTTTGCATAATCTAAGGGAAATTTTGAACAATTCTTGAATTAATCGAATAATTTACTTCAAATTTCTTGTATTGGGGTTGGGAGGGGGCAGGGGGTGGTATCCCCCCTTGCCTCCTCCCAAAAAATTTAAATTTGAAAAGAAATATTTACAAAAATAAATGTAAGTGTTTATTATATAAAAATCGTTTGTAATATTTAAATAATTTTTAAAAAATGTGTTTAAAAAAAGAAAAGAAAATCTATTTGAGCGTCAGCTGCATTATAAGAAAAACGGAAACTTCATTACAATGAGCAATGTTTTTGAAACCTCTTTAATGCAAACAGCAAGAAGAGAAATCAGTTAATTTTTTAAAGTTATCCAAGAAATATGGAAGTTAAAATCACACTAAAATTCCTATACAATTGGCAATATTGTTTTTTAATTATTAATTATGAATGTTGTTGCTACTTACATACATTGGTAAAAGTGAAATTAATTTCTTACCAATCGAATAATTTGACTATTATTAATAATAGCTGAACAACACTTTGTCAAAATTTCATCCAGTCCCAATCTGAGACTAAAATAACGGTTACTTCACACTTTGCCTTAAGCATGACACGATTCGATGGTCTAGGGGTAACGCGCTTATCTCGGAATCAGTACGCTCAGGGTTCGGGCCCGGGGGAAGAAGAATTTCTTTTTTTTTTTTTTTTTTTCAGAAAAACGGAAATTTAGCATACAAAAAACGAAAACATAATAAACAGACGGACATATTTTGAAAATTTTGCTGCCAGTCTTTTATTTTTTACTAACAAATATATTTTAAACAGTTTATCGGTTTCTTTTCGTTATTTCATCTGAGTCATCTGTAAACGATGATCGGCTTTATGGTCCCCCGAGCGGACATTTTGTACCAGTTGCCGATGAAATTTCCCCTTTTTTGGATGAAAAGCCGTGATCGGCCATTCCTCCTTCTCCTCGGATATAACTCACCCGCCTCTCATCGACCGATGGGTTATTGCTACTAGGGTGCACACTAAAAATATAATATCGAAGCTTTGGGGGGGGGGTGATTTCAGCTTCTTAGAAGCAAAGAAGTTTATCTTCATCGCAGTTTATATCAGAAGTTTTAATTTAGTCTCGGAACATATTTCTAATTTTTTTTTTGGGGGGGGGCGAGTATAGAGCTTTTGAAACGTTTAAAGCTCAACTTCATGTGTTTAAAATTAATGTGAAGAAACACAAGAATTACATTCAATATTAAGTAGCTAAGAAAATTGGAGGAAATACAAATTGTTATTTTTTTTATTGTTTAGTGGTTAGTTCGCAGCGTACTTTGAGTTTCATTTTGCATGTGATATACCATCATTTCAGGGTTGGGTTTTTGACTTCAAAAACTGGTTTTCGACATGACAAGTATCAAAATCTGGTTTAAACCGTCAAAAACTAATCCATAAAAGAAAAAGAACAATATGCAAACTAATTATGCAGTATATTGCATTAAACTAAATGCCTAGTTAAAATTAATTATATTAAAATATAATAATTATACTAGCACATAAGTTGTGCTCACTAAGAATAATTAGTTTAATACCATTTATATAATACAAATTTATAAATTTAATGTATGCAATATTATATATAAAAATTGTATATATCAGTGGCACAGCCAGAAATTTATCATGTGTGTGTGTGGTTACAACTACTGCAACTCACACATATGTATACGTGTGTGTGTGATACGGGTGTGAAGAATATACTTTTTGTATGACGAAGAATATACTTCTTGTATGACAAAAAATATTCCTCATTGGAGGGGGTTGTGACTCCCCTATCCCCCTTGGCTACGCCACTGATATATGTAATTAATGAATAATATTCTGCAGTTTTTCAAAAATTTCAAACTATCGTATGGGTAAACATTTCCTAGAAGAAACATCAAGTTTATTTTTGGTTTAATCCAAATATCTAAATTGAAAAGGCTTTAAGGAATAGCCAATAGCATAGCAATTTCACTCATTTAGACTAAAGAGATAAAAGATCAGATCGTTTTAACTATCAGTATACTAAAGTTTTCCATTCAAAATAGAATTAGTAAAAAATTTTGGGACTTGGATGCTATGAGTAAGCACATCTTTACAAAGTACATAATGGTCTTACTTCTTAAAAATAAATAAACCTGATAGATGTAAACAAAGTAAGCATTTTTTACTGATTATAGTGCTGTATTTTTCTAAATATTAATTGATTAATTCATTACAGATATTGAAGTACAAGCTATTTTGCAATAAAGTAAAACACTTAAAAGTATTGTTTATTTTTTCCACTCAATATTTGAGGTTTTTGACAGTTTTTGACATGATGGTTTAAACCATGGTTAAAACTGTCAAAAACTAGCCAACCCTGCATCATTTGTTTCCATCGCATAACTTTTACTACTTTAAAAATCTCAATTTTTTTTTTTCTGCTGGAGCCCAATCATGACCCACAGCAAATTTTAGTTAATGAAATTTGTAACACATACCTTGTATCTTGATTATCAAATTTATAATTTTAGAAAAGTTGGTCACGAGATATTTTGATATGGAGTGCCATACCTAAGATTTTATTTTGTTGAGGACTGTGTATCAAATTGTAACCTAAGTTTCATCTGTAAGCTAAGTAAACAGTCAGATATTCGGGGGGGGGGGGGCTGGCTTACAGTTGCCTTAACCACCAGCCTGTCTGGATACGTGCCTTAGTTCGTTATATACTGGGTTTGCTATAAGAGTTCGACTGTATAGGAGAGATGAGAAATGATGATCTATCATATAATGAAATATGGTTATTTTTCCCGTGGTTTTCTCCAGTTGTTGTAATGTGAATATTCCTTCTCGGTCCAAAGGCATTCTCCCCCCCCAGGGGGAGAATGCCTTTGGTTTTTCAGTTTTTCATTTGGTTGTGCAACTGCACCCCCTATTTGCCACCCCTGATCCCCCCATTACGCAGATAACCTTTGTAGTTTTGCTGTAATTAAAAGATGCCTTGTGGACACTATTAACAGAGAATTGCATTATCTAAAATTATTCGAACTCAGTTACAGACAGTGCTCGAAAATTGTGGTTGTCTGCTTACCCAGGGCAGTCAGATTTTTAAACGGGCAAGTAAAACAAAGAATTCAGTTGCCCTTAGGGCAACCAAAAAGAAAAGAACTTTCTTTCATGGTAATTATCAAAAAGAGTAGAAAGAAAGAAACTACTATTGTTTTATCTTCAGTGTGCTCGTTTCCTATTTGTTTACAAGCAGCCGATCACCGTCAAGAGAATTCTGCCATCATAGTCAAATCATACGTAGTCAAAAATCCATTTTTCATAGTAACGGCCGCAATTAAAAAAAAAAAAATTGTATAGCAAAAGTTGCATGGGCAACAAACTGTACTTGGCTGTGACCAAAATAATTTCAGAGATTGCCCGAGGGGCAGCACAAAAAGAAAACAAAACACAAGATTCTACCCTTAGTTACAGACATTGCGGATAAGTTATTTGTAAAAATATTTCATGTTAATGTACGGGCTATTTTGCTTCAATATTGTCATTTGTAAAACTTTTTGTTTTGACTTCACCCATTTTTTAATTAGATTTTCTTTCTACAGAAAAAAGAAGTCCTCCCATGTTACGTGTGTCCTTTATGACACAGCTAGAGTGAAAGAACCTGAACGCCAATATCATAGGTTTCCGAAAGACCCAATAATGTAAGTGTTAATTTTAGTAATACCATGTGTTACTCATTTTGTAATGAAGCTATCAACAAATTCTTTATGTAAGGTAATGTACAATGTAGGGTGTGTACGGAATATTCGGTATACTGGCAGTATACCTATTCGACTGTATACCGTGACGGTTCGGCCAAATACTTAAATATTCGACAACCGAATAGTAAACAAATTTAAGTATTCCCCAATTAGTAAACAAATACATATTTTTTATATCAGAAATGAAAGATATAGTATAGTACCATAGTACTAAATTGATTCAAGTTGTTACTAATATCACATGTGAATAAGCGTTAGAAACCCGTATAAAGTCCTCCTACCAAGGCACCCCCATCCTTGGCAGATAGTCCTAACGTAGCATTCCACAATCACACACACACACACAAAAAAAAACAATATCCCAATGAAATTAGTTTTAATGTAAGAGAAAACACTCAGATGTTAAATTTGAATTTTGTTGCTTTTCAGTTTTTCTTAAATCATGACACATTGCATTAACCTGTGCTATTACTAACTGATTTAAATTTGAAACAGTAATCAGGAAAAAAAAAACTCATAACATTAAGGTAATTAACTCCTAAAGTAATCTATATGCTTATTCATTAGGGATGAGAATTCATTTGTGGTGAATAGTCACTGTTATGCCATAAAAGTGTCATTTGTTTATATTTAAATTCTAGATTTTCCTATAAAAACAATTTTATAGAAATTTACCTTCCATGGCCAACCTAAAATTGGTACTTACGTATTATCCCGGTGGTCATTCCAGCCAAACTATTTTTCCGTCAAACGAGTTGCCAAACTGTTGCCCCAATCGTATTCAAAACCATTAATAATTTCATATGTCCAGCATTTCTCTTGGCAAAAAAAATTGCTCGTCTTGGCAGACTGCCGGGATAATACGTAAGTACCCTAAAATTTATCACTAACAGTCTGTTATCTGTTATTACTTTTTTTTCTCAACCAAGTCTAAGCAAATTTTGGGTGCCACTCAGGGGCGTAGCCAAGGGGGGGGTTAGGGGGGTCATCCCCCCCCCATGAGAAATTTTACACGTATACATATATATGAGTTGTAGTAGTCGTAACCCCCCCCCTATGAAAAGTTTCTGGCTACGCCCCTGGTGCCACTAATAATACTTAACTCAAACTGAAACCCAATCTAATTAAAAATTATTGGATCTGGGGATCAAACTTGCTAGTTAGTATTGTTTCATTAATTAATTAAAAAACTAGTATAAAACAGCATACTATACCATTTTGATATGAGCAATGTATTTTTTAATTAATAGTTTTTCCAATATCAATGGTTTAAAATATTCATCAATTTTATTTTTTTTCTACTGTCAATTATTTTAAGAGTAAAAGAGAGTAACAAAAAGTCAAATCTGATTCTTCCGCTAATTATTAATTTAAAAATGCAAAATTTCCTGATTTTGATGGGGGAAACTTACTAATTTCATTCTGATAATTTAAACCTTTAAGCAAACCATGTGGTTAAAATATTTTAGCTAATTTTATCGTGTAGCAATTACATGTCTGAAAAGCTTTCTTTTTTCTTTCTTTTGTAGCTGCTGCTGCTTTGAAGTTTAAGGAGAAGGACAAGGAGGTTTTGGCAAATATGTTTGGTCGAAGTTTAGCTGAAGCATCTGATTAGAATAAAAAAAAGATTCGTGCTTCAGATTGTTCCTTAACATTTGATATTGTGGACAATTATACTGAAAACTTATAAAGATAATTTTGTTTTTAAAAATAAAATATGAAAATCTGTTTCATGTAATTTTTTGGAAAGAAAACTTAATTTGAAGTGTGTTTATAATTAGGGATATTTAAAATATTAAAAATGTACATTACTAATTTTTTACCAGTGTTAATCCTTTTCCAGTAAGCTGTTTAAAGCGCATTTTGTTTTGCATGAATTAAAACTTAAATTAGTTTTTAAAATTCACAATTGTGCAATTTTAAGCATTACTCAATTTTAATAGCATTTCCAATTTAATGAAAATCTTAAAATGTAGCCCAAAAAAGATTTTGATCCATTTATTTCAAATCAAAATTTATTTATTTTAATATTTTCTTCTTCTGTTGTTTACAACCAATAATATTTGCTTTTCGATCAAGTTACAGTAGAACCCTGATTATCCAAGGTGGTCAGAATCAAACATGCCTCGGATAACACTGACAATCATAATCACAATTACAGTTTTAAACATACTGCAGATCATGTCCAGACTTTGAAACGATTACAGTCAAATGTAATTCCCTATAAGAATGCTATTTTATAAATTCTACAGAAATAGTGTAATAAAATTGCATTACTTCAGAATTTTCGGAATATTTGATTTCACTAAGATCAAGATTACTACCTTTTTGCAAATTTAACAGTAACCGGTCATAATCCTTTTAGGAATTGGCCATAGTCGTAATCCTTATCAATTCTTGTAATCAATTGCAGATGGATGTGTAATCATCCGAAGTCTGATCATGAATCTTTTACATTAACCAAGGTGTCACATTGAATATCATGGAGCATTGCATAACCAAGGTTCTACTGTACTTTGAAACATTATAAAGAAATGTATTTAATCACTCGTAACTGGAATTATCATTCACCCCTCTTGTAATTTTTAATGAAATCCAAAGGCTTAAGAGATTAACTTTTAATACAAATATATTGAAAATGAATTCATTGTATCTAAGATGCATTAGTGCTTCATTGAAATTAATATAAATTAGGGGGGGGGGAAATAACCTCCAATGGCAAATTACATTTTGTGGGAAACGTTTCAAGGTAAGTACAGAGTAAAAAAAAAGAAATATGAGCATATTACTGGAATTTTTTTTTTCTTTAATAGCTATTATTTTACTCGAAGAAAAGCTCTATTTATACTTCCTGCCCCCTCCCTTTTCCCTTTACACATATGGCAAACATTTATTGTATACTTTGAAATTGGTAATAACTCCCACAATCTTTCTGAAAAATTCTAGATAAACTGTGTTGACCAAAGAAAAGAGTATGCAGTTTGATTTAACACTGAGGTTGTTATAGCAGAGCTGTATTAATTAAAAATATATTGTCTTTGTGGATTTTATGAGTAGTGGCTACTATAAAATCCAAAGTAAATTTTATATTCTATAGGTGATTATAAAATAGCTTTCTATAGTAAAAGCTTCAACTATATTTGTTCAAGCTTTTAATTGTACTCTACAATATAAATTGCTGCACAATTTCAGTATTAAAGGCCTTTACGTTCTCCAAAAGGTGAGTCAGAATCTGCGTGAAGAATGATCTTTTAGCACCATCAAATGAAAACTCATGTACAAAAATTTTTTTCCCAGTCATTTAAAAAAAAAAAAAAAAAAAGAAGAAGACATGTTTCAGCTAACCTATTAAAGCATCAGCCATCAGGTCAATATTGTATGTTTGGGCTCCTACTTGTGAGGGAAAATATTGATTGTAAAAGAAATTGGGGGGTGGGGGGACTTGACTAATTAATATTTCACATGTAGACCTTTTTTTTTTGTTTGAAATTATAACTCAAAAGAGAATTTTTTAATGCTTTAAAATGAAATGAAAAATTTTCTGTAGTTACTACAGAAAATTTTTCATTTCATATTAAAGCATTAAAAAATTCTCTTTTGAGTTATAATTTCAAACAAAAAAAAAAGGTCTACATGTGAAATATTAATTAGTCAAGTCCCCCCTCCCCCCAATTTCTTTTACAATCAATATTTTCCCTGATGGGAGAAACATGAAAACAATATTCAGAAATGTTGGAAACCAATATTGCTCAATGTCAAAAAATAATATTTAGGAATATCAGAAAAAGATATTCCTGGATATCTGAAAACAATATTCAGAAATGCTGGAAACCAATATTGCTCAATGTCAAAAAATAATATTTACGAATATCAGAAAAAGATATTCCTGGATATCTGAAAAAAAATATTCAGAAATGTTGGAAACTGATATCTCTGAATGTCAAAAAATAATATTCAGGAATATCATTTAGGGGGGGTCCATTTAATATTGCCCAATATTGTAATTTTGATATTGGGCAATATCTCTGTGCTACCTGGGTAATGAACGCTTGTACAAAATATTAAATACATTTGAAGTTTCTGTATAAACGGGCAAAAATCAATAATTTATAATTTACTGTATTTCTGCACTGTACCAGATGTAAGTCTGAATCACATAATCAAGGCATATATAACTGATAAATAACATTTTCAACTGGCAAAATTAAATTGTCTAAATAGTATCACAACGTCATGCTTATTTACAAGAATAAAAACTACTCAAGTAATACGATTTCTGATTAAAATAATTTATTTATAAATAACATATGAGTAATTATTCACTAAACATGATTTACATACATATTTTTAGAATTTCTAAATACATTATAAGCGTTCACTTACCTTTACATTCAGAGCAAAATGTTCGAATTTTAGGACAAATTTTCATGAAAGAAAATGGCGCAAGATTCACAAATCGATTACCTACATCTAAAGTTCTTTAGTACGACAAAAGTATAAAAAAATTGTTTTAAAATAATAAGATAATATAACATTTATAATACTTAAAATAATAAAATAGAATACTGTGACTGGGGAAACAGGCCTCAATGATAAACTCATTTTTAGGGATGGCAACTCATAAGCAGGCCCGTTGATTAGCGATGGCCCCGCTGTAACCCAGGGCAGTGGGCTACGATGTGCAGACTGTCGGCGGGACTTGTCAGGGGGCAGAAGTTGCAATTCCTTGTCTCCTTTACGGAGAACCCTCGAAAATAGGCCGGGAAGGGACCATGGTCCGTCACGACCCAGTTCACCTTCCTACTTTTCCAAGTTCTCTTTTCGCTCACCGTTGGAAAGATCGAACGCGTGAAACGTCCGACTTCTGCTTCTTCCCACCTTTTCTGCCACAGTTTCCTGGCTTCAATCCTCATGGAGTACTTCACGCTCCTTATCGAACTCTTTACTCTTTCGTCTACTGATGGTTTCTGTGTTCCACTCTTCGCCAGAGCATCGGCTTCCTCGTTTCCCCAGGTTCCGACATGTGCCTTCACCCAGTGGAAGCGGATCCGCCTATCTCCGATTTCGGAGTGGATAGCTGCAACCATTGCATTTCTGCAATTCAGCCTTGAGAGAGCTTGGAGTGAGGACTGGCTGTCTGTATAGACGTCCAAGGTTTCTGTGCTTCGACAGAGTGGGTCCTGCAGACCTTTCAGGATCGCGACGAGTTCGGCCTGGAATACACTTCCATTGTCCGACAACCTGTAGCGGCCGTCAGAGATTCTCTTCTGACCGCTATACAGGACGTATCCTGATCCCACTTTGCCATTGAGCCTAGACCCATCCGTGAAGAGCTCTAGTCCCTTCCTCCGTGGGCCCAGGGTGTCCCAGCTGATAAACGGACTCCTACTCGGGTGTGTACCCCATCGCGGAAGTTCGCCCTCTACTTCGGAGGGTTCTATTCTCGTATCTCCGAACTGGATCGATTGACCCTGCTTTCGGAGTCTCGAGATGAGCGCTTCTTTCTCCACCTGTAGGTCTAGTGGTAGGAGGCCAGCAAGGACACAGAGCGCGGCACTGCTTGTTGTGCGGTAACACTTTGTTATCGCCAGCAGTATAATCCTTTGCACCTGTATTAGGCGCGTCCGCATTCGCTCTGTTCCTCCATCCCACCAGGCTCCGCAGACATAAAGAGCTACGCGCTCCATTCCACGTTTATAGAGGTTCTTCAACACAGTCCCGCTAAGTCCGTTGCCGGGCCTCATTAGGCTGTGGAGTCTGACTACGTATCTCGCCAGCAGTTGCTTGAGATGTGCGACATGTGCCATGGAATTCATCTTTTGATTAAGCACCACTCCCAGCACCTTCAGCTCTGACTGAAACTTTACTATGCTACCCCCGAAACGGATTACCGGGGCAGTACGGGGAGGCCGCACTCGCCCCATTCGACGCAGGGGTCGTACGTGAAGCCCGACCGTTTTGGCTGTGCTGAACTCCAGTTTGTGGAGTTCGCTCCATTTCTGAAGGATAGTGAGGGCTTCAGTCGCCTTGCGGCTGCACTGATGCGCGTTGGGAGCATCAATTACCACAACAAAGTCGTCCGCATATGCCTGCAGATAGACTCCAACAGGAAGCTTGAGCTTAAGAGCCGAGTTAGCTACGATGTTCCACAGCAGGGGGCCAGAGTTGGATCCCTGCGGACATCCTCTGTTGTAGCTATGGACAACCTCCGATCCTCCTGAACGGTAGACTACCTCCCTCATTGTAAGGAAACTACTCACCATCCTGTACAGATTCTTTGGGCACCCTGTCTGACCCAACAGGTATAGTATGGAAGGCCACCATACATTATTGAAGGCACTTTTAACGTCTAAGGAAATTAGACATGTGTCGTTCCCCAGAGCCGCGTTGACCTCGACTGACTTATAAATGGCAGAGATGGCTTCCTCCGCACCCGTCCCCGGCGTGAACCCGTATTGGGTCTTCGCCAGGTGACCACCTTTATGGAGGTGGTGCTGGAGGCGTTCTACCACAAGCCTGTCTAGTATTTTGCTCCATGCCGACAGGAGACAAATCGGTCGATAGCTCGATGGGTCCGAACTGTCTTTTCCTTCCTTGTTAAAAAGAACCAAACTTGCCCTTTTCCATACAGGAGGGAATGTGCCTAGTTCGAGGCACTTATTAAAGATTTCCAAGAATAGTTCCTTGTTGGTCTCGATGGCCAACTGAACAATTTCTAGAGGTATACCGTCCAGTCCCGGAGCTTTGCCCTTGTTGAGGGCGCTCAGAGCTGCTTCGAGTTCCTTCATGGTGAACGGTGGATCGTCGTCTCCGAGATTCGGCTTTGACGCTCTTATTTCCCTCTGTTCCGGGTGTCGTCCTCCGGCACATCCTGCGGGAAGTGGTGTTTGAGAAGCTTACCTATAGCTTCCGCGTGCGTGTTCGCGGTACCATCCCCTGTGATGGCACCTAGGAGGAAAGGAGAATTTCGCTTCCCCTTTATCCAACCGTAGTGGGCTCCGAAAGGTTGCCTAGGATCGACTGCATCGAGATACTGTTTCCAGTAGTCCCATTTTGCTCGTCTTACTGCTCTATTGAATAGAGCTTTTTCCTTCCTATAGGCTACTTCCAGAACCTTCCTACAGTCGGGGTCGTCGGTGCAGCGCTGGAACTTCCTCCTTTTCGCTGTCACCTTCCTCCGGTGGATCGCTAGCTCGAGCGTCCACCACGAATTCACACGCCTGGGCCGGTGGTCTTCGCTGCCATTGGGCCGGCTCCTCAGAGCACAACTCGCCCACATGGCCTCTGTCACCTTTTCCACGCAGTAGTCGACTCTGTTCTCTCGAACCCAGTCAACAGAATATTCAGAGAGCTTGCGGTCAAGCAGCTGTCTTACTTTGGGAATGTAGAGCTTATTGAGCCTTATTCTCTTTGACTGCTCCAACCTTTCTTCACCGATGTGAAGGGTTGTGACAATTCTGAGATGGTCTGTACCTGACTCGAGGTCGACCAATTCCCATTTCTCTACCTGAATTTCACCCTGTAGGCGGGCTACTGACAGGTCTATCCAACTGGAGCCTCGTACGCTCTGGAACGTCGGGTCCGATTCTGGATCGTTTAGCAAGGTCAAGTCATTCGCCAGAAGGAACTCAAAGATGGTGTCACCTCGGGTGTCCTCGGTGTTACATGGGTTCCCCCATGCTGTATGTTTCGCATTGAAGTCGCCCAGTAGGATCAGTGAAGGGTTAGCATTGACCAAAGCTTGCAGACAATCCATCTGCTCGGTGACATCCTCGTTGGGAGACAGATAGCATGTTGCTACCGTTAATGAGCCGCTGTCCGTGTCCAGTCCTATTGCTACTATGTCCTTGGTTAGCAGCTTTACGATAAATTGCAATCTGGGGTTGCTTACGATTATCGCTGCTCGTCCATTTGGACTATGAACCACCGGACGTGAGTTAGGCATTCCGCCCACTCTTCCCCCGTCTTTCAGGAGGTAGGGTTCTTGGACACAGACTAGATCGTATTGATCTAGGTCTCCTTGGAGGATGGCAGAAGCCGCGAGACTCCTCCCGACATTCTGTTGCGCAATGGTGAGACTACCCATAGTTAGTCTTCTTTTTAAGCATCGACACTTCATAGATCCTTGTTGGGCAATTCTCTGCTTTTGCAGAGTGGTCTACACTCACTACGTTTCTCCCGGCATTCCGTCTGTTCCGAGCTTCGCAGATGTGGCACCTAGAACAGGCTATACAATCCTTGCTCATGTGCCCTTTACCCCCGCAGTTCAGACAGCGTTTCCGGGCTTTACAAGTAGTGCTTAAGTGACCGTACTCTCCACAACGGAAACACTGAGTAGCCCTTAGGTTTTCCACCACCTTTATCTTACACCAGTCCATGGTTATGCGCTCCTGACTTAGTATTGCATGGAAGACTTTAGGGGGTACTTCCACTATAACGTGGCGTGTATCCCTCTTTTTGATGGAGTACCTGATGGTAATCTCCTCACTTGCCAAGCCCTCCTCTTGGTCCCGGATGGCATCGACGACGGCTCGGTCGTCGAGTTCCCATGGAACATCTACCAAGCAAAGTTGGGGGTTTCTGCGGACCGGTTTCCTTACGGTAACCTTATCTTTCAGCTTATCGCTGGCCGAGATCTGCCTGATTAGGATATCTAGGTCTTCCTCGGTCTCAGTCCGTATTTTCATGCCCCCATTCTTCGCCTTACGGGTCCACAGGACTTTGGCGCCCAGTCTCGCTGGGTTCACCTCCCTGCATACTAAGTCCCTTACGCACACACCATCTTTGGCTGCGTCGACGAACATCACGTGTTCGGACGCGGTGCTATTCCTAGGCGGGGTCGCTGTTGTGACATGTGATGTACAACCACTGGCGCCTGTCACCTGCGCCTCTGTGGAGGGTTGAGTTGGGGCGTCTGAGATTGTCCCATCCACGTCCGCCTCTGACGTTTGGATGGGGGGATCTGTGGCATTTTGACTACACCCACTAGCGCTTGCCACTTGCGCTTCTGTGGGTGGTGAGGAGATGGCAACTGAAATGGGCGGCCCCACAACGCTTGCCACCTGTGCGTACGTGGGTTTCTCAGCACGGAGAGCCGCAATCTGATCCCGCAGTTTCGCCTGTGTAAGGCTATTCCTAACGAACAGCTCATACATGTCCATGACCCGCCTCATAACGGCTTTTCGATCAACGGACTTCAGGGGTCCCTGCAGGTCTATTGCTACAAGTAGCAATAACTCTCTGGCCCTTAGCCTCTCAATCTCCTCCTTTACATACCGCGCGGGCATGCCGGGGAGACTGTCGCAGAAGTTTTCCACTTCCGCTACGGCGCTACCAAGAGACATATTCACCAATCAAAAGCAATGTGAGCGCAAATAGTGCACACTACAGTCGGTACACTAGCGTCGTATCTACCAGGTCTCAATACCCTCTTTTAGAATCGCTCTGCTTAGCCACCACTCGGGTGCCCGACCGGAACGACGAGGACGTGAGAGCAGTCAGAAATTGGTAATGTGAGGGATAGACTCTGGGCCGTTGTCCGTCACAAAAAACAAGCAAATATCGCACTTGTACGAGCCAATCTCTATGACCTCCCGGTCGAAAATAATTTTAAAAGCTGTCGCATCTTGAATTCTATCCATCATAATTTTTTTGATATTTTGACAAATTGCAGGGTTGGGAATTCTGTGCCAATTGCACCATACCGCGCCAAAACTTAAAACCTGTGCTATGCTGCTACAAAAGCGCTTTATCAAACGATTCTGTACCAAAAGAAAAAACAGCTACTCTGCTCAATACAAACTGCTTAAAACGCCATCTCGCCATACGTTTTGATTCTGCGCTCCCACAACTGACAACCATAATTTCTGGAAGAAAAGTCACACCCACGAAAATGAGCTTAATGAACTAGAAAATCATCAAAAATGCTGCAGAAACGATCCCTTCCCCCTCCGAAAAAAACAAACAAACAAACATCGCACTGGGATTATTTTGGGAGGGGGGGTGTGGATAAATGGTAAAAATATCTCCTTTTTGTCCCCCCTTCCCATATAATGTTTTAAAGTATTTATTGCTATTTCACGAAGCTTACGATTTCCATTTTCAAATAATCAGTGTCCGATTTCAGATAAAACATCAATTTTTATATTCACAAAGGCAAATTTATAGAATTAAATAAATAACTTGTAAAAAACTTGCATTCGTAAAAAGTTCTGACAGTATAGCACATGCTGTTAAAACAAAGAACGAGCCGATCAGATGTGGAGTCTCCAGTCAAAAGTAAAATATTTTTTTTTTTTTCACTGACGGTCAGCTGTTGATTGCGTAATGAGGAGGCTCCAGTCAAAAGTAAACAATTTTTTACATTGCAATCATGGCACGAGAATTAGGTTGTTGCCACAAAAAGGATTAGAAAAAAGGTTTATCAACCTACCCATAGAAATTTTTAATGGGGCACCGTCCATATTTTCAATTTGCAAGTGAGGATCGATGACGTCAGTTGCTTTAAGATATGTAAAAATTATGCCATAATTTTAACTCATTTATTCTTGCACTTTTTTCAACACAGGGACACGATATTATGATTAAAATTTACTGTAGAAATAAACGAAGAAATTCACAATTATTAGAAGTGGTATTTTAATCCGTTGCTTATTTAAAAATTGAAATGTCTTAACGCAGCTGAAAATGTTCATTTTAAAAGTTACAAAGTTCGTTTTAAAGTGCGATATATTAAAATTTTTCTATTTACTTTTTTTTATTTTCGGCATTTAATTATGGTGCAGGCGTATATAGCAGGCGAGTATAGTTTTATTTTAACGTTGAATTATGTTCCTCCATAGCAGTCATACATAAAGCAAAGTTTTAATGATACCTTTTAAAAACTACTATGCGAAATATCGAAATTAACTCCCTCAACCAACCGGGTTATCCTTTACGGCAGTTAAACAGTGATGTCATAAATTTAAAAAATGTGTGAAATTTGTAAACTCTGCAACTCTAACGCCCTGTCACAATTAAAGCGAGAATAAATAGCTCCTCGAGGTTGCACAGTTTGTTTTTCAGGAGACAGGACTATGGAGGATATATAAGATATTGTTATATTAGATACATGGATATTTAAAATGGCACCCCTTGGATATTTTCTCCCCACAATGAGATGAAATGGTTTGCGGCGCTATATATGCCAATCTTATAAAACTATGCATAAATTAAATATATATGAAGAGTTTCCTTAATGGCAACCATTATGTGAAATGATTATTATTTATGCTAATGCAGTGGTTCCCAACCGGGGGGTTACGACCCCCAAGTGGGTCGCCATGCCTTTTCAGGGGGGTCGCCGCAGACCGATTTTGTAGGAAATGAATGGCAAAATATTTCCACGTTTCTCTGCCATGAGACACGCTTTCTCCCTTTTCTCTTTGTAAAGTAAAAATCCTTTTTCTCATCAGAGCGCTTGTATCAAATCTACAAAAACTGACGTCGTAAAGTGTATCTAGGAGTGTTAACCAATTTTGAAAACGTGTGCACTAAGGCAGAAGTATCGGAAATAGAAATTGCAGTTAATTTAAGGAGATAAATTATTAACCACCTTGAAGCTCTTAAATCTGAAATTCAAAATATATCCCAGAGCTCACAATGAACAAGAGGCGGCACTAGTGCGAAATCCACTTCACACATCTTTAGATGTCACCGATCTTCCTGATTAAGCGCAGGACGAATTTTTGAATTTGCAGAATGACTTTTCAGCACGTGATTTATAAAAAGAAAAATCTTTGATACAATTTTGGTGTGCTATGCGTCACTCATATCCGAAAATTTCTAAGCTTTCCCTTCAAATGTTAGTGCCATTTGCATCCACTTACATGCGTGAAGTTGAATTTAAAACTCTTTTGTAGACAAAAGCCAGTAATAAATTAGATGTCCAAGATGCGGTTGCCTTTGACAATACTCAGCAAGGATAGCATAACTTGTCAGCCAAATACAACCTCAATCATCCCAATAATAATCAGTAAAATAAAAAGATTAATCATTTTAAAATCTCAAGATATATATTTTTCATTATTCATTTTTTTTTTTGTGTGTGTGTGTGTGTGTGTGTCTTATTGGTCAAACATGATGGATGGAAGAGGGTGGGGGAGGGGGGTCGCGAAGATTTTTGAAAAATCTGAAAGGGGTCGCGATTAAAAACAGGTTGGGAACCACTGTGCTAACGCGTAAATTGCAAAGAATCGCCATAGAATCAAAAGATCCCATTGGTGCCAAATAATCTAAGCTGTTTCTTTTAAGCCAGCCTTGAAGAGGGAGAAGCGAAGATAGGTAGTATTAATGTACGTAATAGGTAGTCTTAAATTTGTAAGGATAATATGAATAAATCACAATATACCACGTTAACAAATATTTCATGAAATTAAAAGTGTTTATCCTTTTTCAATGGTTGTCTTACAACCAACTAAACGAAAAGTAATTCTAATTTGCGTTAATATATCCCGCAGTAATTTCAACAGAGGAGATTACTTGAACTTAAAAAAAAAAAGAAATTCTGTTTTGCCACATGCAGATATGATTTTAGTAAAATATTAGCTTCTTCCTGTATGAAGAGTGGGTGTGCAGCTATTTTAAAAACATCTCCTGAAAATAGCATGAATGAATTCAGAAGACCTCAAAACGTGTAAATACAACAAAATCTCGAAGTCGAATTTTTTCATGATTACAATACTTTCCTTACATGGTACATGTTCGGAAAGAAATAAACGGTTGTCTATTTCGTGTAGTGTCTTAGGTATTTAATGCTACAACTTGAACCTAAAAAGAAGTATGATGTAGAAATAAGATATTTTGAAAGCCAGGAGTTCTCTGTAAACCATTAAGCTTTTCATTTTTTTAATAGTGAATGACACTGATGTAGTTTTTTGATTCATTATACTGCAATGATGCCAAGTTAGTACTCATGACACAAACTTTACGTCAAGAGTCAAATAATTTTCCTTTTTTTTTTTAAAGATTCCACATCACGAATACATTTGAATTACACATATGTAAGGAAAATTTTTATCCTACATATGTGTAATTTAATTATTGTTAATTTATAATTATTGTAAAGTTATAATTATTGTTATTCCTACCGTGTGAAGAACGGGCACGGCAGCACTGGAATTAAAATATAGTATCACAATGAAATCAACAAACTAATGAAAAGCAAATAAAAGTAAATGCGTGAAAAACTTTGAGTTATTTATAGGAAGGGTCAAATCAACCAAAAAATTGGGATTTTCAACCTGACCCCCTCAGAATTCAATGAAATTTGGCACATTTGTTGCATCTATAGAGAAATGAATAAATGTAAAATTTTAGCCCATATCTCTTTTAGTTTTTGAGATATTTAATTTGTGTGAAATTCATGAAATTTCAAGAATTCTTCAGTTACAAAATCAGCTCTAGTTTCTGTTCTAATTACTTTAGATACTTGATTCAAGTGTCTATGGAAAGTACAGAAGTTGCCATTTCATATAATATGCTACATGAATACATTTTTCTAAAATTAAATTTGAGGTTCATCATATTTAATTTTAAAATTTCAAAAACTACAATTAAAAAAAAATGTATGTTATTCTTACACTTATTTTTGATAATATCTGAAAATTTCATGCTGGGATCACCATGGGTTTCCGAGTAATAAGTTTAAGAATGTTGCTAACATTTCAATTTAATTAAGAAAATAAGTTTTTAACAAATATTTTGCTTTTATTTTAAAGCAGTGCTTTAAGATTGAACGAGATATTTGATAATGTTTTACAACAGTGTTATAATATGCTTCAAAAATGGGGGGGGGAGGGTGCTTTGCTCCCTTAATAGAAATATTTTCAGAATATTTATTTAAAATCAAGCAGGGAGAAACCTTAGTATAAATTTAAAATATCATTAAAAGCCATAAAAACTCCGTAAAAGTTTTAAAAAACGAACCATTTAGCGCTTTCGGCAGCTAGGTCGCTGCCATCTTCGGAACTGAGCTCGTCAAGGTCAAGCGGGGAACGAGCTCAGTTCCGAAGATGGCAGCGACCTAGCTGCCGAAAGTGCTAAATAGCAGTGGCGGCTCGTGGGATACAGCAAGTACAGCCGGGCTGCACTTGAAATTATCAGCACATATTTTAAAATAATTTATTCTACTAATTTTCCTAAATTCAGATTAGAATTGTGGAATTCCTACGGTAAATTAAAAAAAATCTCCGAAAAAAACCAAAAAAAAAAAGTATTGTGGCCGGATCGCTCATTCAGAAAACAAGCACTTTAATCTTCCCGCAATTCACTTGGGAAAATCATTGGTTCAGCCCAGAGCGCTGAAAAGAAAATTGGCAGCACCGTTGCCATGACAACGACTACGTAAGCAGCCTCTCCGGCATAGGGAGTTTGCAGCTGATACAGCCGAAGTCAGTGGCGTAGCTAAGGGGGGGCAAGGGGGACATCTGTCCCCGGGCGCAGCACCAAAGGGGCGCCAAATCGATGTTATAAAATTTTAGAAGAAAAATATGATTTATATTCGTATTTTTATTTATTGACAGAAAAAGAAAAAAATAGAACAATCGCAAATGAATTTTTTAACGAAGCTGTAATCAAACTTTTCACAATGACTTGTACAGGAAATGTTTGTAGCTATTTCAGAAGATTCTCTTTGGAAATAAAGTTGAGCTTCCCCGTTCCTTTTTTCCTCTCTCTTGCGGGCTTCTGTGTGTTTATGGGATTCAAAATTTCTGTCGTGTAACTGCGTTTTTTATATTTGGCCATTTTTGTCACTGACTAAATTCCTAGGATGTTCAGAATTCTTGTTTACAGTATTTTATCAAGGTCAAAACATTACTCAAGTTTTCTTTATACAATCAATTAATTCTTTATACAATCATTATAAAAAAATCAAAGCTGGAATCATTAAAGCTGTGGCCCACAATTCAGTCTTCAAATTGAACATGAGGCAAAATATTTTTCAAAATACAGTGTATGTTTATCTAGAAAGTGCAACAAATCAGTCGTAAATTTTTTGACTCCTCCAGGGGCGTAGCCAGGAATTTTTCATGGGGGGGGGGGGTTTACGACCACTACAACTCATATATATGTATGCGTGAGTGTGATAATGTAGTGAAGGATATACATTTTGTATGGCCAAAAATTCCTCATGGGGGGTTATGACCCCCCCCTTGGATACGCCCTTGATTTTAAGGTATCCAACTATGTTCGGAGACGATTTTCTTAAAATAACTAATATGTAACATTCTGAATATGTTTTTGGACGTGTTTCAAAGGAAAAACTTAAAACTCATATTTATATTTATTTTTTTTAATGTAATTTATTAAAAAATTTAATGAAAATGTCATCGTTGGGAAAAACGATCTTCAAAAAATGCTTTTCAATATAATCAACTGCGGCTTTGCATATGTACTCATCTAACTGTTGGTAATGGAACAGACCGCAGGTTAAGTCGTACTTACAAAACTTTCGGGTGTATGATTAGTTTAGTACAAAGCATTTTTTCAAAATTCACTCTATTTTCTGGAATTAAAAAGCTGTAAAACATAATAAAATAGATCTACATCAAAACCTGTGTTCTATTAGTCTCACACAGGTCCAAGAAATATGTATGCTAAGTTAAATCATTTATAGTTCATTAGTTCTTGAGAAATCATGTTTTTCGTGCAGTTAACTGCGAAAAAAATTCGTTTTTTAATAAAAACATTTAAAATTTTGGGTTAATTCCTACTTTACGATGCTTCTTGGCGCGTTTCTCAAAATTGCTAATTTGGCGCGTTTTCCCGTCTTGTCTCAGAAAACAAATAAAAGTCTCCAAGGTTACCACATTGAACTTTTTATCGCCTCGTTGGCTAAGAAGCACCGTAATCTAGGAATCAACCAAATTTTGTCAACTGACTCTTACTATTTAAATGACCATAACTAGATTTCTACAAACATAGAATTAAAATAAAGGCCATTTTAGAATATCTGTGTATGGTACTTTGAGACAGTAAAAGGAAAATGTGAATTTTCGCCAAAGTTCGCTTTGTCAACGTAGTCGAATACTTTAACATTTATTCAACAGTCTTTGGGCATTCATTCACTCCTTTGGGTAATATTTGAGCTGATTTCAACATGAAAAGTGCCATCTAGTAGACTTTTTTTTTTTTTTAGCTAAACGTCCTGAAAAATTACCTTGAGTGCATCTCATGCTTCCGTATGCCAAATTGGGTAGCAATCTGCTCACCGGTTACAGTTGCAGAATGCTGTTTGTAGGGGAAATTTAACTATAACCGCCCTCTATTATTAATTTGATTCTCTAAAGAACGTAAACTGATACGGGACTCGGTGATACTATAGTTAGCGAGATCACTCTGATCTCTGGGGCAGACGAATGAGCAATGGATAGCCCGTAAGCAGGCGCGCTGGGGTAAATTTCACCCCAGCGACTTTTTTTCTTCGTAAAATGGGAGAAATTTTTTGAGAACAAGTTTGCCCCGTTTTCTACCTTTCAAAGTCAAGGTATAGTTGGGGTGGGTGAAGGAATTTCGTTTCTTTGTTATCCGGAAGGGAAGAAAATTCCACTTTGGGATTAAATACTCCCGTGCGACTAACAATGTTTCATTACGTTGTTAACGTAAACTAAGTATAAACTAAATGTAAATTAACTATAAACTGACGTTACACTACTGGTATGTATTGACAAAAGGCTATTAAATGAAATTAATATCATATTAATAAAGTAATTAGTGTTTTTAGGTATAAAGCATATCATATGCGATTTTCTTCTCTGAAAGCATGGTATTTAAAGAAACTGCCAGAAAATTTCTAAATAAATATAAAAAGCACGATTTCTTCCCATGGAACGTAACAGAACTGATGTATTTTATAAGTCCACAAATTTGTTTTTAAAACTTTTTGAGTCAAAAATATAAAGAAGACAAAATGGGGTAAGATTTACCCCATGCGACTGCTTAAGTTACAAAAGTAGACGCGCGTGTTTACGGGTTAAAGAAGTATCCCCCCAAAGCATGTATAAACAAAAAGTTTTGCGGCGTAAACAACGCATCGCAATATGGCGCAAAAATTTCTACAAACAATGAATCCAGTAAAATAGTATTTGGAACTTTAATACATTGTTGTAAACAATACCAAGTTACAGTTTCAAAGCTAAAATTGGGGACGTATATTGTTGTCAATGAGAAATATTTGTAACAATCAGCAACACAAATCATTTCTATCTAAGCTCTTGGAATAGATGCTTGGATTTCTTCTATAGCTGCTTTATTTCGGTGCTTGAAACTGTATTTACCATACTCAGAGGCGGATCTACGGGGGGGGGCTATAGGGGCTATAGCCCCCCCCATTGAAACTGAATTTAGACTAGATAGAATAGAGTTCTGATTCTTAGTTAAAAACTACGTGTCTAAAATCGGTTATTTTGAAATTTTAATTTACTTTTTTAATTTATTACTTAGCTTTTTAGACTTGACCTCAAACAATGGTTTTTAACCCTTTCGTTCCCAGGCTACAGGTATTTTCAAAACGAGTATCAAATTTCGGGCTAAGGAATCGCCCGAAATTTCGTCTTCACCTGAAAGAAACATTTCGGTTTCTTTTAAGGATGATCAGTTACCTAGTTTTACCATATATACGTGATAGCGCAGAACAGCTAATTGTTTGAACGGGTTATGGCAAGTGCAAAGAACAGTTTTTGAGCGATGATGTCCATTCACCCCCTGCAAAGTCATAAAAAGGGGGAGCTAAAAATACATATAATTCGCTGTTAATATAAACAGTCTTTGCGCGCGCCTTGTGAGGTGCGCGTCTCGGATTCTGTACTGATGTGTACCTGATGTGGAATACCTTATGATAGATGTACACACAGACCTCAAAATACACATAGACTAGACACCGCTATGATTTCTCTGTGACTAAAGTGATCAGAAGCAGTGAGAGGGGCTGAGAGCTACCAGACGGTCCCGAAGACTGTTTACAAGTTCATGAACAAAAGATCGGTACTCTTTCGCTTTGTAGAAAGGGGAAAGCGCAGCACCCCCCCCCCTAAGGAAGAGGATTGAATTCGCCAATCGTCATCTTTGGGACCTCCTTGGCAGCTGACAGCTCCTCCTACTGAAATGCCGATGATCGGACAGGGAGGAAGCGCAGCGCGCGCCATGCAAGGTTCTTCATCGCGTCGGGGGCTCTTATCTCGGAATGTGCTCGGGCATGTCCTCTCCCGAATAGTAGGGTTGGATCATCGGCAAGGGGGGGGGGAATTGGGCGTAGAGCCGTTGTAAAGCCGATGCGATTGGGGTTATATTCATCTCGGAAGAGCAAACACCTTGCAACTTAGGATGTGAAGCCTATGACCTTTGATAAAATTTTAAACTGAACAATCGATAAAAATTGGGGTATATCCCAGCTAGATAAAATTTTTTAAGAGTAAAAAAAGCAAACTCGAACTTTTTCCTCTTCTCTTTGAATTTTAATGCTGCCATCTGAACTTCATTTTTCAAGCTTCCGAGACTTGGTTTCGAACTGGGGAGCTAATAGAGCTGAAGCAAACCGCATGTATTCGGTACTAAGATACGGATAATCACTCAGACTCGAAGTAACGAATTGTTACTTTTCGGTTGATATCGTTACTACTCGATCCGAAGATGTTTCGGATCGAGCAGCTTCGAACTTCGAATACAGACTGCCAGGCGAGGCGAACTAGAGGGGAAACGGGTTCCAGTAATCGAGTACTAATATCTTCTGTTATTTGTTACTGGGGTTACTGGATATCGGATCGCGGTTTCAAGGGGGAAAATGACTTTCGAGTTTGCATTTCGGATCGACCAGGTTCGAACTTCGAATACAAGACTGCGGGAGGGAGAAAATGAATTTCGGTATTTGAGTAATAGTATGTTCCGTTCCGTTACTAGATACCGGAAGTATTATGGATTCTCGCTGTTGGGAGGGAAAAATCAGTTTCGGTATTTGAGTAGTAGTATGTTCTGGTTGCAATTCGTTTGTGCCGCGCCGAATGGTATCGTTTTGATGAGGTTTGGAAGAATCCGTATGTTTCGATACAGTTATGGAGATGGAATAGTATCTGCTGCTCTATTGATATGGGTCGTACAATGGGGGGATACGATCCGGTGTATAGTATGTTATTATGCGCAGTTGAACTCTTTTTTGCGGGGGGGGGGGAAGGGGGTGTTCTTATAATTGTAGAGGAGCAATACATGTAAGAGAAGCATGTTAGTAAGGGGTGCTAATTTCGGGCTTTCTAACATTTTAGTACTAAATAGTGGTGCAATCAGAATTCTTTCTTTCAGGGTGGTTCCGAAGCAGGATTGCGAACTTAAATTTTTCTTTTTTTTTTAGCTAGAATCGAAATGAGTAATAAATAACAAATTATTTAAATACACCTTTTAAAAAAATATTTTTATAAAGTAAACGAATTCACACATTTTTATTATTTAAAATATTATTTGGAACTAAAAAAAATATTTAGCATGGAAACCTAAACACATTTTTTAAGTAATTGTTTAAAAAATATATAAAAAATTGGGAGCGACCCGGGATTTCTATGCCCACTCCTGCGTAAGCCACTGGTATTAAAATATTTCAATAAAGTTCAGTATGTTTCTAAAATGTCGGTGTTTAGGGGGCCATCTGCCCTATTTTATGGTACATTTTATTCCATGAACTCATGGAATACGCATAATCCGGTGCAACCATTCTTTCTGTATGAAAGGAGTGATAATTTTTGTTTAAAGAATGCTCTCATATATGCACCCACAGAAGGGGCTAACCCCTTTCATCCCAAAAGTGCAGAAATAGAACTGGAAATATCTTAAAAATAGATAATTCTCACTGAATTAAACAATTTTAAATTAAAATATGGTAATTTTTAATTTACTTCGAAAAATGATCCAGCAAAAGAAGTTTTTGATATGAAATAAGAACTCACAAATAATAAAGATATTATGCTTGTAGAAACGCAAAACGAGTCACAAGCTTTCCTTTACACTTTTTATGATAAGAATGAACAAGTTAAACCAGCGTTCAGAATTAAAAAAAGGGGGGGGGTTGAGAAAAGAAAAGAATGGCATATGTCTTTGGAAGATTTCTATGTGCATTCAGTAATTCGGATAATTTAGCATTGTATAAAACCATAAATGTGTATAAAAACAATCTGTAAATCAGAGAAAATAAGCTCTAAATACAACTTTGTACAACTTCGCTAAAAAAAATTCTTTTTGGTTAGGTTTTGCTATGGGTTTATGTATGGGCGGCATATACCCATAACAACACTGTCCCGGATGTGTTGTTATGGGGCACTGTATAACACCCTATTACCGATTCTATTAGTAGTAACGAAAGTAACGAGTAACGAATACTTAGTAACGAATAGCGAACATCTAAGTAACAAATACATACGGATACTCATTTTGTCGTTACTTTTACAGCACTAGGAGCTAACGCTTGGTAGCTGGGCATTCTAACCACTAGACGGGGGGTGGTCTGACTCGTTATTGGCGAGACTAAAATTTGAAGTGATTGTTGTTTCAAGTTCGGAATTGGAATATTTAAGTTTCTAATTATATAAAACTAGACTTTTCCTGTACACTACTCAAAATTAAAAAGATTTTGCAATTTCTATCCGTTTGAAGCATTTGGGACCTGTGTACGGCCGTAAAAAAAAAAAAAAAAAAAAAAAAAAAAAAAAAAAAAAAAAGTTTTTCTGTTTTAAAAATATTCATTATAATGAATATTTTAAAAATCTCTCTATAGATTGAGATTTTTCGAAGATTGTTTCAAACTGTGTAAATTTTTGTTCGCACATCAAGTAAAAGTGACTAAAGCTAAAGGAATGAAATTTACTGACATGATAGGCAATCACTCACCTTAAGCTATAATCGTCGGATTTTTAAAAAAAATTAGATTTTGAGATTTTTTCTGAAAATCTTTTTAAACTGCGTAAATTTTTGTCGGCGCATCACATACGACTTAAGTGAATAAAGCAAAATTTAGTGACACGATAGGTGGTCGTACAACTTAAACTATGCCCCTAAAGTTTAAAATTTGGATTAGATTTTGAGATTTTGTGAAAACTGTTCAAACTGCTTAAATCCCAGCTAGAAAATGTTTGCACTTCTTGTGCAGAAAATTTGCATATAAAGTGAATATTTTGAATACTTTGAAAAGTATACACTTTTTGTGCACAATTTTTGACAATATAAAATATTCACTTTTTGGTATGCATAAAAACTGTATATAATTTGCACAAAAAGTGTATGCTTTCATAATATTAAAAAATATCCACTTTTTATGCACAAATTATACACAATCTATACTTTTTTTTGCAAAAAAAGTGAAGACATTTCTAGCTGGGTATATTAATCTCGGAAGAGCAAACGCCTTGCAACTTAGGATGTGAACCTATGACCTTGGTGAAACTTTTAAACTGAGCAATCGATAAAAATTGGCACATATATCGTTGATTTGCATATTAGCTTGTTTATTTCTTTTATTGTATCAATTAATTCATGTACTTTCATATGCATATATAATTTTATAACTAAATATCCTTTTCTTCAAGGCTGTACTAGGGAAGAATGCAAGTTTTTGAATGAAATGTCATTTAAAATTTACACAAAGGAAAATTTCTTATATATATATATATATATATATATATATATATATATATATATATATTAATTTCGCACTTTTTCAGGAAACTTCCAGAATTTTTAGTCGCTGACAAATTTTGTTTTAAAAATATTCCTTGTCACCCCTCTTTGACAGAGATTGACTAAGGCAAGGTGCCCTTTTAGCTAGCACAAGATAGATACATACAGGAGAACACGACAAAGCTAAGAGCAGGAAGAGGACAACATGATTCAGCATTTTGTCGCCTGTCTTGTCTTCCCGCGTAATAGCTTAGCCAATCAGCAACCTTAAACCAAACATATGGTGTGCATATGATGCTCTTTGCACATTAATAAAGGAACGGAGATATCCAGCCGTTCAGCTACTTGGTAGAAAGATCGATATAAACCTGTTTGCTCGCTTTACCCTTCGCAATCTTGATCAGATCTCAGTGTAAAGATTCGATCATCGGGAAAAGATGAACATACGAAAAATTAAGGATGATCAGAAATGATCAGGCGATGAATAGCCGATGCACCGATCATAGGCCTGGTAAAGCCCGAGCAAAGATTGCTGCTAGGGGGTTGTCTGGTCTACGGGTATTTTGAGGTCTGTGGATGTACATAGTGAGGGGATGGGGAGTGTAACATAGACATCAAGTGACTAGGAATCCCAAGTGGCTATCTTCTGTATCATTGTGAAAGGTTCTTTTGTTCCGCCATTTGGATTTTCAGGGATATTTTGAAAGAATAATATTATTATAGCTAATTTTCCTTACCTGGTTTTCGCACATTTACTGTTTATACAAAAGTACATCCGTTTTGAATGTTTAGGAATGGTGGAAGAATTTCTTGGAAGTACTGTAGTCCTATCTAAGCAGGCTTCAAAGTCTTAACCCATTGAAATTGCTTTCGCCGCTTGGTCGTTCTTTTCGGGTGAAGCGCTAGTGTGATTCATTTGTTCTCTATTTAGCTCCGTTCGCGTGTAGAATTTAATTTAAATGCAAATATTATGGCCTCAAGAAAGCGGTCGTTGAATCGTAATGTAGGTGATTATTTTATGAAAATTCCAAAAACTGATAATTTGTCTAGTGAGGTGAAAGCGGAAATCATCAGGAAGAAATCATAAATGCCCAGCCCCAGAACAAGCTATTTCAAGGAGAACAGCACTCACAAAATATAGTACATGCATCACTAACAGGGAGTTTGTAAAGAGGTGCATTATTAGAAAGAATACAATGATATCACTATGGAAAAAAGAGGTATGATTTAAATTAATTTTTTCAGACATTGTTTTTCCTATGAAGTGTAAGTCCTTGCAGGTTCGAATATTTTATTTTATCGGAAATTAGCACACCTTTCTCGGAATTCGATTACATAATACTATATATAGGCAGAAAAATGAAATATACAGGCGACATGTAAAAAATCGTGCCAAATGTCGCCAAGCTCCGATAACCAGGGCCTCTGAGAGAAATTTTATAAGGCGGGACGAAAGTCTTCCCGGCCCCTTTCGTAAAGCACAAAAGTTTCGAAAAAACAGGAGGGACGGAAGGGATTTTTTTTTTTTTTTTTTTGTAAAACTGCTCTTTTAATGATTTTCATACAAAATGCTAAAAGGAAAGAGAGTGGGAGGGAAGTTTGTCTGATGTGTAATGATACTTTTAATTCATGTTCGAAGATTGAAAAAAATACTAATATTTAAATGGTAGAATTAACATTTCTGCCATCTAAATCATTCTAGAATTATCCCAGATAGTACAGTTGTCCATTTTATATCCATTTCTGATCCATCTCGCCCATATAGCGTCCATGTCTATAGATAGACATCCAGAAGACAATATTTATGGACATAATCTGGAAAATTCAGAAACTGTCCATGAATAGACCAAAATTAGACATTTAATTTCCAGAGTAAGTCTTTTTTATAGACGTGTCCCAGATAATCCATAGTACCTTAGTGAAATGGCAAGAAGCATGGATGGAGATGTCCAAGACTTGACCTAAGTAGGTCCATATATAGACGTTGATGTCCAAGACTTGCCCATACTAAGTCCATACGTGGACTTAGTATGGGCAAGTCTTGTATACGTAAGCACGTCCATAATTATGTCTATATAGATGTCTATAAGACTTCATATGGGCGACCTATAGTGCCATATTGATGTAAAAGAGACGAGAATCCGACGAATCGTGGATGTTTAATGGACATGTCAACTTGTCTATATGACGTCTTCTGGGAGGGTTCTGGACAAGTTTGTGCTATCTGGGACATAAGCGTGAAGTTTTCAAAATTATTGGGGGGGCCCGGCCCCACAACCACATATATTCACGTCAGTGGCGTAGCCAAGGGGGGGGTGTTAGGGGGGTCATAACTGCCCATGAGGAGTTTTTTGCCATACAAAATGTATATTCTTCACTCCCTTATCATACACACGTATACATATATGTGAGTTGCAGAAGTCGTAACCCCCCCCCCCCTTCCAAGAAAAATTTCAGCCTACGCCACGGATTCACGTACATATAACTTAATCATAGCTGCCAACTACTACAGAATATAATTAACCACTTTTTCTACATGATTTTTCGGCTTAAAATATATACTGTTTACAAAAAGTGGTTAATTATTATTTTCCGTAGTAGTTGGCAGCTATGACTTAAGTGTAAATTATTGGAGGCGCTCGAGCTCTATGGATCCATAGAATTCTACACCTGTGTAAGGTAAGTATCCATGTTAGTATCTTCCTACCATGTTATAAGTTAAAAAAAAGCAAAGTAAAAAATCCAAAGGAGGGAAAAAAAACATTTTCGATGAGATAGTGCATTTTAGACACATCTGAACTTTTCTTCATTTCATACTTTACATTGCATAATCTGATTTTAATTAACCAGAGCCTGGCGAGGGCAGCTTATTGTAACATTGTGTGTTACGTGGCGTCACAATGAATACTAAATCATGATTGAAATCAAAAGAAGAAAATTTTTAAAAGTACAAGTCAAGGTTTTTTTTTAAACGTTTGTAAATGGCGTGAAATACTTTCTTTTTATGTTAGTATAAATTAGTTTTCTGTATTTAGTGGTAAATTATTGGGTGGGCTCAGCCCCTATTCACAATTTATTGGGGGGGCTCGAGCCCCACGGGCCAATATAACTCTACGCCTATGATCTGGGATGTATTCGAAATTTAGTCTATTTAAAAAAAAGATTTTAATTAAAGACCTATAAATGAAATTCTTAACACATTCTGAAAAATTTACGGACGCACTTTAGCTGAACACGGGCCCCGGGGCGGCGCCCCCCCCCTCTCGTAGGGCCTGTGGATAACTGTGCCCAAATTATTGAATACCCAGTAAGTTAGCCCCCCCCCTTTACCCAATCCTAGATCCGCCACTGACCATACTTTTTAAGCATTTGAACTAAGTGGTTTGATTATTTTGGTGCAAAATGTTTTTTGTACCGTTCTTTTTGGTGCTGCTATCAGAAATTATATTTGATGGCAGTGCTGTAGCATTTTCGGCTTTCTTCTTGGCCGCTTTTTTATATGCGAGGCGTGGCGAAAGTATTTCCATTGCATCAGATCCGGGTCTCGCTGTTCCACAGAGTGAGCCGGATACTGATGGCGAGGAATTTGCGGACGCCAACTCCTCGCTCGGTTCGTACGCTACGGCTGCTCCGCTGTCTGTGGCAGCACCCGAATCCTCTCCGCAGTATCCACCCGATCTGATGGAACGGTTTTTGGATGACTGCTTTTTCAGCGTGGCGCCGTTAATGGTTTTCAGCGACGAACAGCAGGCCAGGAGCAAAAAGTTTAGGAAACGTTTGGCTCGTATTTTTTGTTGCTTTAAAATTTAAAGCGTCAAAAAATAATGCTTTTTATAAGGTTTTTGGCTCACAATTAAAAACCGAACAAAAATCTGCTTTTTATGCGGTTTTTGGCTCAGGACAATTAAAAACCGAAAATATACTTGCTTTTTATACGGTTTTTGGCCTCGGGACAATTAAAAACCCTATCCGATGTGGCACCACCTTGTCGCGGTGGATAGACTTTGAAACTAAGAGTGCCACGAAAATGATTTGAAACTACAATTGTTTGTGAATGAATTTTTCGATAAAAATTTTAAATACAATTCTCATCTATTGAATAGCCCGCTTGGTTTAAGCTGGGAATGACACAGCAAAAAGAAATGATATTATACTATTTTCGTTATTTAAAATATAAATTTTGTACGAGGGTTATTTTTTATTCAACCTCCGATGCACAGTCAAAGAAAGCAGGGGCGTAGCCAGATATTTTTCATGGGGAGGGGGGGTTACGACTACTACAACTCATATATATGTATACGTGTGTGTGATAATGTAGTGAAGAATATACATTTTGTATGGCAAAAAATTCCTCATGAGGGTTATGACCCCCCTAACCCTCCCCTTGGCTACGCCCCTGGACTCCTCAGCTACCATGTTGTCGGAAGACTATCGACCAGAGGCTTCTGTGTATTCGTTATGTCTACGCGAACCGTCTACTAGGTACCATCATCTAGTACTTGAGTCATAAATTAGCGTTCTGGATGAGTAGCGGCTCACCCATTTGAACACATGAGCACGCGAACTCCCAAGGTAAAATATATAAAATAAACACATTAACAAATTATTTTCTTTTTAATATTAAGTACACTTCTACATTTTTGTGAATTTAAAACTGGAGTTTTACTCTTTCCCTCCCTTCCTCCACTATTATTAAAACACGCTTATTATATAGCTAATGCACTGTGTGTAGGTTATTACAGCGCAGACATCGCTTGTGCGAACGGAAAAATTCCATTCTGATCCGTTTTCTGCGAACAGAAGCGGAGAGAATTGAGAAGTATGACTGTACTGATATCATTCCGTTCACACATTTTCGGTGTGCACAAGGGACATTTTTTTGCTGTTTTCTCTTCCGGATTTTCCTTTGGTTTGTTACGTTCGGTTAGTTAATCCATTTTTATTTCGTTTTCTTATTATTTTCTTTATTCTTTTCACTATAATATTTTTTTTACAAACTAGTGTCAATAATTAAGATGAGCAAAAGAAGTGTTTCGGAGCTACAGCAAGTAAAATTTTCAATACTATCCTTTTACAAAAAATTGAAATAAAATGAATCAAGACTGTACCTTTGCTAACACTTATCTTGGTGGCGAAATGTAAGATAAAATATTACCTTGCGAATTTGCCACCAAATGGCGACTTTTCATTATTTGGCGATTTACACATGCTCACAACCTATATTTACTGTTCATTTGAAGTTACCGGAAAACCGTTATCCATATTTTCATTTACATAATCGTTTGCAGATTGGCGTACTTAACACCACGAATTATCCCATCTCGTCGCGCTAGCAAATATCCAAAGTGTACTACAAAGTGTTTAGTTCCCTCAATGGAGGGAACTAAAGCTCCCCTTGAAGGTGGAGAGTTAAAACAGAATTTTTTTAATAGAAAATTGTCAGTTAATGAATTACAATATTTTATTCTAAAATTTGTCCTCAGATTATTTCTATCACATTTTTACCCCCCCCCCCCAAACAAAAGAATGCTTTTAAATAAGTACTTCCATTTAGTATAGCAAGTTATATGAAGTACAGTTGAACTCGATTACAAAGTAAATGAAAAGACCAGATCATTATTAATAACTCTACATAACGAATTGCGTTGAAAATGGACTTCTATGGGTAAATGGTATGGCTTTCTATGGACAAATGGTAAGAAGGTTTTGACGTTAAAAGAAAGTAGCTATAATCGGCAAACAACCCTACTAGCAATTTTGCCCGGGCCATCATCGACTGGCTACGTGGCCGGTGGTAGCCCGAGCAAAATTGATAGTAGGGAAGCCAAAATGAAATCAAGAAAGGAAGGGGGGGATTTAAGGTATTTTAAATAGTTGTATTTTTAATAACAATTATTTATTTAAAATTTTTTTTAATTTTCAGACATTACAGTTTTTTATAGCACATTTACGGGTTTGCCCCCTTCCCCTTTTGGGGGGTAAGGTGGGGGAGGGCGCAAAATCTTCAGTTGTCCCCGGGCGCTGGTAACCCTAGCTACGCCTCTGGCCGAAGTAAGATTTTTTAACGGTGGCTGAACTTGAGAACTCGACTGAGAAGTGAGGGAGGGGATAAGGAGGATATATGTTTGGAAAACTCTCCACTTTATGTTGCTGAATTTATCAAGAAGGTAAGCCTGAATAGACGCTTATGAATGGACAATTACCCATCAAAGCAGTATTGTTTTTAAGTAAGCAAGAACTGGCATTTAGAGGACATGGCAAGCGAGAAAATTCTTTAAACATGAGAAATTTTAAAGATCTTTTAAAATTATTGATATCTGAATTAAAACAACGCCTTTTTATGGGGACATCACTGACCGATTCGCATATTTAAAAGAAAGGAGGATTGATCTGACTTATAAAAAATAAGTAAGTTTTCTTTTCTTCTCAAGTTATCGTTACAAAAGAAAATTCTAAGGAAACTTCGAATCAGACACGGATTAATGCAATTTTGAGGATAAGAGCGGCTGGTTGAAATTTATGACCATTTTATGGAAGTAAAATAGGATCTCTTACATTTTTTATGTAATTTCTTTTCTTTTTTTTTCTTTCTTTCTTTTTTTTTTTTTTTTCCTCGGTGAGGGCTTAATCAGGCAGCTTTCAAATTCAATAACAAAGATTTTCCAATCCTGTCCGGAGGAAAGGGGGGGGGGGCTCATATGCTTCCGGCTACACTAACAGTTTTGACCACGGGCCGCCACTGCTAAATAGTTCGTTTTTTAAAACTTTTACGGAGTTTTTAGGGCTTTTAATGATATTTTAAATTTATATTTTCAGAATTTTGAACTAAAATATATACTTTAAAAATTTTAAGAACAGCCAAATCTTTTATTCGAAAAACATTTTAATTCATTTAATTTTTTTCATCTTACACATTTTCTTAAACTTAATTCTGCATTGCAACTATTTACAATTTTTTTTTCTCTCTCTCCTCTTTTCAAGATGAAAAATAAAATAAAATCCATTTAATAATTGCTATGTGATCTTTCTAAATTTCATACACATGTTCTGTACTAATTAAAAAGTATTGCTTGTGTAATGTTTAATTTATAAGTGCTTTAAAGAAATTACAGTAACAAATTTAAATAGTACAAAAGAAAGCATGACAGCTTTGCTTATCATACAAAAGATGATTAAAAAAAAACAAAAAAAAAAAAAAAAAAAGCTAGTTACTCATGATTATTTCTTTTGTCTCAATTTATGGGACACAGATTGCATTTCTTCCTCACTCAATTTATACGTTCTTCCAGTAACAGTTCTAGGGTCAACTTTGGTGAGTATTGAATTTAAGGGCACTTGTAGTATATCAGGAGATGCTGGGTAGTAAAATGATGGTGATGGACCATGTGGGTGGAGAAAATTTACTTTAATTTCATCTGTAGCTTGATTAACACCCAGAACACAAGCTAAACACCATTCTCCATCATAATTAAGTGTATAACCCCTGTAGTGAAAAAAGTGTGAAATAAGCATCGTGGTTTCCATGTGTGGCAATTTTGCCGAAAAAAGTGTTTTAAATTCTTAATGTAAAAATAAAAGAGTAATAACAAATGAAAAAACACTCAAAATACTGGTGTTAAACGATAAAGTAAGATTTTTGTAGAGAAAAACAAGCAAGATGTTGCCACAAGGGGCCTTGTGGCAACATCTTGCTTGTTTTTCTCTTTTCAGTTCCCTGTGTTCTTTACGTCGAAGGGCTTGGACTGAAGAAGTTCAAAACAATTTTTGAACGAAACGCGTATCCTCTTTCCTTTTACTTCTTATGTGTGTTTTTTACAAAGTTTTTTAATTACTTTATAGTAATAACAAATGTTTCATACACAAAACAATAAGGATTGAATGTTTCCAAGGCTAATATGTAAAATTTTTTAGTTTGGCGAAAAATAAAATGGCTGGTATGCCGACTTTGAGAAAGTGAGTTCTAGCAGTTTGCACAGTTTTAGGCTTGGTGCAATTTACTGAGAGCGTACGGAAATAGCGTTTTTGAAAACAAGTGTATACGTTTTATTAGAATACAGCGTTTCAAGCGATCTATCTTCAGAATTCTCGCCAAATTGAGTAAATTGATTTAAGATGGGGGAATTCCAACAAATTTCAGAAAATTGAAATCTTTGCATTAGTACATCGGAGTTAACGATGAATAAAAAACGTTATACGTTGTTGATAATTTAAAAAATGCTGCAACTTTTTAAATAAATGCCTGCTTTACTTTTTGGCGATTCATCCCAATAAGTGACAGATATTTCCCATTTCGATTACTGTTAAGTCAATGTTTTCAGTGATTCCCTGAAAAAAAATCTTGCAAAAGGGTGTATGTTGGCACTTTGGGAGGCTTAGATTTAAAACTATTTATTATTTGAGACTGGTATTTACAGGGATGTCAACTCCAACGTTCGATTTGGGAGCACCCCGGGAGCAAAGAAAATTTCATTTGGGAGCACAAAAGATCTAGTTTCCGTGAGGAAAACTAAGATTTGGGATCAGAATTAACATGATTTTGGAGCATAAAATTGAAGATTTACTGTGTTGACTAGAAAAAAGGGCCTCCTGGGGGGAAATTTCAAAAAGGGCACTCTGGGGTTCCACGAGAATGTACAGCTAGATAACATATCTAGAAACTGGTTTGAAACTATCTGATCCCCGAAAATTTAACATGTAGAGTTGTAATATGTGTTCTGACTTATGATGCATAGTTAGATTTTTTCCAGTTTGTCTTTACTTCCCCCCCTCTTCTTTTGGAGAAAATATCCTGTAGAAGTAAGTGTAAGCGAAATAGGAAAAATGATTTGTTGATAATATTTTGCTCTAAACATGGCATAAATAAGTGAATTAAATCTGTACATAACTAGAAGTTTTTGATTAAAAAAAAGAAGTTTTAATCTAAGTAATTTTGAATTTTCTGCTTAACTTTTTTTCTCAAAATTACGTGATGTAGATGTTTATTATTTATAAGAATAGTACATTTATTGAAGAAGGTTTCAGAAATTTTTTGCCAGACATGATTTGTTAGGCAGTAGGGGAAGGCAGAGGGACTGTTAATTTTTGTTCCTCAATTTTATCACACTATCACTACTGGACCACAATTACTGGATTACAATTCATATATGATATTTCACCTATATTGGTACAAACTTTCAAACAGAAAAGGACTGTCAGTGTAAGTGGATTAGGATAGATATGTTTAGCATGTAATAAAAATAATAAAATTTCTGCAGTGCAGGATGTATAAAATTTAATAATATAAATCATGATTGTATTTAAATTCTTTTGTTCGCAATAATTATTGAATGATTACCAAGTAAAGATTTTTAAAGTTACTGCATATATACCTTTATTACTATTAGACATTATTTAAAATTGCATCAAACAATTCAACTCATCCATCAATTGATAACTATAGAAATTGGGAAAATTGAATTCAGAACACAGAAGATTGCTAGAATAAATGACATAGTCATGCAAATTTTGTATTACATCCAATGGTTGGAATGTACAACACCATATCAAATCCCTGAAATATATTTGTTCTTCCTCTTTCACTTTTAATTTAATGTTTGCTCATTCATGAAAATTGAATATAAGATTTTTAAAAAGCACTATTCTTGAAAATAAATAAAAATAATTACTACATGTAAGTTTTTTAGCAGGTATAAAATAAATATTTTCTTTAACTCACAGAATTGTCCAAAGGTATGGAATACAGTTTAACATATTTTAAACAATTTATTTTTCATAAAGCTTTATTTTTAATTTTTTGTAACATACTTAAAAAGGTCTCTTTAAAAATTTTCTTTCTTAAACCTTGCTTTAATGTTTTGAAAATGAAAAAAGCATTAATATTTTATTTTAACTATCAAATGTTTTTAATCAGCTTAAAATAATAAAAATAATTCACATCTTTTTGCCAGAAGTACTCAAACAAATTATATATTAAAAAACCTCCCAGAATTATTTCAATTTAGTTTTTAAAAACTGAAAATAAGCTTAAATTGATGACAGTTTGTTTTATGAATAATGTAGCTGTTAACTTATGACACAGTTTGCTTTCTTAAGACATCCTTTCCCAGAACTAGTTACCTTTTGTTTTTAATATTTTTTCTTCATTCATTAAAATGTTGAGAATTAAAAAAAAAAAAAAAACAGAAAATCTTATAAATAAAAATGAAATTCTGTTTGTTTGTTTGTTTGTGGATTTGATTCGTATACAAATCCACAAAAATGGACCTATCGGCCTGAAATTTAGTACAGATATGTAAAATAATATAGAATAACTCATAGTCCACTTTAAAACTTTGAAAGTCCACCCCTTCCCGGAATTTAAGAGATTTTTTATGCTCTTCACACAAAAATCTTTCCGTAATTGTAACCCCTGTAGTGAAAAAAGTGTGAAATAAGGATCGTGGTTGCCATGTGTGGCGATTTTGCCGAATAAAATGTCGTTCGTATACAAATCCACAAAAATGAACCTATCGGCCTGAAATTTAGCACAGATATGTAAAATAATATAGAATAAAGCGTAGTCCATTTTAAAACTTTGAAAGTCCACCCGTTTCCGGAATTTAAGAGATTTTTTATGCTATTCACGCAAAAATCTTTCCGTAATTGTAACCCCTGTAGTGAAAAAAGCGTGAAATAAGGATCGTGGTTGCCATGTGTGGCGATTTTGCCGAATAAAATGTTTTAAATTCTCAAAGTAAAAAAAAAAAAAAGAATAATAATGATTTTTTTTTTGTTAGTTTACATACGTAAGGTTATTTTTTTTTAAATTATAATATCGTGTGCATGGGAAATCAGAGCAGGAATGTAATGCTTTACACGCAAAACAATAAGAATTGAAGATTTCCGAGGCTAATAGGTAAATTATTTTAGTTTCTCGAAAAAATAAAATGGCTCAAATGCCGATTTTGTGAAAGTGAGTTCTAGCGGTTTGCACAGATTTCGGATTGGCGCAATTTATTGAGAGCTTAAGGAAATAGATTTTTGAAAACAAGTGCAAAGGTTTTATTAGAATACAGCGTTAAATTTTAATGATCCGTGAAGAAATAATGCAGTTATTAAGGGATTTCAATTGATCTATCTCCAGAATTCTCGCCAAATGAGTACATTGATTTAAGTTGGGGGAATTCCACCAAATTTCAGAAAATTGAAATCTTCTCATTTAGTACATCGGAGTAATGATGAATAAAACACGTTATAGTTGATAATTTTAAAAAATTCGGCTGTATTAAGGGATTCAACTTTTCAAATAAAGGCTTGCTTTACTTTTTCGCGGTCGAACCATTTCCCATATATTATTGCTGCTAAGTCAATGCTTCGAATGATTTCCTGAAAAAACGCTTGCAAAATGGCGTATGTTGGCACTTTGGCGAGGCTTAGATTTGAAACTGGATTTTATTTGAGACTGGGATATATAATGACACTGGTTATAGATAAAAATAAATGTTGGTATGAGTGTATGAGGTTGAAAAACTCCAGCACCGTTGAGCACCGTTGCACCATGAAATTTGGTTCACCTATGTCTTTTATCATGGAGAAGATTTTTATGCTATCCGTTTTCCTCTAACTTGCCACCAGGTGGCGCAACAGAACGGCGAATTCTATTCCGTCTAGCCGTTTGCTATGCGAATATCATCCAACCGATTTCGATGAAATTTGGTACACGCGAATATTAGAACACGGAGAATATTTTTCATTATCCATTTTGCTGTAACTTGCCGCTAAATGGCGCTGAAAAGCATCAACTTCTATACCGTTCGACCGATCGGCATAAAATTTTTTATACTTACACATTTGAGCACGAAGAATATATTCTAACTGCGTTCTTTTTGATGTTACTCACCACTAGATGACACTGCAATGCATTATTATTTTAACTCGCCACTAGATGACGCTGCAGCAGGCCAAATTCTTGACCATTCAAACGGTCGCTATGAAAATCAGTATACATAGCTATTTGAACAATGAGAATATTTTGGCGTTATCCATTTTGCTATAACTCGCCACTTGACGGCGCTGTAGCAAATCATTACTTTATTGAACCACTGGATGGCCCTGCAGTGTATCACTTCTTGACTGTGCAAATGATCGCTATGAAAATAGGTATACATAGATATTTGAACACGGGGAAGAGTTTGGCTCTATCCATTTTCCTATAACTTGCCACTAGATGTCGCGTCAAAAAAACATGAACTTCAGGACTGTCCAGCCGATAGTCATGAAAATTCGTATACATCGATATCTGAATGCGAAAAATATTTTCGCCATATCCGTTTTGCTAAAACTCGCCACTAGATTGCGCTACGCCGCATGGCCTTCTGCACCGTACAAACGATTGCCTTGCAATTCGGTATGCATGATTATTGGACACAATATAACGCGATATCCACTTTGCTATATCTGTTTATTACAATGAATAGTAATCACCACAAATCGTAATATCAAAAAGTCCATTCATTCCCGTGCGAAGAACGGGTACTTCAGCTAGTATATAATATGAATATTTAGAATACAAAATCTTGTCAATAGTCTGATTTACTAAATTCTGCAGTTACTCTAATTTTATATAATTAAAACTGTGGCATAATAAGAGGACGGTGAACTGTGAGGTAATAAGAGGGTGGGGGGTGGGGAAGGCGCCGGGGTGGCAAGATTAAAAAAAAAAAAGAAAAAAAAAGAAAAATGGTGGCCGGCAGGACATTTAACAATAATTTGGTGGAAAACTAAAGAACCGAAATCGGGGCAGAATGCTGAAACTTAGAATGAATGGGGCGGCAAACTGAAGGACCGCACCGGGCGCCGATAACCCTAGCGCTACACTGCTAAAGCAAAAGATCATTATTATGCTCTTTTTATGGCAAAAGTATAATGTCTTTCAATTGCTTTATTCGCAAAATGTTGCAAATCGTACGTTTTTTAGATCGATTTGAGTGGATAAAGCCACTGAACATAGTAGACGCCGGAACTGTTGAAGTGCGTCCGCTCGACTGTTGGTCTGGAGTTTTTGTCGGTTTCATCAAATGTAACGTCGATACACGTCAGAACTCTTTAAAAAGTCAGCCAACTAAGGCACCCCCCTTAGGAGATATCCCTTGTCTAGGCTTGCCATAACAAACAAGCAAATCCCGCAAAATTTTCGAATCGCAAAACTTCGTTTAGCTATGGCATACTTTCTGTATCATCCTTAATTATGTATGGTTAGTAAATAGCTGTTATACATTAAGAATAATATGTACTAAGAAAGCCGATTAAAAAGAGGAAATCGTTTAGGGGGAAATTTAAAAAAAAAACTTGCTAGTGCACAAAACTATTAAAAACATCAAGAGCAATAACTATATACAGCTGGCGACGAACGCTGGAATAATGATAAGCCATACGTTTAAATGCTTTGTTTGATAATTCGCAATTACTTATTTATGAAACGTAGCTACCGATATTTGAGGATTGACAGATGGACTCGCAAATTTTTAGATAACTTAAGAAAATTTTGATTTTCCCAACCGTATTTTCTTCCCCCAACTCCTAAGTGAAATGCCCATGTAGTTCTGCCCGGCCGATCGGGCTTCTCATTGAGTCAGCAAAAACAAAACATACTAGAGAGGCCCCTTTTCGGGTTACTCGGCTCGCGCAAATGCAAAGACAATGAAAAAGGCAGTAACAGTATTTCGATCTCAAAGAATAGAATATCTAAAAAAGGCATTTGTGGGAAAGATCCGATTTCATAGACGGTTTTCGTGAAAGGGCCACTTTCAATCGAACCTATTTTTATGATGGAGTTATTGTACTCAATCGTATTTCTGTGAAGGAGCCGTTTTAATTAACGTATTTTCGTGATGGGCCGCAAATGGTATGTAAGAAATAAAAAGTGATGATTGCTGACCAATAATAATAAAAATGTAAAAGCAGGAGGGCGCTAAAAAGACGATAAAAGGGCCGCCGGGCGCTGCGCCCTGCAAAATCAATCTAGAGTCAACACTTACAATAACTGCAGATAAGAAAAGCAAAGTTTGCAAGCGTGGCAAAAAATTAACAAAGAGTCAAAATGACATATTCGGCAAAAATCGGCTAAAAGCGCAGTTCGGCGCAAGATTTGCGTTTTGGAGCAGCTCGGCGCAATTGGCGCAGAATTAACATCCCTGTATTTATGATAACACTGGTTGCATGTCCCCGCTAGTGCATTAATAAAATGTTTAAAAGAATGGTACGAAATAAAAATACGTATGATTAAAAATTAATGGCTCTATCATTAAAAACGAAATAAAATTCATTTAATGTTGAGGAAAAAAAGTTGTAGGTCAATTGTTGAATTAGATCTTTCTAAAATTATAAAACATTTTGCACAAAGAAAACCGCGAAAGTCACATTATAATGTCTAAAATTCTTTTGAAAAATTAATATCCTTAAAAGAGTACTAAAAGTTTGCCTGCATATCTAAAATTTGTTGATATGTCAGAAAAATATATTCACAGTAAAAATATTTCATTCGTAAGAGTAAAAAGCATAAAATTGCAACAAATTTAATTATTTGATAACTATGGCTGGTATTGCTTGGAATAAGCTGGTTTAGTTATAGATTTTTTAAAAAGGAACCACCAGTATTATTTATAGTGAAACTTTTCTAGATTTTGCATTAGCAAACCTTTCAATTATATTTCTTATGTCTACTTTATCTGATTCTTTATATTCTGTTGAAATGATTGATAAATTTGACAGCCATTCTTGGCTCATTGATGATCGTAAATAATTTTTTATAATTTCTAATGTGTAAAAACTTCTTTCTGCGCAAGCGACTGTAACTGGAAGTGATAAATATATTCATAGCGAGATTGCGATATTTGGAAATGTGTGAATTAAATTATTATTGTAAATAAATTTTAGTACGTCCTTTATCGTCATATTCTTATTTTTTTTTTTTAAATAACGATATTAGCTCCTCGAAAAGAGATTCACCATCTGTATCATCAATTAATTTTAAATGCAAGTCTTTGCAATGTTTTAAGATTTCTTTTTTACCCCAACCAGATAACATGTTTATTTGTAATATAAGTTTAAACTTATTACTGTATTCCTCTAAAATTTTGAATAAAATTGTTGAATTAATAAGGTTGTTTATGACGAATATAAAATAATAATCCTACGAATTATCTTGCTCAATCACATATTGCAATAATTTCCTTCTTTAAAGCGACAGAAACTGTCAGTTTAACCCTTTCTTTGCCTCTCTAGTTCACAACAAGAGAAGGCGTAATTAGTGTTGAATACATAGGTATGGTTTCAAAAATATAAAAAGTGTTATTAAAATGAATTATTCAAATGTCAATAAAATTGTTATTTTATTTTATAACTGTACCCACCTATGCTACTCCTTTTACTTCTTTATAAAAAGTGTAGTTGTAAAAAGGACGAAAATAATTTAGTACTCTATATATTAGAGAAAAGTAATTGAAGCTAATAGTAATTACATTAATTTTGAGTACAGTAGCGAATATAGAAAATTTTTGTGTGGAAGGGGCTAATTTTAATGAAAATTCTTATTTGACCTAAACAAGTTGTACATTAAAGCAAAACTTTACCTTAAAGCAATGTAAATAGGTTTAGTTTGGGCTAAATTTTAAAAAAGCTCATTTTACCTATGCAAAATGTATAATAAAACAAAAGGTTACCCTTTAGGATTTTTTTTTTTTGGGGGGGGGGAGGGTTCGGGGGAGCAGCACTGTTTGAATATGTAATATAAAATTCTACCTGAATCAAAATTTATTTAAATATGGCTGGGCGTGTTAAATTGCTCATCAGTAGTGGATTCAGAAATGCTTGAAGGAGGAGAAGAGAAAAGTATCACAAACAATTTTTCCACAGTTGGGTCACCTCCTCCCCCCCCCCCCCCCAAATTCATTTTCAATCTTGAATCCAGATTTATTTTGTCGATGTTGCTAAGCTCGAGTCTTTGAATGCTGTCAACGATTTCGCAATCGCTGGGTCCGAGTTCCGGCAAAACATTCAATGACCCATGCTGGGAAGCAACACTGGTCACAGAAGGAGAGCCTTCTCCATTGCATCTTTTCAATGATGAGAGCACCAGACAGAATAAACCTAGGTTCAAAAGCGGGTTTAAATCCCTAGTAACTCCACAAATTTTTAAATGTGCTCTAGGTAAGAGAGATCGTCCTCCCTTGGATCTGATACTTTGGATTTCAATTAATGTATAATAGCAAGTAGATTGTATTTAGGTATTTTAGAAAATAATTAACATTTGAAAGCCAATTCATGTTACTTCTCTGTTAGGTTGGCTAAGCTTTTCAAATTTTGAGCCCACCCGCCATGGTAGAATGTCTCTACTAGTTTTCTATGAGGGGAATGCTCTTAGGCTGTAAAATACTACAGACTGTCCTAGTACTAAAACAATACAAGCTTCAGTATAGAAGAAAAAAAAAAAAACTAGAAACACTTAAGAAGGGGGCAAGATTTACCAGCATCCCTACCTTTTTACATGATCACTCATTTACGTACCAGGCAACTTCGATTAGAAAAAAATATAAACTGTTTTTCTCTTTGCACCCCTTTTGGATCCACGTCCATTCCCAGATTTGTATGCGTCATCATGGACTCCCGGATACCCCGCCCCACACAAGCCGTGGGTATAGTGAACAGTGTACTGAACTTTTTTGTATTATATTAATACTAAAGTGCGGGAAAGCCCAAGATGAGCACCTTTCCCTCCCACCAACAAATGCATCAGTACTCCTCTCTGCAACTTCTCAGGACCTCAGGCAGACGCCCATGAATGGGAAGGAAACTGAAAACGAAAAACAGTCTTTCATATCATCACCATAGTATGGTATCCCATATAAGTAAATTTGACCTTACTTGAGCAGTACTGTATACAAGAACTTATATGATGACACCTAACAATAAGGCCTAAATTTGCAAAAAACATTGCAGTGGGGCCTTTTAGCAGGGAAAGCCCTGTCCTAGGTGTCTGCAATATAAACTTAAATGAAAAATGTTTACATTTTCGATTTTTTTTTCCCGAAAAATGCTAATTTTTTGCTGAACTCTTCTTCAGGCATCTCGGTGCCCCCTTTACCTTGGCGCCTTTGTGCGGTGCACAATCTGCACACCCACTAGCGACGAGCCTGACTATATATCTCTATGAATTTTTTTTGAACAGTATGTCAGTTTGGTACACTTTTCTAAAAAACTATTAAGTTTATCACCTTAAAATTTGGTATGGTATCAGAAAATATACTATTTGAGAATAATAATATGAAGCTATTTTCATTTTGGCTAGAAAGAAATAAAATTAAAAATATTTTACTGAAAATCTTTTAAAATCATCAAAATTAAAGAAACAAAAAAAATCTTTTTTTTTTTTCACTCAGATCTGTAATGTTAGGTATTTTTAAGGAAACTAGTTTGTTAAACAATTTTAGAAAGTTTCAATTGTTTACCTTACAGAGTTTTAGAAAAGTGTACCAAAGCACACACAAAAAAAAAAAAAAAAACCCCACACATTTTGAGAAAAGGGCAAAGAACTGAAGCTTTATTGTAGCCAAACCATGTTTGCTTACTTTTTTAAAGCCATATTTTGAGTGTCACTGACCAGATTGTATGGTGGGTAAAGCACTGTTCTACGGTTTTGGGTTCAATAACCAGTGGTCGGTGTTCTATCCCCGACTGGGCTTGGCTGTCATTGTGTCCGTCCCTTCATAGGGTGATATTGGTCCACCTAGGCCCGGACTGGGAGGGTGGGACCCGCCCGTCTCAAGAGAAGGGGGGCCCGGGTTACTGTGTAACCGATAAATATTAGGATATGTTAACTTTCGGGGTATGAGGGGAGGAATGGTGTTATTAATTAATTAATTATAATTGATAATTAATGCATTAATAAAATATTGATCTATTAATTAATATGCACCATTCATATTAATTAATCCCTTGCTCATTCGGGAACCCTCTCTGAAAAATTTTTGAGAACTACATTTAAATTAAAGTGTTTGGAAGCCTTCTAGGGCGCAATTGCAGCTACAAAAAATTTCGCAAAGTGTCAAACTTCTTTTAAGTGCTATCAGTATAGCACTCTATTTTTCATTTTCTTTCCTTTTTCTGTTTGGGAGCCCGCCCTCAGCAGAGAGGGCCCGCTGAGGGTGGGGGCCCACCCGTCTGCAGACAGTCGGACATACTGGCCAGTCCGGGCCTGGGTCCACCTACTAGGTGCCCCCTTAATAAAGATACCAACATTAAGAAAACATAATGCATTATGTTTTCGTAGCACATTAAGTTCATAAAAAAGTATAACATTTTATTATAATTTATAGTAATATGTGAACTTTATTTCCAAGAATTTATTTTTGAATATGAAAATAAAGAACATGTAATTATTTTATAAATGTATAACATGAATTGATACATAGTTATTCAGAGCCATGTTTCTGTTGCCATTCTTCGTATTTTGTGAACAGTTCTGATGCTGTTGGTTTTATCCTGTTAACTGCTTGTAAGATATCATTGGTATCCAAAGGCTGAATTGCAGTATTTGGCATTGATTTCTCATCTAGGAATAATACAACATATTTCATTTTATTAATTTTTGTAATGATACAAAATGAAAATGGAAAATTTTTTATCTAAAATCTTTCAAATATTATTTTTAAACTTTAACTATATGTTTTTTTAAGGACATTTGTGAGCATAGCAATAATGATTCATGTACTTTTTTCTATGAAATACGATTAAAATTTGTGACAAATAACCCAATATACAATCCAGTAAAAAAAACATAATAATGTACAGCATGTGTAAGAAATTAATCATAAAAGAGTACAAATATAATGTATTTTTAATGATTATGAATAATATAGCTTAATGAACATGAGGGCACACTTGTATCTAAAGAATATTATGTTGACTTATCACTTAACAAGCTTCCTTGTATGTTGTCAAGAATGTCTAACCATGTGGCAAGATAAGCCAATGAGAGGCTACTCATATCATTCTTTGTTCAGGATCAGCATAAAGACTAGTGACTTTGTTAATTTTGTTCAACGATGGCATCATTCAAATCTTCCGAGCAGAAGTCACACACATATCAGCATATTTGGCAAGAACAGGGATTCCATAGCAAGGGCAGTTCTAGAAATTTTTATTAAGGCAAGCACAAAGCTTGAATACCAGTTGAGATCACATAAAATATGTCATCATTATCAGAAAGCCTAAATCTACTCTAGATTTTAACTCTGAGGGCTGGGTGGGGGTGGGGGCAGGTGCCTCCTGACCCTTTGACCCTGTTCCAGGGTTTACCTCAAAGATTAGCTACAAACAGAGTAGGCTACATTTTCATGCTAAATCTCACTAGTTAAATCACCAAATGATTCAAGTGCTGCAGACAAACAAACAAGCAAATAAAAAAGGAGGTGCCTGGTGTATGGAAATAAAAATGAAAACAACAGAGGAAAATATTTACGAAAATCTATGAAAAAAGAAACCATTTGAAAACCTCGCCAAAAAATAGACATTTGGAACTTATTTTTCTACCAGTTTTTATTAAAGAAAGTAACTTTCCTCAAAATATCCCTTTTCACAAAAATAGAACCATGAAAAAATTCCTAGAATTAACCCCTTAGTTATTTCCTAGTTAAATCATCACACTAAAGCATTCAGCCAGTCGTGGAGCATAATGATACACCTATAAATAGATGCCAGTAAAATTTTAGGAGCCAGGAAAAATGCTTTAGAGCTATATACATGTTGAAAAAAATATACAATGTCAAAATTAAGAGCCACATATATGTCACAGAAGGATTGCTTCAGTATCTTGACACCTCAGTTACACCTATCTGGGACAATATGGTGTACAGCACTTAGGCACCAAATTTAAGGGTGGTGGGAAAAAATAAAAATAAAGCACAAGGTTTGTAAAAAAAAATGAGGTGGCCAATTTTAATTTATAAGTGGACAGCCGATGGTTTAGGAATGGTTCTGTACATCTTATGCCTAAAGATGTCTTAAGGCACATTGAAATTTCAAGTAAGTTTTCATATTGTGTAAACATAAAAAAAAAAAAAAAAAAAAAAAAAAAAAAAAAAAACAAACACCTGATGTTTGTTTGAAAAAAGCATCTAAAATCTCATAATTGGAGATGTTGTAAAATACACTTTACTCAAAACTTAAGTTAATTAACACACAGATTTAAAAAAAAGCAAATAGCATAAAAACTGCAGTGGTTATTCTGAGTTAGTTTACTGACAAAAAAATTTGTTCCATGATTTATTACTAGAAGAAAAAGCCCGTTGTGGAGGCAATCACAATGGGCGCTAGAAAAAACATTTGGTGAAAATATGTCTATACTCAATATATTTAATCTTCGTCCACCTAAAATAAAGAACTTCATATTCAATTTTTATTATAACAGAGGTGATTGTGACCCAAAATAAAAAATCCTGAAAATTACAGATGTACATACAAAAAATCCTGAACATTACCGATACACACAGTACTATACCCATTAATATTACCAACTGATACACATTAAATAAACCTAACTATAATGCCATTAAAATTAATCATTTTGAATTTACAAATTATCGATGTTCAATCAGGGTGCACAGTTTAGAAAACTCCCCACCCACGCACATGCACGCATGCACAGATAAAGGAAAAAAAAAAAAAAAAATCCAATACATTCTTGGGATAACACACTCTTCACCTTTTGCATATAGTATTATATTCTTGTACACACTAAATTAAGATGTCTTTATATTAATAGTTTCTTTTTATAAGAGTCTATCGACAGAGTTTCAAATCCACAAAAAGCCATAATGTTAAAATTGTAAAAATTTTAAAACAGTAGAAATGCTAGAATTTTCAAACATGAAATAAATGAAACCTCAACATTTATTTAAAACCACACAAGCTTTTCTTAAGCATTCAAAATTTCACTAAGAGTAGAAAAGGTAGGGTTTAAAGTGTTAGAAAACCAGGAAACATTATTAAAGTCTTGCAGTCTTCATAGTAAAACAAGTAACTTGGCTTAGAGGTCAGAATTCAGAAAATTCGCAGGTGGCCAATGGCCACTGACCTTGAAATTTTGAGTGGCCACTCACATGCTTTTGAGTATTGCACAACCTACGCAAGTTTAAAAAACATGCACAGCTTGCTTATATAAATAATAGCGGAAGATTTTAAAAAAATATACATATAAATCTTCTGTCAATTAAATTTTAAAAGAATTACTTGCCACAGGGTGGCTACAGAAATTCAGAAATAAAGTTCCCTGATTTTTCCCTGATCGTCGCACACCTCGTGACGATCAAAATTATTGTGACAGTAGAGAACTTCAGAGTAGAATAAGGATACAAGGGTCACTATGCCATGAAATTTCACCCTCTTGGTAAAAAGGCAATCACCAATCGACCACTAGGGGTAACGAATCATTACTTTTTATATGATTTGTTACTGAATCGCCCAAATACAGAAGTTTTGACCCAAAATGAGTGCATCCTACTTGCATTCAAGATGTGTGATTAATTCACAATTCTATATGAATCGTATGTCTGTTTTCTTGTATGATCCATATCTTGGTGTGAGTCTGAATACCTGTGGTTTTGGACTCGTATAGTGTCTGCATCACTTAAATCTTGGATTTGTAATGTATCTGCATCAGCTGAATATTGAATGATCCGCGAGTCAGATGCTGATCTACAACTAAAACCAGTGTCTTTCACTAGACGAAAACAAAAAGTTCCCTCATTTTTGGATATTTTTATGAAATTCCCTGATATTTCCATGATTTTTCCAGATGGATAAATTACCCTGATTTTTCCATGATTTCCATGATCTGTCGCCACCCTGTGCCAGTATATGCAGGGTGTCCCAAAAGCGCTGATGAGGCTTTTATTTTTTAAATACTGATCATAGATATGTACAATAAATCACATATATATAAGGGACAGAATTTTATGGTGCTGATTAATATTTTCGGAACATTAAATCTACATAAATTAAAAATTTTATGTGGACCCCATACAAAAATATTCCCAGTTAATGAAATGTGGCCTTTATATTAATCAGGTGATGTACAAAATTTCAGCCTTTCATCCTTTTTTCCTGGCTAGGGCCTTGCCGAAAGCATTTCTCTGTAGTGTGACCTACCGTCCTACTACTGCTATTTAAAAGTCATTAAAGCCCAATAAAACAAAAAAAAAAAAAATCAAGACAGCTTTCTTATTTGGATTATTTGATGCAGTTTTACTTTTGAGTGAAAGCAGAATTGCACTATCCCCCCCCCCTTTCCCTCCTTTGGGCAATGATTGACCTCTTTTATACCCTTTTACATTCCCACCCAGTGTTGCCTCTAGACCAGGTATGGACAACTTTTGTAGAGTTGCGGGCAAAATTTTAGGATGTTAGCGAAGCCGAGGGGCCATATAACTGGGATTCATATGGGATTCTGAATGGTTTATATTAGGTTTTGACATGTTCTGCAGACTGGATTAAAAGCCGGGCGGGCCACATCTGGCCGAGGGCTGGAGATGGCCCACATGCATAGGCGTAAAGTTCCCAGAATTATTGGAGGAGCTTGGGCCCCACCTATAATGTACACACATAGATATATATACAATATAAACACACACACACATACATATATGTAATAATAAAATAGCCTTTGACAATTTAATTTAAAGTCATCTGAAAAACAATATTTAATCTCTGTGAAACAGAATACTTTCACTGTAAGGTTTGTTTCTCGGCCAGACAAATATTACATTCACAGACAATTTTTGAGAGCATTTAAAAATCAAAAGGGTGAATTAAGTTAAATTTGCAGGCGTTTGCGGTTTCCGGTGGCCGAACCTAAAATTCTCGGGCTAAATAAGTAAATGACATCACTTTAGAGAGCCAATATCGCGATTTATGGCACAGCTCGTTTATAAATCATGATTTAAATCCTAGTCTATACTCAAACAAACTTAACCTGATAGTGGAGATAAAGGTACGGACCTTGTGATTCCGCCGCTTTCAAATAGTTCTTTCCATTTGCCCTGCTTATTACAAAACTAAGACATTTATCAACTATTAAGTGCTAAAATAAAGTGTATGTTATAAAATAATTGCATATTTGTCTTATTTGAATTCAATAATTAAAAGGATTACGAAATTAAGTCAGAAATTAGATGTAACGCCTTGCCAGACGCTTGACCAATGATAGACCTCTTTTGTGCTGGCGGAAATCAGAACTGTGGATCTGCCTTGTGATTGGGTTGCTTTGTGATATTCAGGGCCCTAGCGCTGGGGGCGCTATGGACGGCTCAGCTCCCCCTGGAAAAATCCAAGCGCCCCCTAGAGCAAAAATGAACAAGCTCCAGGAACAGAGGATTTTTCGGGGATTGGATATGAGTTTTAATTTTTATATTTTATGTCCCCGAGTTAAACATTTACTGCTTTTAAAAATAGAATTTTACTAATCTGTGCAAATTGCATGCTCTTGAAACATCGCAAACTTTCTTTGGTGATTTTATTGCGCCCATGAACACAATGTGGAAAAACCAACTTCTCAGAAATAGGGTGAACGGGCGATCCAGGGTCAATCCCATGAACTTCCTGCGAACCAGTCGCAGGTACTATTTCTTTATAAATCTGGCATGATACATAGTCAATATCCTTGCAATTAGTGATCGCCCTCACACCCGACATCCGGTAAACTGCAATCTATAGAAAAGAGAGCGAGAAAAAAAAAAAAAAAAAATTGGCCGTCTCTAAAGGCTCAAATTATATTGCCAGTTCTAAGGCCATTTCAAAGAGCGCCTTTATTGGAATTTTATTTTTGGCACCCCCTGCCTTTCTCAGAGCTTTAGTTATCAGGGCAAAGCTACACAAGAGTAATCTGCCTAAGGGCGGAGCGGAGGGAAGCATTCGTCAGGAGTTTTTGGGGGTTCTAACACAATTTCACTTTTCATTTGAAGAAAACCGCCCAAAACTCTAAATCGACAGTCGCGCGAGAGGCCTGATTTTGATTTCATTTGTAGGATAATGGCCGAGTATCAACACGAGGGATCCAGGCCGGGGGAGTGTCCTCCGTGGAGGTCTTTTTAAGGTGTCATAACCCGTATTTAAGTGAAATTTCGAAGAAAACCAAGGAAAACTTCGACGAGCCTAACTTAGGTTTGAACCAAGCACTTTCCGTCTCCCAGTTGAGAGCGCTATGCGCTCTGCCACTGGTCCGCGAGAGGTCTCTGGACCTGTGAACTTCAGCCTCCTTTCCCAATGTTCATGGTCTTATCCACTCAGCCATTGGTCGGCAAACAAGATTTTAATGTAAAATGCTTTATAATCGATGCATACGGAAACATTTTTTTTTTTTTTTAAACTTTCACTGTCTTTAATTTAAATTTATTTCCTTCTCCACCCCCCCTCTTTCTTTTCTTAAGGTCCGTATCTTTTTTCGAGGTTACATGCAGTGATGTAAAATACCCCAGTATTTATTTTTAAAGGTAAATACCTCGGTAGATACCCAAAATCGTATTTATTTTTCAACTAAGACTAATTTTTTTTAATTAGTCTTGTGTATTTAGTAGACTAGTCTTTTAATTAGTCTTAGTAATTTGTGGTTTAAAAAATGCTTGTGTTCGTGTATAATGGCATAGCCACACCTATGTACTGAGTGAAAGGTTAAATAAAGAAAAATGTGAAACTTAAAACTTTTACAACTTTTTTAGCTCATGAAAATTTATAAAATGCAACAAAGAAAAAAAGCTACATGATGCATGTTGTATAACAGCCATTCCCAAACTTTTAATACTGCACCCCCCCCCCCACACACACACACACAACCAAGGATAACTTACGATGGCCTTCCCCTTAGCTCACATTCCTCAGCATACATACAATTTTTTATTTTTCAGCAATGCACATTTAGCCGTCTTTTCTACAAAATAATGTTATCGATAAAGTCTGAATAGCGAATAGTGTTTGAATTGAGCGAAAATAGATAGTTTTGGAGCAAAAAATAAATAAATATAAATAAATAGATAAAAATAAATAAATAACCGTTTGGAGTTTTCCGTGGTTTTCTCCGAAACTTTGCGTAAATACTGGTTGGGACCCCTTAGGAAGACCCCCCACTGAGGGCAGCTCCCCTCCCCCTTTGTGTTGTCTTTCTGACGAGATTTATAAGCGGCTTCGAGCCAAGCACACAAATCCGATATACGTGTTCGAAGTAACATCATCATCTTCAAGTGATAATTTCATACATATTTTGTGAAATATGTACCACAATGATAACTTTCAGATCATGTGTATTGTATGTTTTAAAAAATTAATGTTGTGGTTAAAATTACATTTGTAATAATCTTAATAGAGTTTTATGAGCATTAAATTATTGAAACGTTTCTACCTAACCAAGCGGATTTTTAAATTTATAGAGTATATTACTATCGTATTAAGACAGTAGTTCGAAAAAATTATGTTGTTTTGGTACATAAATACCATTACTAACTATGTCAGACACTTAAAAATTTTAAGGATCTCTCTTCACAAGCTGTATTAGGCACTATAACAAACGATAAACCTCTGATAGTTAAGAAACTTTCAGAAAAAAAATTGTATCGTAACTTGATGGTATTCTTGTACTGTAACAATAAAAATCATGAATAATTATGTGTAAATAGCATACGCTATATAACTAAAACGGGGGAGGTCCTAAGTCCTCCCTAAAAAGATTTTAGCTCCCTATATGAAAATTAAACCAGCGGATTTTAAATTATAGAGTATATTACTATCGTATTAAGACAGTAGTTCGAAAAAATTATGTGGTTTTGGTACATAAATACCATTACTAACTATGTCAGACACTTAAAAATTTATTGAAACGTATCGTAAGAATACCTATCGTAAGAATAAAAGATAGAGCTCTTTAGCGTTTGGCTGGTAGATGAAACCCACCCCGTAGAAATATTCAAAAAAATTACGAAGTTAAGCCAATAGTTAAATACATGCTGATCAGGGGCGTAGCCAGAAATTTTTCATTTCAATTTTTCGACTACTGCAACTACTCACATATATGCATACATGTGGGTGATAAGGGAGTGAAGAATAAGCATTTTGTATAGCAAAAAATTCCTCAACAATTTGACTCCCCTACCCCCCCCCCCTTGGCTACGCCCCTGATGCTGATAGATTTGATTCGATTTTGATGAAACGGCTGATTATCTACTCGAGGATCTAGGCCGAAGAGGGATGCCCTTCATAGGAGACTTTCTAAGGGATCCTAACCCGTACTGATTGATTTAAATTACCAATTTAAATGAGTGATTTTTATGCCAAACAAAAGACGATTCACTTAAAAATATGTAATGTTAGCAAAACTTTTTGGAATATAAATCCTTGATGTGATGTAAAGACTAAAATAAGTTACTTACAGAAAGGTAAAATTAAAAAAAAAACTTAAAAAAAACCTTTATAACCATAAAAAAAATCTGATAGGAATTATATCATCTTAATAGTTTTCGAAAAATTTATAAACACCAAAAATCTCTTATTAAACGTTTTTATTCAGAATACTACTATGTAGTCCGTGGCGTAACGAGGGGGGAGGGCGTTGGGTGTCAGAACCCCCCCTAAAATTTAGCAGAGTTCTATTATTGACATGAAGAATGCCATCCATAATGTAGATTATCCGTTACAACAGTGCCTAACCCCCCCTAAAATTTTTGTCTGGCTACGCTACTGTATATATTTATGCTGATCCCTGACTCACTGATTCTGTGACGATTCCGGGTAACCACTCCAAGATAGAACTTTTACCACCATAATTCCAAAAAGGTTAAAAAGCTAAGCACAAAAAGCATGATAACAATTACACTGTTTATACAATCCGCTTGAAAATTTTCATAATTATGTATATAAAACAATCTGCGCTTCTTTAAAACTGAAAATACACCAGCTCCCTCATTTTTAAGCGAATTTTTGCTATTTTCAGCTTCATTTTATTTCCGAGTAAAAAAAAAATTGAATCATTAGAGAGACAAAATGAGATGTCGCAAAGTGACAATTACGTCACATTGAAGTCAAAGTTATCAGGCTTTGAAGGGAAAATGCGAATCCAATTCGTTTAAAATAGTTTTGCCAGATTTATAAGTTTTTTTTTTTCACAAATAAAATGATTTACTCTGCACGAAGCATTGATTTAAGAGGGGATATACCCAGCGAAACGAAATCGTTCGAATGCGAAAAGTTTCCGCATACTTCCAGAAGAACATGAAATTCGATTTCGATACGTAACAAAAATTGAATATGAAGTTATTTATTTTAAATGGACGCAGATTAAATATGTTATATGTAGACATGTTTTTGCGAAATGTTTTTTCTAGCCCACGTTGTAATTGCTTCCACAAATGGCAGTCTTTTAGTGCTATAATAAAAAAAAATCTGAGTAACTCCACTCGACTTTCCGAATACTTACGATTAAGATCATGACCAAACATTTAAATAAATTTTAATGAATGATAATTCAAACATATATACCAAATTGAAGCTCCATCGAATGTATCGTTTAAACGCTAGCGCACTTTCAAGAATTTCCCCCGTAATCCAGAATGTAAAAGAAATCTTTGTCGTATCCCTGTAGGAAAACTATAAGTCCTATATACACCAAAATCAATACCGATATTATGATGGTGGTTTATAACATATATACCCAATTTGAGCTCAATCGAATGCATCGTTTATACGCTAGCGCACATTCAAGAATTTCTCCCCCATAAGCTGTAATGTAAAAGAAATCTTTGTCGTAGCCCTGTAGAAATACTATAAGTCCTATACACACCAAAATCAATACTGGTTTTGCGACGGTGGTTTATAACATATATATCCAATTTGAGCTCAATCGAATGCCCCGTTTAGGAGCTATCGTGTTCACTCACATACACACACACCTCGTAAAAATAGCATAAATGAATTCAGAAGACCTCAAAACGTGTCAATACACCAAAATCTCGAAGTCGAATTTTTTCATGATTACAATACTTTCTTTACATGGTAGATATTCGGAAAGTAATAAAGGGAGATTTAGTTTTCTAATATGCATACACACACATGCGCACGCACGCATATGTGTGTGCATGTGCGTAAATTTGACAGCCCCCCCTCAGAAAATTTTGAGCCCCCCCTAGAAAAACGGTCTAGCTACGGCCCTGGTGATATTGGCAGCCAAATAATTGGAAAGAGAAACGAAATTCGGAGCGATACATCCGGAGAGTAGTCAAAAGGCTCCTTTAGCCTTCTCCTCCGCTATCAGGTAAGGTTTACCCCCGAGCATAGACTCATTAATCGAATCTATTGGCTTCAGAATAATAACATTTTAAGACTGATGCTATGCTTTTAATCTTCATTACATATAATATATATAATTATTTTTTTCCAACCGCGTGGTAATGGCATATCAAGCCTTGGCTGGAGGTGGGTCGCCCAAAGTAACGGACACTTGTGAAGGGGCACCCGATGGACAATTATTATTACCCCTAACGAGTATGTCACAAACACCGAAGCCCGATCAGGGAATCGATCCCGGATTCAAGATCCAAGAAATATAATTAGTTTTTTCTATTTTGTATTTAATCACAAAGTATACAGGGTGTCCCAAAAAGGTCATAATGGGCTTTAATTCTTTATTAACGGATCGTTCATGCGTTTTATAATCTTTTATTGAGTAATGCTTAACTCATAATTTATTGGGGGGGGGGGGGCTCGAGCCCCATATAACTCTACGCCTATGTTTGAATGGTGAAGAAGATGATTCGGCACAGCACCATCAACTGTCGAAGTTTTTGCAAAATGGGTAGCATGGAAATATTTTCATGTTCAAATATCTATGTGTACAAATTTTTATAGATACAGTTTAACGGTCAAGATATGCTGCATCGCCATCTAGTGGCAAATTAAAAGTAATAATACGCTAAAGCACCATCAAAGGGCGAGTTAAGAAAAATGGATAACGTAAAAATATTTTCCGTGTTCAAATGTGTATGTATACCAATTTTCAGAGCGGTTAGTTGAACGATAAGAAGTTGATTGCTGAAGTGCTATCGTGCTATCTAGTGGCGAGTTAAAATAATAAAGTGCTGCACACAGGGGCAGATTTGCCGAGTTTTGGGCCCTGGGTCAAAACTTCATAAGGGGACCCTCTTTCGAAATTTTTTTCAAAATTTACAAATTTTTAATCTTAACAATTTTGTGGGCCCTCTTTTTGTTGGGGGCCCGGGCGCTTGCCTGAATGCCCTCCCGGAAATCAGGATCTGGCTGCAGTGCCATCAAGTGATGAGTATAGCAAATTAATACTAAAAAAATATTCTCTCTGCTCAAATGTGTATGTATACCAATTGTTAAGGTGATTTGTCGAATGGCTTTGAAGTTGTTACGCTGCATCGGCATCTAGAGGCAAGTCATAGCAAAACAGATAGCATAAACGTATTCTCTGTGCTCAAATATCTGTGTGTACTAATTTTCATAAATCAGTTGAACGGTATTTTCATAGCAAACGTTTGAACGGTACAGAAGGCGAATTATAGATAAACGGATGCCGCAAAAATATTCTTTTTGTTCGAATCAATTCGAATTTCTATGGTGATTAGTTGAACGGTCTTGAAGTTATTGGTTTGAAGTGACATCTAGTGGCAAGTTATAGCAAAATGGACAATGCCAAAATATTCTCCGTGTACAAATATCTATCTATACCAGTTTTCATAGCGATCAGTTGAACAGTCTTTATATGCTGCTGCACTATCTATTGGCGAATTAAGGTAATGATGTGCTACATCCCAATGAATTAGCTATTTATAGCAAAATGGATAACAAGAAAATATTCTCTGGGTTCAAGTATCTACGTATATCAATTTTCATAGTGATCATTAGTCCGGTCAAGAAATTGGTGCGCTGCATTGCCATCCAATGGAGAGTTAAAGTAATAATGCACAGAGGCGCAGAGAGCCAAGTCGGGGCCCCGGGGATAAAATCTTTGGGGTCCCTTGGCTATCCAGAAATCCTTTTGATGTCGTATTAGATCAATTATTTATTCTTTATTAAAATTATTAATCATTTAAAGAAACTTTAAATTAATAGTAATTGGCAAATAATTAATGTAATTAAAATTATTAATTTAAAAGAATATTATTCTTTAATAAACATCCATGCTCTCAAAACTATCAACATTTTGTTTGGAAGGTTTCGTCACCTCCACAGAGAAACTGTATTTGAAACATTTTTGCATGGCATCTTTCCTCAGTATTGAAACAAATAATATTTTTATTCATACTTCCATGCAAGCAGGCAGCAAAAAAATTTCAGAAGGCCAAAAAAGTGAAAATTTCGAAATTTCTCAAGAAAGGCTTGATCTTTAACATTTTGTTAAGGAAAATTCAAAATTTCGGAGGTTGGGTCGGCCCATAATCTCTCCTCTGGCGTTACAATTTCTTCCACTATTTAACAAGACTTTTTTTTTTTTTTTTACAAAATTGACAACACAAAATTAAGTATCATATAAACAGCAAAAGGGGGCCCCTTCACAAGCTGAGGCCCAGGGGATTTTTCCCCTGCTCCCCCTCCCTCTCTGCGCCACTGATAATGCACTGCAGTGCCATCTAGTAGTGAGTAACAGCTAAATAAATAGTTAGAATGTATTCTCCGTGCTCAAATGTGCAAGCATAAGAATTTTTATGGCCATTGGTCGAATGGTATATAAGTTGATGTGCTGCAATGCCATCTTGGGTCAAGTTCTAGCAAAACAGATAGCGTAAAAATATTCTCCATGTTCATATATCAAAAACGGTTAAACCGGTATTTTTATAGCAAGCGGTCAAACGGAATAGAAATCAACGTTCTGCAGCACCATCTAGCTGCAAGCTACAGCAAAATGGATAGTATAAAAATATTCTACGTTTTGAAATATCCGTGTGTACCAATTTTCATCAAAATCGGTTGAATGGTATTTTCATAGCAAGCGGTCGAACGGAATAGAAATCGATGTTCTGCAGTGCCATCTAGCGGCAAGTTACAGCAAAATGGATAGTGTAAAAATATTCTACGTCTTCAATTATCCGTTATTATCTAGTCTTCAATTATCTGTGTGTACCAATTTTCATCAAAATCGGTTGAATGGTATTTTCATAGCAAGCGGTCGAACGGAATAGAATTCGACACTCTGAAGCGCCATCTAGCGGCAAGTTATAGCAAAATGTATAGTGTAAAAATATTCTCAGTCTTCACATACCTAAATATACCAATTTTCATCAGAATAAGTTAAACGGCATTTTCATAGCAAGCGGTTGAATAGAATTCGACTTTCGACGTTCTGCTGTGCCACAGAGCGGCAAGCTAGAGGAAAATGGATAGTGTAAAAATATTCTCTGTGTTCAAATATCCATACGTACCAATTTTCGTCAACATAGGTCAAACGGTATTTTCATAGCAAGCGGTTGAATAGAATTCGATGTTCTGCAGCGCCACCTAGCGGCAAGCTAGAGTAAAATGGATAGCATAAAAAACTTCTCCGTGACAAAAGACTGAGGTGTTCATGGCGATCGGTCAAATGGTTTTGGAGTTTTTTAACGTCATACACACCCACCCACCCACATACATACGTACCCACAAGCATTCATTTATATATATAGATTTCATCTGTTTTCTTTCGTTCGCTTAACCCAAAAGGGTCACCTCTGGGATGTTTGTATTCAGCTAATGCAGCAATAGAAAACTGCGATCTGGTAACACTTTCAGCTGGTGGTAAGGATGTGGTTAGGGGTTCAAAATTATTTTGCCATCCGTGGGCATTATATTTGATAATTACTTAACAATCAATTCTAAACTGCAGCTTCAGTGAAAGCTGTTAGTATAAATGATGGCAGCTTCTATTGCTTATGATTGGCACTTGCGCACTTGCAGTTTTTGTTCTAAATGATTGTTTTGCAATCATTATCTGGCCTTCTTACTTCAGATTATCTTTAGTTATTGCAGATATTTTCTAAGCATTGGTGAATTACGGATTCATTTAAAAATGAAAAACAACTTTTTGCAAGTTAGAAAATTCGTGCAATTTCGTGATATGCATTGTTCTGAATTAAAGTTATAGTCTTTATGAAATGAAGGTTTAGCGGAAATAAACTTTCATCCTTTTGAGATAGCACCAAACCAGTTCTGAATATTTTCTAAATTGTACACAAAAGTTCCTTTTTTGAGAAGAAAATACTTCTTATTTTAAATTCCCTGCAGCTGCCTTTTTTACGCACTCCACTGGTGTTTATTAATGAAGAACTTCCATTTTCTGCACTGACCACAGTCATCAGCTTTGCACTTTCTGCTGGCCAAAAGCCTTATTATACTGGAGTAAATCTTGAAATGTTTAATTTTTTTGGTATTGATGGATCACATGAAAAGAATTAATAAAAGAACACTCACCACTTATCTGATTTTTGTTCTCCGGAAAAGAGTTCACATATTGCAGGTGCAGGAAATTTTGCAAAAAACTAACAAGAGCAGGTGTCTGCTTCAAACCACAATCATAGTGTTCTTATAATCCCCGTTTCCAAATTTCCAGAACAGATGATCACTTTTGTTAATTATTAAAGTGGTACTAATATCCTCTATCAATTATCCAGCCCTACACCCCCCCCCCCCCCCCAGGAAATGACGAAACTGATCTTGGAGTTTTGTTGCTGCCGCTCAAGAACATCTGTTTGAACGTCTCCTGTTCCTATTTTACTTTCAATTCGTGAAAACTTTGGTAAAGTCTGTGGAAAAGAAAAGGGAAAATAAATTGTGGTGACTGGTAAATAAATTTCCAGTCTCCACTTTCAAAAATAAAGTTGCCACATGGCGAGTGGGGATTGTTAATTTTGACCTTTAACTTGGCTGGTATGAAACAAAATTGCATGGTTACTTGAAAAACTCCTGTTTATATACATATACACTGCGTGACATTGAAAATGCAACACCAAGAAGAAGTGGTCAAAAAATTATGCAAATTTCAGGGTAAATGCACCTTGCCGAGTTATGCTAATGATGTAAAATTAGCAGCTCGCCAGTGCACGTGGAAAAAGATATAGGGGAAGGAACTGGTAGAATGGACAATTTTTGTGAAAGTATTGCTGCTAGAGAAATTGCCATAGAAATTTTATTCTTGTCTCAGAGGACACGTGCAACCAGAGAATGCCTGCATAGTGGCCTGCACTCATGGCGTCCGTTAAGAAGACTGCCATTGGCTCCACAACATAGACAGTAACGACTGCAATGATGCCAGGTTAGAGTGACGTGGATGACAGAATGGCACAGGGTCGTATTCTCAAATGATTCACGCTTCTGTTTCTCCAGTGATAGTCACCACGCACTAGTGTGGCGTCGATGTGGAAACAAGTCCAATCCGGCAGCAATTGTAGAACACCCCACCGTGCGACAACGTGCCATCATGGTTTGGGGAGCAATTATGTATGACTCCAGATCACCTCTAGTTTGTATTCGGGGCACTATGATGGCTCAACGATATGCTGCGGCCGGTGACTCTCCCCTACCTTCAAACGGTTCCCAAAGCCCTGTATCAGTAGCAGACGCGTAGCCAGGAAAATTTTTCGGGGTGGGGGATATGCGCTTGGAAAAAATTTCGGGGGGGGGATATATCCCGATATCCCCCCCCCTGGCTATGCCCCTGATCAGTAGGATAACGCTCGACTGCACACTGCTCGCACCAGCCAACATGTTCTGCAAGGTGTACAGACGCTTCCCTGACCACCGTACTCTCCTGATCTGTCGCCAATCGAACACATTTGGGATGTGATTGGACCCCATTTGCAGACCCTGCCACTAGCTCGTTCAGAAGACGAACTGTCGCAAATGGTTGACAGAGAATGGAGAAACATTCTTCAGGATGCCATTCGTACTCTCATTGACTCAGTACCTAGGCGTGTTGCTTCGTGTATCGCCGTCCACGGCGGTCTGACAACCTACTAAGACGATGCTGCTCTCCCTCTGTATTATGCATATAATTTTGAAATAAAGATCACTTATTTTTCACTACTGTCCCTCTCTGTTTACCGAGTTTCAACACTTTCTGGCCACTCCTTATGGGTGTTGCATTTTCAATGTCGGGCAGTGTATATTTAAGGGGGGGAGATAAATTGCATATATTAAGAAATTTATATTTATACTCTTCAATTGAATAAAAATTGCTTTAGAAAATATATTCTGGTATTTAAATTATTTTTTTAGCAAAAATATAAATGTATTACATTTAATTTTATTATAGCTTTACTAAATGTTACAAATAAAAATCATTTGCATCATTTTTTTAATAAATAAAAAGTAATTTTTTATTGTTTAGCTTTGCTTGTTTTTCTATTGTCTTTTTGAGTAACATCCTCAGTAGATTGTTTTGAGGAGCATGGTGTCATTACTATAGTTAGGATTTTTGCGTGCTAATTTTTGAAAATTGCGTGCAAAATTTCTTGCCCATTGCGTGCATTTTGAGTGCAATTTTTAACTAGCAATATTTTAATATTCTGATCGTTTAATTTAATAAAAGTAAACAACTTACCAATTATTTATTCAATTGATTCATTATATACCATTTATTCCATTCGATACAAAGTAATTTTGATGCACAACACACTTTTTTTTTCAATGTTCTGAAAAACCATATTTTGTCTCTTATCAGTCAAAAAGTCTTTGTACTTAGAAAAAAATCTCGACTTCTACACTCACTGGAGGCGCAAACTTAGTTTTTATGTGCATGTCAACGTCTTGATTTTCATTGACGAATGCAGCGATGTCCGGACTCTTCCTGATAGAATTTTCTTTCTCTTGGCAAAGTCATCCAAGCAGCTTTCCACCTCTTTAAAAATCTCCCAATGTTTTTCCTTTTCCAAAACTCCCACTGTTTTTCCTTTTGCACCAAACTTTTCCAAGTTTCGTTCTTCAAGTTTATTAATGTTGTCTGCTATGAAATTGTAGTTGTATGCCTCAAATAATTCTTTTTCCAAATCTGTACTATCTATAATGCTCTTGATTTTTTCCACGTCTGCTCTACCATCTGCTTCAAGTTGTGCAATAAAATCCTTGATCTTTAAGTTTAAACAGTAATAAACTACAACAGAGATCCAGGTGCCCCACCTGACGATCGCAGTCTGTGGAGGAAGTGCAAGTTCAGTAATTTCCTGAAACATACTTACTCTAGCTGGAGATTTAAGGAGTATTTTCTTCATTAATCCAATGAATTGATTCGTAAGTTCATACTTTTTCCTAACGGCTTCACAAACTCTGTGCAAGGCATGCACCAAACAAGTAATGTGGCGTAAATTAGGATAGAGGCTTAAGCTGCGAAAATGTTTTCAACATGTAATTGTTTTGTCCAAATTGTACTTATTAAACAGCATAAATCTAGATCGTTCTCCATTCAAAGGAGAAATAAGAATGGAAAGAGCACATCTTTGTTGCACATCCTTTGTTTCATCTAATACGAAAGCAACAGGAGAATCTCCTATAACACTTTTGATTTTCAGTATTGTGGCATCGTAGTTCGTATCTTCAGAGTGCTTTCATCGGGGATCTTTTGCTGAGTATATTTTTCTAGAAATTCTTTTAGGGATGGATGGTTAACTTTAGATAAAAGCACACCAGATTCTATTAGATCAGCAGCAATATCAACCTTAAACTGGTTAACTTCATCAGCTTTCTTAGATGCTAATCGAAAAGCTTCCGCAATGAACGAACATTTTGTACGTCTTCCCTTTATTTTCAGTTTTATTTCCTTGTTCTTTTTGTGAGTTGCGGATTCCACATGTGACATGTCTGCTCAGTGGTAGTTTTTGGTATTTTTTTTTTTGTCACAATATGTGTACAAAATTAAAGTACCATCACTTTTAAATTCTTCATTTTCAAAGCACTTTAAAATACTATGGAACTTTAATTTTCCAAGTTTACTCATTTTTATTCAGGATTACGGGATCTATTTATTTCTCAAGAAATTAGAAAGCAAAGCTTTTGCGTAAGTCTCAAAAAGAATGTGGGCTGCGCAAATGTATATACATCCACAAGATAGCGTATTTCATTAAGTAGTCCCTCAGATTCTCGGAAGCATCTCCTGAGAAACAAAACTCTTATCAGTAGTGAAGCTACTGTGAATGCGCAAATTGAATAGTGTTCGTGCTACATTCGGATTACACACTGCACACGCTCCTTCCTTTCTGATCCGTCTAGACTTTACCATAGGGTAGAAAAATACTAAAAATACAGGTATAAGCCTATGTACAAAATTTCACTTTAAAAAATACAGTTTGCGTTCACTTAGGGTGCAAGTATTGTGTTTGCGTGCAATATTCAAAGACTGCGTTCAGATAGGGATTTTGCGTGCTAAAGAGTGCGCATAGGGGGTGTTAAAAGAAGTTGATTTTACTTATTTAGGATCTGATTTGTACTCTACATACATCCCCGCATAAAATTTTGTACTGCGTGCTGAACGCAAAATTCCTACCTCTAGTCATTACGCTTTGCGGTGCAGGATTTATAGAATTGTGAAGAAAATTTGCATTAAGTGCTAAATTATTTTTTACTTTCTTTTTCTAATTCTGCGATATGGACCTGGTTGGTTTAAGATATTTCATAATAAAAAGGGATTCAAAAGGCTGTGTGACGAAGTTCACATATTTTTCGCGTCTTAAAATAATGTTCCTATGTTTCGTCTTTCTAAATCAAAATTTCGTTTTCCGTATTAATCTCTCTCCACTCTGTTTCTCGGCTCGATAACATATTCTTTCTTTCACGACGCTATGTCTGGGATTTTTCAGGGTTTCCCTTCTAAATTATTTCGCTTTAGCATATGCTGTGTAAATTCTTGGCGCCTCCCGGTCGCCCCTTCGCTTTTCTCACGGGGTTGTAGCCTTAGGTATTGGCATTCGCCAAATTCTGGCACTTCTGTCTTGGCGGTAATCATTTAATCCGTTGGTTTCAAATTTTTATATTGTTTATGCCTACCGGCCGGTGGTTGTCACGTGGGACAGTGGCTTATGGGCGCTCATATTTTACTCGCCAACCTGTAGAGAGCTGGCAGTTTTGTAGGGAGATTTTAGTAACACTTCTCGATTGCTCTCCGTCAGAGGAGGTTGTGTTCGTTTTTTATGGAACTCCGGCATGCCGTGTGGCCGGAACAATTAGATATATTCCTGGTGTTATTTTATGAAACAATGCTATGAGTTGCTTACGTCAAGACTGTTTTTGCTGTTACCTTCAATAAACGTAGCTTTTCTGCATTCGTGTCGTCTTCCTGTTTTCAAGGTCCTCAGCGTATTTCATGGATATATTAATTTCACTATACATCACGTAAACGGCCGAGAGGATGTTTCTCTTAATCCACCTCCGACAACTCCCTTATATAAACTTGGTGCGTCATGACCAGCTCGTTTACACGAGTAATTGTTCCCGGCACATCACCGGCTGTCGGAGTTTCCTTTTGCCAGGGTAAGAATGTGAAAAAAAAAAAAAAAAAAACTTCTTAAAAAATGTTCTGAGGACTCTCCCGTCTCCATGTCATCGGAATTTTGATGTCTCCCTGCGGTGATTCTGTAACTGCTCCTGGTGCTGTGAACTTTCTCGGATTTTTCTGAGGAATGAGAGGATTTTTGATTACCCAGCGGTGTGCGACCGAAAAGAATTTGCTGTTCTCGGTTCTGTTACGTGTGCCTACTAGCCAGCGATGTGTATGACGCTCCCGAAATCGAAAGTCATAGAGTTGTATGATTCTCCGTCTCTACATTCTCAGTTATGACCGTTCCGGTGTTCCAATGTTCTGGTTTTGACTCGCGCTTCTGGTTTCGCCGCCCTGTGTCTTTACCGCTACCCGTGTTGGTTTTTCCCGAAGTCCTATGTTTCCTGTATTTCGACGATATTTCTGAGTCGACTCTAGCGGAAACCGAAAAACGTGTGTGGTGTTCAGAATTATGTGTGTTTTTATAATGGATTCGGAACTTTTATGTGTGTCACAGGGATAAATATTTTGATTTTCACTCATTAGAAGATAATTTTTGCGTTTTGTGATGTTTTTATGTCATTTTTGTAGGTAAGTCATTTATTTTTTACTATTGTAGAATGTCTAAAACTTCTGATTTTTCTGTTAATATTCCATCATTTGATGGTAATGCCGTAGAATTAAAACATTTCTTTGGTATATTGGAAGACTTAGCATCTTTGAACAAATGGTCAGAGGAAAAAACTATTTTGTATTTCAAGACTAAACTAATTGGTCCAGCATTACAGTTTTTTATTGAAAATGAGGTTGTAAATAAAGCGAGAGATTTTGATGTAATTAAATTAGAATTTGAAAAATATTTTTGTAATAATGAAATTCTAGCTCCAGTAACCGAGCTTAATAATTTGAAATTTGAAGATTTTAACTCTGTAACTGCTTTTGTTCATCGATTAAATGTTTTGGTTTCTAAGGTATATAAAATCAAAGATTCTCAAGCTCTTGATGATATTAAATATGTTAAATTGATGTCGACTTTGCCATCTAACATTCGAGTTAAAATTTTGGAGGATAACATAGCTGACTATTCTAAAGCTGTTGTGCGTGCCCAGCAATTACAAAATATTACACAATCTGAATCACTTGTTTTGGTTAATCAACAAAAAGCCCCAGTGTTTGCTATTTCTGAAAAAATTGAGGAATTAGCTTCAAAACTTAATGATTTAACTTTTAAAAATTCTACTTCTGGTTCTGCTGACACCAATCGTAATGCTTCTGCTTCTGAGCAACGGAATTTTTTCAGACAACGTAGACCTCATAATACACAGTTCACAATACTCCACAAAATAATAACTTTGGTCGTCGACCCAACTTCCGAAATTCAAGAAGAAATTTTTCTAATGACTGTAATTTAAACTAATTTCGAGGTGTGATTTGACTGGTGGGAACACATCTCGTTCTTTCATACATACACAGGGATGTTAACTCCAACACTCGATTTGGGAGCACCCCGGGAGCAGAAAAAATTTCATTTGGGAGCACCTCGAGAGCAGAAAAATTCCATTTGGGAGCAGAAAAATTCTATTTGGGAGCAGAAAAATTCCATTTGGGAGCACCTCGGGAGCAGAAAAATTCCATTTGGGAGCACAAAAAAAACAGTTTCCGAGAGGAAAACTAAGATTCGAGATCAGAATTAACATGATTTTGAAGCATAAAATTGTAGATTTATGAACACAATAAATGCATACAAGAAGAGCAAAGTTTGCAAGCAAACACCATTTGCTAAAAGCAAAACACTATTTGAAAGCACTTTAGGAAAGCTCTGGAAAAAAAAGGGTGTATACAGGCTATGCTATCAGCAACTTGGTAAAAACAATACATGAATTTACATGGACGGAAGGAATTTTTTGTGTGTGTGTGTGTGTGAAAGTGCTCTTTTTAATGGTTTTCATATAAATGCTAAATGGAAAGAGAGTGGGAGGGAAGTATTTCTTATATGCAATGGTACTTTTAATGCATGTTCAAAGGTTGTAAAAATACTAATATTTAAATGGTAGAATTAACATTTCTGCCGTTTATATCATTCTAGAATTATGTATTCAAAATTTAGTCTATTTTAAAATAAAGATTTTAATTACGGATCTATAAATGAAATTCGTAACACATTCTGAAAAATTTGCGGACGCACTTTGGCTGAACACGGGCCCAGGGGCATCGCCCCGTCTGCCCCCTCTCGTAGAGCCTGCACACACACAAAAAGAAAAACAGTGGTGTAGTTTTAAGAAAAAAGGTTTAGGAACACTCGCAACTGAAGACTCAAAAATCATGCGTCCATGATAAAAAGTGAAGAACGCTTACTTTTGCTGACATAAGCTCGAATGAAAAAGTAGTGAGACGGCATCTCCCCGCTCATGATCTTCACGGGCCGAAAATGTCTAGCCCGGCCCGGCATTTAATCAAAATAAAAAATTCAGACCCGGTCCAGCTCGTATATTAATCATGATTTAAGGAGTGGGGGGGGGGGGAATCACAAGCGAATCGTTTGGTCTTATCCAAATTTTAGGTGAGCAAAAATTTCCGGAAAGGCTCGATTTTGCAAGCGCAGAGGACCGTCTTTAAGAATATACGCTTGTTCCGGTCCATTCTAGAAAATGCTGAGGTCAGCCCGTGCCTTGAATGAATCGTGCTGCAAAAGCCTGGGCCCGCACAGATCTCTACCCCCCGCGACTACACCACTGGCAGCGGATTTCCGGATTATTTTGAAATGAAATATTCTATTAATTCAGACAGCCTAGATTCTGATTTCTAAACCGGTCATGCTTCCAATTTTCATTCTTGCTACGGGCCGGGTCATAAACCGTGATTTTTTAGGGGCTGGGACGTCACCGTAATATACTGTTTTCGGACCGGTCTGGTTTAGATCAGGGGCGGCCCTGCGGTACATGACACCCACTCCACCCTGCAAACGTAGAAAAAGACGTCCCTTTTACTTTTTCAAAATTGCTTTTATGATTTTAAGTTGGAAATTGTGCCCCTTCATAAACAAAAAACCGTGCCCGTTGCGATGATTACTTGTTTGCCTATCTGGCCGGCCCTGATTGAGGTGACTAACAAAGCCCGACTGGTCCGATCCGGGGCGGGTAGAATGGCTTCGGAATGCAGCTTTCGTACGCAGTTTGAATCTTGCTTTACTGCTAACTAGCTTTCCATACACGCTTTAAAAGATAAATGAGCGTGGCAAAAATTTAACAAAGAGTCAAAATGACGTATTCGGCGCAAAAATCGGCTAAAAGCGCAGTTCGGAGCAATATTTGTGTTTCGGCGCACCCTGAAAGAGTCAAAATGACGTATTCGGCGCAGACCGGCGCAAAAATCGGCTAAAAGCGCAGTTCGGCGCAGAATTAACATCCCTGCATACACCAGATAATTTCCCAATTTTGTCTAAAAATTTACCAAAAGTGTCTAATGAGCGTAGAGTTCGTTCTTGTTCGACTCAGACTATTGTACCTGTTACCATTGCTGAATCTAAATATGTACAGACGGATAATTTTTTTGAAGATGAAAAACGAAATGAATATTTTATTGCAAATGTGAACAATGATTGTAATTTATTACCAATAATTGAAGTGATGGTGAATAAACAAAAACTTAAATTCTTGATTGATACTGGTAGTTCTATTTCTTTGCTTATAAGGGATGTTTTTAATGAAATTAAATCTAAAATCAATTAGAAACACCTGGCTTCTTCAGTCACTATATCTGCAATTAATTCTAAAATAAAATTCTCTGCTTGTATTAAATTAACCTTTAAAATTAAATCAATGTTTTTTCACCACTGCTTCTATATTGTTGACATTCCAGTTAATGAACATTTTGATGGTATTTTGGGTTTTCCTTTTTTAAGAGAAAACAATATTTCAATTGATATGAAAAATTCTTATCTTATGGTTAATGATTTCAAGGTATATTTTCTAAATAATAGACTTTAGCAATATGCATGTGTGTGCAACTGATAATAATGAAAAAGGTCCTAATTCAATTAAAGTAAATGACAATTCTGTTTATCTATGTCAAAAGGTCATTTTAGAATCGGATGAGCATATTTATGCTCAGGTTTGTTGTGATAATAAGTCTAGCACTGAATATTTTCTTTTTTCACCAAATGATGCTGAAAATTACATTTCTTATGAGGCTTGTTATTTAAATGAACACTTTAATCAAAACAAAAATGGTAACAAGTGCTCTCAAAAATTTTCTATATTTATTCATAATGTATCTGAACAGAAAATTCATTTAAATAAGAATACCAAGATTGGTAATATTTATGATATTGATGAAGTTAAAGAAAGAGACCTAACCGATGATTCTGAGAATTTTCAAATGTGTAATTTAATACAGCCTTCATCAGAAGTGCTTAATAAAAGAAAACAGCAATTAACTTCATCTGATTTTGACTTAGCACATTTAGAATGTAATGAACAAAGTGAATTAAGTAATTTATTACTAAGCAATTTTGCTGCTTTTTCAAAAGATATGTCTACTTTAGGACACACTGACAGAGTTATTCCTGTGTTGAACTTTACTAATGATTTTCCAATAAAAACATTCCCATTTCCAATTCCTCAGGCTCTTCAAAGTGAAGCTAAAGAGCAAATAGACCAATTACTGAATGCAGGTATAATTGAACGTAACTCTTCTGAATGGGCATGTCCTGTAATTTAAGTAAAGAAAAAGCCTGACTCTTCTGGCAAACTAAAGTATAGGTTAGCCCTTGATTTGCGTATGTTAAATTCTGTCATACAAGGTTCATCATATCCTTTACCTAAAATTCATTTAATTATTGCTAATCTATCAACATATAAATTTTTCACCAGTTTAGATTTACAACAGGCTTATCATCAAATAGATTTATCAAAAGATTTACAAGATAAATTAACTTTCACTTCTCAGTTTGGCTCATTTAAATTTAAAAGAATGGTTTTAGGTTTGAAATCCGCTGCCTCAACTTTTCAGGCTCTTATGGATCTTTTACTCGACGAGGTTAACTCAGATGGAATTTTCGCATATCAGGATGATCTTATTATAGGATCACATTCTTTTGAAGACACTGTACATAAACTTGAAAAAGTTTTATGTAAATATAATTTGACACTTGCTCCTACTAAATGTTCTTTTCATAAAACATCAACAAACTATTTGGGTTTTCATATTGAAAATCATTTTATCAAGCCTATTCAATGTAACATTGCAAAAGTTGTTTCTTTTCCAACTCCTACAACAAAAAAACAATTAAAATGCTTTATTGGTTTGGCAACTTTTTACAAACACTTAATTCCTGCATTTTCTGAGTTATCTAACCTTTGATTCAATTAACTACTCCTAAAGCTAAATTTGTTTGGACTTCTACACATGAACAAAATTTTCAAAAGATGCAACAAATATTTTTCTCTGAACCTATGGTAAGACTTCCTGACTGGAATAAGACTTTTTATTTAAATACTAATGCTTCCAACATTTCTATAAGTGCTTGTCTTTTACAAATGTATGATAATAAACTACTTCCAGTTGCTTATTTTTCCAAATTGTTAAATAAAGCTGAGCAAAAGTATCCTACTCTTAAGTTGGAACTAATGGCTATATATAAATCTGTTAATGCCTTTAAATATTATTTGTGTAATAGACATTTTATAATTCTTTCTGATAGTGCTCCTTTGAAAAAATATAAAAAGATTACCAACCCAGCTGACATAATCACAAGGTGGTTACTTGAGTTGTCAGAATATTCATTTAGTTTTCAGCACATTGCTGGATCTAAAAATGTACTTGCTGACTATTTATCTAGGGACAACTTTGAAAATAATACTGAAACTCTTGACAGTAATCCACAGTTAATTTATGATAAAGGTGTTATACCAATTGTTGATAATGTTCCTAAAAATAATGAATATGTGAACTTTTTAGTTACAAAAAACTCAAATAGTACTGATCCACTGTTGGAAATTTCAAATGAAACTTTTTTCAGAGAGCAAAATGCTGATCCTGAGTTGTCTGTCATTTATAATGAAATTTTAAGTAAGGGTTCCTCTGCAACTCATCCTGCCTTTTTTATTCATCCAGAAACTATGTTATTGATGTGTGAAAAGTATAATGTTCATAATCAAACTTATCATCATGTAATTGTTGTTCCACATTCGTTAAAAGCAAAAGTTAAACAATTTCTCATCTGTAGCTTTAACAATTTCTCATCTGTCACATTATGGTTTAAAAAAGACTTATGAATTTCTAACAAGAAAGTATTTTTGGAAAGGTATTTATACTGATACTGTCAATTTTGTTGCCTCTTGTACTGTATGTTTACAGGTGAAACATCATCCTGCTCAACCTGCTCCTTTACAACAAACATACTGTTAAGGTGTGGGTTTTAAAAACCTTTGACCTTAACTGCCATGATCGATAGGGTGTAAAATGTGAGAGGTAGAAGTACTTCTGAACAAAATTCAGATCAGAAAAAAGTAGTACATTGCAGTTTGCCGCCTAGGCATTAAAAACCTGAATATAGAGATAAGAACAACTCATTTTACTTACACTCACCTGGTAAGGAATAAAGACTCAGAACCCATATTGTAATAAAAGCTGAAGGGCAACATTTTCTTAAAATTGACTAACTCAAATAAAGTAATTCGAATTCTGAGTTCTGTTTTTATTGACAAGCTAAACATTAGATCTCTGAATGGTGAATATTAAGAAAAATAGTGAATCAAATAATACTAAGACCAAAAGAACCAACTCATTTTCAATTCAGATATGAGATCTCTAACTACCAAACATTTTTAAAAGACATAGTTCAAACAGTGCTATATTTAAAAAATACCAAATTCAAAAACAAATAAATGAGATGTAATTATCACACATTGAGATAATATGCCAATTAAATAGATTCATTTTACACTGCCCAGAAACCTATTATTAAAAATTAAAATTTTAGTTGGCTAAAACTGAAATACTTTAATGGGCATATTATCGACACAAATATCACACTGATGTCATTTTGAAAAATGAAAATTTTGCCAGTATACTTCAATTGTAAAACTCTGAAGTATTTAAGAGTGGCATATTAATTTTGTGAAGATATGAAATTAATCACAATTATAAAATTTGATACATTGAAGAAACTTTTCCTTAAATTTAATATTTACCACAAGACAGTAGTACAGATACCAGTCCTTATTGTAGATAATTGAAATTCAGATGATGATAGTTCTGATTGCAGATCAACACAAAGTTCTAGGTTTTGGCAGTTCTTTCTCAAGTCTCTCCAAAAATTTTTTTACACCTGGCAAATTCAGCCACACAAATTTTGATGATCTCGATGAGCTCACAAAGAAATAAAGAAATATCAGCTAGACCAGTTGATTCACTATAAGGCACACATCATTTATTCAAGATGGCCGCCCAGGTGACGCTCCCACGCACAACTTATGCAGGTTGAAAAATAGAGAACCACGCACACTCTCTGTACATTTTCAATGCTACACACTTGTTGATCGCATTTTTTGTTGAAGACCTTTAGACCGTGAATTGTTCTCACGGGTTGCTTTACCACACAAATTTCTTCTGTTTCACAACAAATTCAGATTGTACTTTATTTGCCAATCATGCCCGTTTTTCAGACTCCATCGACGAATTCTGGTCCTGACAAAGTCAAAGAAATCCTTTTCAATGGGGGGGGTTATCACTCCGATGTTGCAGCAAAAAAATATTTTTCAGATTCAGCGAGAGAAAGAATTATCTCCAGAAAATTAACTTTCCCTGGGGCTTTCCCAGTCCGCAAAATGGCTGGAAGCCAAGCGGAACTCTACTGGGAAGCCCCCTTCGCAAAAAAAAGTGCTTCTTACATCGTGATTTATGTTCAACTGAGTCAGCGTCCTTCTAACGAACTTCTTTTTGAAAGCTGTTGCCACACATACTCGTGGGGAAATTCTCATCTTTTTTTCCTCTCGGAGTCATTCCTTTCTACCTCTGCTGATCGGAGATACAGAGAACCAGTTTCTCCTATGACGTAGCGTTTCACAGACTGGGGACGTTCGCAAGGCGCGATTGATGACGGTTAAATATTTCTCTTGCCGTGAGTGGCAAAGAGTTGTGTTGTTTACAAACACATGTGTGTTGTTGATATCTGCTAATAGTGTTACATTTTTATGTAACACATACACACCAACTTATCCAGGACATACTATTGCTATTGACCTTGTTGGTCCCTTCAGTAATGGTCGTACTGTTCTAACAATCACTGATCATTTCTCTCGCCATATGGAGCTTGTGCCTCTTACTTCTACGTCTGCTAATGTAATAGTCGAGGCTCTTTTTAAATATTTTACAACTTTTCGTCGTCCTGCAGTGATTTTGTCAGATTTAGGGCCACAGTTTGTTGCCTCAATTTATAATCATTTTCATGACAAACTTGGTATAAAAATTAATCATTCTTCGGCTGGTCATCCACAATGTAATTCGATTGCTGAACGCATAAATACTTCCATTAAATACTCTGTAAATTCTTTATTACTTGATGGCCACAACTTCGAACATGCAATTTTAATTCACAAATCTTTGTATAATGGTTCAACACATTCAACTACTGGTTTTACACCTAATTTATTACATTTTGGCAGAGAATTATCACTTATTTTTGACACATTTAACTTTGAGACAACTCCGCCAAATCTTAATGACATACACACTTATAAATTAATGCAAGAATTAGACTCTATTTATAAGAAAGCTTATCAAAACATTATTTCTTCACAAACGATTCGCTTTCAGAGACACTCACAACATGCTAGGCTCAGAGATTTAAATGTAAATGACATTGTTTATAAAAAGTCTTTGGATAAATTTAAACCTAAATTCACAGGTCCTTATGTGATCACTGAAAAACACTCACCTGTTTCTTTCTCTATTAGATGTTTGCAAGCTCCCCATCTCAAACCTCAGAGAGTACATATTGATAGATTAATTTTAGCTCCTCCACGTTCTGAATATCTTTCTTTACATAGTAATAATCACTACCATAATGGTTTTACAGATAATTTTAATATACCTACAACTTCACATAATCAGTACATACTATTGCAGTATGTACTGATTAATTTAAGAATATTTAATTTAAGACCTAGAAAGTAGATGCATATTTTCGTTTTAGTAAAGACGTGGTTGTGAAGATACCCACAGACACTTCCTTGCTTTGTACACTGTTGTATAATATCTTGTTTGTATCTGGCTGGTCCAGTATTTTTAAAGATGTACACTTCAGTATACTGTATGATATGTATCTCTTTTTCATGAAACTTAGTTAATCAAGTTGTTGTTAATATTAAAAAAAAAAAAAAAGGAACAATAGTTTTCTGTAGGTGAGCTTATGGTTGTTGGGAATCATTTCTTTTGTTGGCGTCATGCTTTGTTTTTTCTTATTGGCGGTCCCTTTTTGTAATTTTCCCTGAAGCTAAGTCGTTCCAAATTTACAAGTCCCATGCGCCCCGTTGTTGAGAAGAGATTTAGCTTCTGTTCACATGTGCTTTTTGCACTTTTGTAAGTTTTAACTTACACTTTCTCACACTGTCACTTTGGTCTCCATGTTTTGCTACACATATAGGTGCTACTTGACATTCTTTTTCCCCCCTGTCGGAACTTGAATGCCTTGTGCATGCCTCGCCCGTGTCCCCATAGGATACTTGTTATGCTCGCGTTTTTTTTGGTAACAAGATTAACTTTTGATGCATTGGCCACCTTGTCATGCATCCGTCTTTTGTCGCTGTGTCAGCACAATTGACTTTTCTTTTCTACACAATTTAATGGGTTTTTCTAACCTGCACCTTTTTTACACACACAAACATACATTTTTAATTTGTGTTTACCATTTTTTTTCAAATATTGTTTATGTTCATGTTTCGTCTGTTTGAAAATTTCCTGTTTTTGGTCACAAAAATCTTAATTTGTTTTGAAGCTCATGTTTAAAAAAAAAAAAAAAAAAAAAAATATTTATATATGTTTCGATATTTTATTCCTTGAAAGTTTTTATTATGTTTTTTATGAAGTAAATTGTGTTTGATATTGAAAAAAAAAATTAATAAATAAATAAATACACCTAAAAAAAAAAAAAAAAAAAAAAAAGAGAGAGAGTTTGTTTTGAAAGTTGATAGCAATACCTGTACTGCAACTAAATTGCATTGGACACATTTCAGGTATTTGATTGCAATCATTTTGACTTGATTTATTTAAATTATGTCACGACTTTTATTAGAATCTTCTTTGACATTCATTTATTCAGAAGCTTCATCTTTGAACTTTATTTTAAAATTTAAACCTGATTAAGTGCACTAAGTATATTTGAGATTTGTCAATAATATTGAGAAACTTTCATTTCTTATTTTGCATGGATGTTGATAATGCAAAGGACTTTGAAAGTAAATGTTTTTGCACATGCAAAGTTATCTGCAAAGTTGTTTTTATAAAGAGATCTCACATTTATGATGTCATATGTACATATATTATTTTGAATATTCAAGGTTATTTTTCTTTAGTTTTTGCACATGTGTAATTTTGATATGTAATGGATAATTGAATCGTTTTATATTGTTTTTATTTGTAGCAGAATAATGTTGATATTTTTGCAAATGGTATTTTGTGATGTATTTTATAATTTGTTATGTTATTTGGTATTGTATTTTTGTGATGAGCCCTCATAAGCGCTACATGTTAGGCTTTCTGTTTAATTCAAGGGTTAAAGTTCTTTGTTTAAAAAAAAAAAAATTTCTGGCGTCAAAATTTTTTGTTGGGCTGTGGAGAGATATATGTGACGAAGTTCACATATTTTTCGCGTCTTAAAATAATGTTCCTATGTTTCGTCTTTCTAAATCAAAATTTCGTTTTCCGTATTAATCTCTCTCCACTCTGTTTCTCGGCTCGATAACATATTCATTCTTTCGCGACGCTATGTCTGGGATTTTTTGGGGTTTCCCTTCTAAATTATTTCGCTTTAGCATATGCTGTGTAAATTCTTGGTGCCTCCCGGTCGCCCCTTCGCTTTTCTCATGGGGTTGTAGCCTTAGGTATTGGCATTCGCCAAATTCTGGCACTTCTGTCTTGGCGGTAATCATTTAATCCGTTGGTTCCAAATTTTTATATTGTTTATGCCTACCGGCCGGTGGTTGTCACGTGGGACAGTGGCTTATGGGCACTCATATTTTACTCGCCAACCTGTAGAGAGCTGGCAGTTTTGTAGGGAGATTTTAGTAACACTTCTCGATTGCTCTCCGTCAGAGGAGGTTGTGTTCGTTTTTTATGGAACTCCGGCACGCTGTGTGGCCGGAACAATTAGATATATTCCTGGTGTTATTTTACGAAACAATGCTATGAGTTGCTTACGTCAAGACTGTTTTTGCTGTTACCTTTAATAAACGTAGCTTTTCTGCATTCGTGTCGTCTTCCTGTTTTCAAGGTCCTCAGCGTATTTCATGGATATATTAATTTCACTATACGTCACGTAAACAGCCGAGAGGATGTTTCTCTTAATCCACCTCCGACAACTCCCTTATAGGCTGCACATAAACAATGATAAAGGCGTAATGCACAACAGCTAACAGCTGATCAATTTAACAGCTCAAACTACTATCTGGAATACCCGGTGAAATTGATTAAAATGTAATGGGAAAAGGTTTCACACATTCCAACACATCAACTCATCCTATTCTAATAAGAGAGAGAGAATGCCCACCCTATCATTCTCTTCTCTCCCCTCCTCATACAAGCCTAAAGAATGCCTAACATTAGTGCAGACCAGACACTCAGACTCCACCCTTATCAGTTGAAAGAAGCGGATATGATGATACCCCAACCACAGCTGCTGACCGGTGATCCCAGCCAAACTATGTTTCTGTTGCTAGAATAAATATTTTTACATAAAACTTTTGGGATTAATAAATAAATAAAAATATAGAAGCAATTGCGATGATTTCTTTAACAAACCTAAATATGTTAGTCTGATGCCTTCATAATGTCTTACTCGGAAAGCAACAAACCTGGAGAGATCAAGTAAAAAACCCGGAAATTCGGGCTATCACTGGAACACAATCATCCCTGTTATATACCCAAATCGGATTTCATGCTCTTCTGTAAATGTGCAGAAACTTTTGGCATTCAAACGATTTCATTTTGCGTACTCAGCTCCTCTTATATTAATGCTTCAGCAGATGATTATTTTAATGAAAAAAAAATTAAACTATGTTACCTGGAAAAACTATTTTAAACGAATTGGAATCCCAATTGTGCGACGTCATTTTCACTTGAAAAAGGTAATTTCGTCACACAAATGATTCACTTTTTTACTCTCGAAAATAAAATGGAGCTGAAAAGAGCAAAAAATTGCCTAAGAATGAGGGAACGGTTGGATTTTCAGATTTTTAAAGCTTTTTTTTATTTTTTTTTATTTCCAATGCAGCAGGTGCAAAAGACAATCATTGGCCAACAAAAAACACAGAAAGGTACATAAACAAAAACACAGTACTAAATCACAACCAAAAGGTCTCTAGCTGCCCAATAATGAGAGGTTATAGAGGAGGCATGAAGCTTCAGAAGGGTGTTCAGCAACTATCAGTGGTGTAACGATAGACTCACCATCTCGTGGTGCATCCCGGGCAACATTTTTGCAGCCAAGTAGTCTATCATTTTGCAGTTTTTTTCTGCACACCTGATTTTTAAGGTAACTCAGATTGTTTTCTATATTTTTATACATGATTGTGAAAAATTTCATGCGGATCATATAAACGGTATGAATTTTATTAACAGTTTTAGACCATAACTTTTGAATCTGTTTGGATTAATGATGCTAAAAGTTTTGTTTTGAAGTGGTCGGATCAGAGAGTGAGTCAGGGATCAGCATAGCTATATACAGGGTTTCTACAGATTTCACAGCTTTTGCTTCCCTGACATCTATCACGCTCTTCCCTGACTTTATCTAGCGTGCTTTCCCGAATTTTGCGTTTCTATTTTTAACATTACATCCATTCATTAATAATTTTTTATATATTTTGCCCCTTTTTTTAGAAATAATAATAATAATAAAATTAATATATACAAGAATCTTATTTGACATCACTGGATTCTAACAAAAACCATGTTTGATAATAATGTAGGATAAAACTAAGCATATTTCAACTGCACAAGATATGCTCATAAAGAACACATTTTAAAATTATTTATAAGGTTGGATGAGAAAATGAAAATAAAACAGTTTCTATACTTAGGTTCAAACAGCAAATATTTTCTTGATTTTACTGCAAAATTCAATTTTTCTTGCATTTCCCTGACCTTTCTTCAATTTCTGCTAATTTCCCTGACTTTTTCCCCAAATCTCTGACCAAAACTCATTTCCCAGACTTTCCAGGTCTGTAGAAACCCTGATATAGTAGGATTGATTTCCTCCCCTTCCCTAGAAAATGAACAGCTTTGATAATTACCATGAAAATGAAAATATTCTTAATTATAATTACCTGAGGGTTTATACTCCATTAATTTAATAACTTGACGCATGTAGCTCATTTTTGCTTCTTTACATACAGTTTCAATGTCTGATGCTGAATAATTATTAGTTACCTAAAGAGAATTTTCATTATTAGTAATTAACTAATATTGAATTCAGCTAATAAGATTGTTTAGGACATTGAGATCTCAAATTTTGATAACATCTATTTAGTTCACAACAAACATTAAGAAAACTTAATGAATTTTATTAACTTTAATGAAAAATTAATAATGAAATATTTTAATGAAAAAAATTTATATAGTAAGTCTTGAAAAATCAATCTTACTTTAGACAGTTTCTGATAATCTAAATCCATTTGAATTTGAGAATCAGAGATTTTTATTGACTTTGGTAAGAACTTCTTAAACAAATGTACTCTACTATCTTCATCAGGATATGAAATCAATATGCGTTTCTCAAGGCGTCTAAGTATAGCATAGTCTAACTGCCTTTAAAAGAGGAAAAAGAAATTTAATAACATTCACATTGTGCTAAAATTGTAATAAAAATAGCTGAAGCATGCCAGTAAGTTTATCTACAGTATATCTTCACTCAACATCTCACAGCATTTTGGCACTCTAATCAGCAGTGAATAGTTAGTGACATAATAAGAAAGCAATTAGCATCTACAAATAGAGCTTGTTTGATTTTATTAATGATGAAGAAAAGCAATAACAAGAAATAGGGATAAAACATGCCACTGGCATAGACAGGATTTTGTTTCGGGAGGGGCACAGACAGTTTTGTCCAACTGAATTATTATTTAATAAATATTATAATTATTGATTGTAATAAGAAATAAAATTCTAATTTTTAATTAACCTTAATCATAATTAAAAATAAGATTCTGATTATTAATTCTAACTAGTATTATATACATTACTTGTAATGGAAATGCTTGCAACAGATGGCAGTGCCTGCAAACTGGTAAACTATATAAACAGAAGGCAGCCACTGACGGTTAGTCAGGCAGTTGCTTCAAGTGCTCCAACTTCAATGTCAATATTAATGAATCGTCTAATAATTCTACTAATTATGCTTTAATCTTATAGCATATAACATGGTGTCAGAGATGAACTGCGCCTATTAATTTAGTAAAAGTAAAGCCTTGAATTTTAATCAGTAAGAAAAAAAAAAAGGACACGGCATGGCTAACAATTTGCCAACGCTCCTGCCCTTTGATGCTGGCATAAATCCCCTTGAATCAGTGGCGTACGCAGGATTTTTTTCGGAAGGGGGGAGGGAAAGGTGTAAGAAGATATATTCGTTCAAAGCCGTCTTAAAATGAATATTTTATATATTAGAATAATGCCCCCGAAATTTAGAGTTTTGTTAACAAAATAATAATGATGAGGCCTTTTTGTGAAAAATTCTGTCTTTTTCACCATTTGGACCCCCTCCGAAAATGTTTATCCTCCCCGATTTTCCCCCCCTGGGTATGGCCCTGTATTAAAACACACACACACACACACAAAAACCCCAGTGTTAGACCAAAATAAAGTATAACACTTAGTCAAAATCATGCATACACAGTTCTACCATAAACCAAAACATTTTTAGGTCGTTATCTTAGATTATACACAACATTATACTTGGGACTCTTGGCAAAATATTAGAAAGTGAAATTGCATGCATAACTGACTTGCCAGCATCAGAATAACCCCGGTCTCACCTGTTGACCTAGCCGTTAGGAGTTATCCTTGGTTTTCTCCCGAAATCTTGCATATAAATGGGCTGGGATCCCCTAGATAGTCCCAACGGAGTTCATTCTCTCCCTATAAGCTTAGAACCCTAGTGCAGTCAATCGGCCTTAATTCACCAACAAACAGTTTCAGAATAACTATCGGGGAGTGGAGAAAGGATCGCGATCAGAGAGTGTACCAGACTATTTGCACAACATTTTATCTATGGCAGAGTTTGAAATAAGAGCTTCTCTCCTTACCAAGGCTGTACCCAGGGAGGGGGGACCAGGGGGTCTGTTCCCCCCCGAAATTTAAAATTTTGTTAACAAAACAATAATAATGAAATCTTTTTGAAAAATTTAGTCTTTCACCTTTTGTCCCCCCCCCCCTCGAAATTTTTTGACCCCCTAAAATTTTTTTCTGGGTACAGCCCAGCTCTTTATTGTAACATACTTATCACACTTCACACAAACCAAGAAAATTTTAAGAGAGAAAGGGTGTAAGACTATAATGTGATTTTTAATTTGATAATCTTTCTGCAATATAATGTTTATTTTCACACCAATAAATTTTTTAAACTTGCGATGATCAAGGTGAAACCTCTCCTGATTTGATTTTGTGGTTAAGACAATGCTACATGGCCGTTGCTATCCAGACCGACAGTGCCATTAGCCCACAAGCTATTCAGACCCTTGTTTTGTTTTTTCTGTTTACAATGTTTTGCGCAAAAGACAAAACATTAAAAGTATGATTTTGAGAAAAACTATAAAACATTTTTAAAAACTATAAACAACATTGAAGCGTTTCTAACAAGATAATGGCAAAAATTTAAACCGATTTTAAAATTAAAAAAAAAGTTTAAATGAAAATTTTAACAGCTGATGTTGTTTTGGACAAAATGTGCTTTCTTTTAGCTCTAAATATGCAGAAAATTTTAAATGCATCAATAGTACATTATTAGTTAAAAAATTTAGTGGCCTAATGGCACCGTCAGTCCAAATAGCCACTCAGATGCTACACGAGGGCTATCTGCCTAAAGAGGGGATGGTATGGGGAAAGACTTTTTAAAGTGTTGTAACGTGTATTCACGTTATATCTAGAGAAAACCACCCAAAACTTCAAACCATTAGATCAACAGCCACGTGGCAGGTCAGAACCCTGGACTTTTAGATGAATTTACAGCTTTTCAGTTTTAATTTTTTTCATTTTTCAAATAATTATAAACGGATTACAATTATAACTGCTATATATTCAACCAAAATAAGCAATACAAAAATAAACTTCACATAGGTTTAACAGATCCAGCAATGCAACTGTTCAGCAATTCTTACAATACAATCTACTGATCTTACCCAACGTTGGCTACACTGAAAAAAGAACAATGTAGAATTCCACGTCTTTCTCAATGAATTAGGGGTCCAAATATTTTGCCAAGGAGGGGACATGTATTTGAATGCATAGAATACTCTAGCAATTTCAAGAAAGCAGCTTTTTCAGCATCGAATGGCCCTCCCTTTTTCTGGTGCTACTTCAGGAAAATGGGGTTAAAACATCTGGAACTAATTAGCACCCCAAGGAGAATCAGGGATTCGTCCAGTGAAATTCAAGGCTATCCTATTGTTCGAAAGAAGAGAAAAGCCTGAAAACAAGACCCTGCACAATAGCGCATTTTTCAAGGAATGGAGCTTAAAAAAAAAAAATCTGCTAGGATCTTTATTTGACTAAATTTTCAATCCCATCTCGCCCAGATGAAAAAGCTTAACAGAGGGAATTTGTCTTGTTTCAAGAACTGTCCTTAAAAATCTAGAAATGAGCTATTCGTTCAACAAATATGTGTATAAAATCAACTTGAAGACTTTCTAAAATGAAATATTTGATGATCAAACAAAAACACCACTTTTATTATTAAAAAAATAATAACAGGGGGGGGGGGGCTCGAGTCCCCTGGGCCCACCCCTGCATACACCACTGCCCTGAATCCTGGAGGCAAGATTTTGAGGATTATATTGAAGCACTTTGTAATGGGCAAGAACCCCAAAAAATAAAGACTGCTTTGTTCCGGCATGTATGTGGAGATAGTTAAAACAGCAGTGTTCCTTGAAATCAGCGCATGTTTGATTTCAAACCACAGGCCGGCTCTACTGAAGTGACCCTGACCGTTGCCTACGTAATACTACACAAGGCCGGGAAATGCAGCTTTCAAAACTGGGGAAAATGTAGATGGCGCTTTTTGGTCCTATAAGAACTCGCCGTTGCCTTATTACTCCATGAGAGCTATCTTTATATTCCTCGTATTTTTAGATTGGCACTTATGTAGTATTCCGGCAGACTGCTAAGACGAGCGATTTTTCGCCAAGATAAATGCCGGAGTATATTTGATGAAAAAGAGGTGTCCTTATTTCCTTGGTGAGAAATAGCAACCTGCCACTTCTCTTTTAAAATGGGATCTTTTAGAAAACGGTGAAATCCGGTATTTTCTTTTAAAGAGCAATCAGAATAATTACAATATGGTACACAGCAGTACACCATTTTTGCCTGATTATTTTTGCATACAATATAATTATGTATAGGTACGATATGAAATAATAACAAATATAATAAGGTAAATGTTTAAACATCTCGAAAACTCATTGTTTACATTCAAACAGCCAGAAAACACAAATTTGAAGAGTCATTAGAGCGCCCCCAACAGTCGTTTTAGTGAACTAAGATTTTGCCCGTTTTATTGCTGAAAAACACGACCTTTTCCCGGCCTTGTGTAAGTATTACGTAGGCAATGCCCTGACACAGCTCCTCGAGGTGTTTGATAAACAATTTGCAGAATTCCAAAATGAAGTCGTTGCATCTTTTAAATTCCTTGAAATACAGCAAGAACAAGGTGAAAATTTTTCAGAATTTTATTTCCGGCTGTGCGGTGCTGTTATGGATTGCAAGTACAGCAGTATGACTGCTTTGCGTTAAAATAATTCATGGACTTTATGACAAGCCTTTGCAAGAACGGCTTATCAGAGAAACCAGCAGTAAAACCAAAAAACTGCAGGAAGTGTTTAGCTAAAGCAAAGCAGCTGAACACAGCCGCGCCCAAACGAAGGAAATGAATATAAGCCAACAAGTAGATAAGCATACAGCTGCAGCTGTACGCGTCATTGGCCATGTGTCGCTATTGCCGGCAATCAAAAACAAAACAAGAGGGAAAGAAAAAATGTGATTATTGCGAACTTAAACAGGATAATGGGTGGCTCTGGGATCAAAATACACAAAAGAACTTTGAAAAAATCAAGGAGACCATTTTAAAAGCACCTTGCCTACAATATTTTGATTCTACAAAGCCAGTAACAATATCTGTTGATGCAAGTAAAAATGATATTGGAGCAGTGATGCTACAAGACTCACGACCAGTAGAATACGGATTGAGACAAATTGATAAAGAGTTGTTTGCCATAATCTATGGCTTAGAACACTTCAATTATTACACATATGAGAGACCAGCTGTGGTACAAATTGACCATAAACCACTGATTGGATTAAGTAAAAAATTATATGATTCAGCGTCCCCAATTACACTGTATGTTGTTAAGACTAAACAGATATGATGTGAGCTTAACATATGTACCTGGAAAATAACTTCTCATACTAGACGCACTGTCAAGAGCCCAGTTACCTGAGGCTATGAAGGAAGATGAACTTCAGATTATACATGGAAAGATTTGTCTCCCAGCTTCAGCTTCTGATCCAGAATTCTCAGAAGAAACTTCTAGAGATCATGAACTGCAAGATGTTTGGCATCATGTGAAGACGGGTTGGCCTGACAAAGAACATACAAGATCATCCAAAAAAGCTTACTGGCATTGTAAAGAGGAAATCCACAGCACAACAGATGGTATCCTTTGTCGAGACCAGCGATTAATAGTCCCAACAGATTTGAGAGGTGAAATATTGAAGAAACTGCACATGTCTCATCGAGGAGTTGTTGCATGCAAATCTAGAGGCATAGAATACTTTTACTGGCCATCAAAACAAAAAAGACATTGAAGAATGCCAAATATGCGAAGCAAATCAACGATCAAATAAAAAAGAAACACTCTTGAATGTACCACTACCAAAAAGACCATGGCAAAAAGTTGCATGTGATTTTATGGTTCTGAGAGGTCGAAAATACATAATTATAATTGATTACTTCTCTAAGTACACAGAAGTCTAGTTGATGGATGGCACCGCTGCTGCAACAATGATTTCAGCAATGGAATCCATTTTTGCCCGCCACGGTATTCCAGACAAATTAGTTAGTGATGGGGGACCTCCATTTGATGCTAAAGCATTAAACAGTTCTTCAAAGAATGGTGTGTTATACATACTGTAACATCCCCTTATTTCCTGAGATCTAACGGACAGGTAGAGAGGACAGTTCAGACGCTAAAATACTCCCTTATAAAAGCAGATCAAGAAGGAAAAGATCTACATGTTGCCCTGCTGGACTACAGAACATAGCCATCGAGTGATCTTCAATCCCCAGCTGAGCTGTTGATGGGTAGATGCTTGAGAGCCTTCCTTGTCAGCATGTCGTGAGCTCCTAAACCCCAAGTACTCTACATCTGAAGCAAATAAAGCACTGAGAAAACACCAAGAAGAGCAACAAAAACATGCTAATAAACATGCAGAACAGCATTCACAACTTGAAAGATACACAGCGGTATGGTTCTTCTGGAAGGAAAAGAAACCGTGGAAATATGGCATAATCGATCAAGTGGGTCCACAGCCATGCTCATAGGTCATACAAAGTGAAAATGGTGGAGAGGATCGACGAAACCGTTTTCATATTCGTGTTGACAGGTCGGGTGATCATAGTACCAGCAAATCTAGGTCAACTAGAACAGTGAAAGACTTGCATCCAAGTTCCACACAAGGAGAACAAGACAAGAGCACTTTCATTTCTCAGTCAAAACCAAACAGTAATCCAGCTCCAGCTGTTAGAAGATCAGACCAAGGCCACCCCCCCCCCCCAATTAAAAATTTTGTTAGCAAAACAATGATGATGAAGCCTTTTTGTGAAAAATTTAGCCTTTTCCACTGTTTGTTCCCCCCCCCCCCTTGAATCCGGGTATGGCCCCGGATGAGGTAGAACAATAATAAAGCCCCAGTGCTTTAGAGACAGTTAAAATGACAATCTTTACTCATAAAACTGTTACTTTAACTTACCGTTGAACTGCAACTAAATCACCTGTATTTCACACAATCCTAACTTATTTGCAAATGTGGTGTTGTCACTATATTATCACTTTTCTTTGGTTAAAAATTAATTTAATTTACCTCCACCAAGAATGTTTTAGTAATTTAAGATCTTTCTAGTTAAAAATTTAAATAACCACTGTGTAATTTCTTACTTTTGGGGGGCTGTTAATTATTTATTTTGTTTTGGCAGTGTAAAGTTTTCTCTTTTGTTTACTTTTTTTGTGATTAAATTTTCTCTTCACCAGCCGTTTTTTTTTGCCTTCAGGGTGTTTAAAATTAATGTTCACCTTTTAATTGCCGTTCTGTGGGTAATCAGCACTTTAAAATATAGTGGCTATACTTCATACCTCCCTTTTCATTAAAGTTGTTTTGATGGGATTTTTTATTTTAAATTAATTTTCGTAACTTCCCGTAATCCTGCTTTTCCTTTTTTTTTATTACTTTATTTCTCCGGTTAGGCATCTCCCTGTGAATTTTCAATAATTTTTTCATCTTTTAAGTTTTGCTTACAATTTCATGCTATTGCATCATTTTCTGTGCCTGTTACATCAGATCTCGGAGAGGACGCTAATCTTTCCCGCGCTTTTCCTCCGAAATTGTTCTAGAACATTCTTTCCCCCTCTCCAGGTCGGACTATCCCGGAATGACTTAAGGTGCACTCTTGGCTCTGATTGGCTGAGGGTGGCGGTTCCGGAGTGAGGAGGAGAGGCAAGCGCGCGATTTTTGGGCAGTTTCAGCTTGAACGTCCTGACTAGGTGGTGGTGTTTTTTTTTTGCTCTTGAGAGCTCAAGTTCAGCCCAGCCTTGGGTTGACTTGACAAATCGTGTAGGATGACCTGATTACTGAAGAAAGACCCTCGACACCCAAGTTGACGCGATCTGCCCCACCGTGAAGAGATAGCCATGATTTACTGTTCGTCTACTGGCCGCTGAATGCGTACCAAGCACAACAGATAAAGGAGCGCGGATGTGATGACCTGCTAGGCCGACGCACGTTCCAGCCCCCGCCGACTGTGTCGCTGATTAGCACATGGCCCTCCGTGCTCCCATCTAATCGCCAAGCCGCCAGCGCCCATGATAATGGTGAGATGTTTCCGTACTTATCAATCTCTTGATATAATGCGAGTCCGTGAGTGGCGCCTTTAGACGGGTGTCTGCAATGTGGGCCTAGCCCCGAGTCTCCGGACTGACTAGAAGATTTTGATCCTTCTTTTTCTACCATGATCTAAGTGAATTACTGCTTCTCATGCTGTCTCAAAATGGTGGACTTCGCGTCATCTGCCCCCCCCCTTTTTTTTTTATTGTTAAGGTGTAATTTTCTTTTCTTTTTAAGCCTATTTTTTGTTTAAATTTCTTTTGACCATCGGTCTTCCTGTAAAATTATAAAATAGGGATTGAATGTATTTTGTTGAAATGTACCATTCTGTAAAGTGTTAATTCCCATACAAGAGTAGCATCTAAGCTAAAATTTTGTAAATTGTGAATTTCAAGCAAAACATGATTTTCTACTGAATTTAAATTTTTGGTTTGCAACCATGGGTACCCAGGGGTTTTAATTTTTTTTTTTACCAACATATATGAGTGCTACCTGATCACTTTTGCAGCACTGGAGCAGGTGTTAATTTGATCAAAATCTTTTGTAATTGTTTTAATTAAGCTGTGAGTTGTGCCATAGAAATGTGTGTAAATTTTCACCTTTTATTTCACGGTTCATTGTTAATTGCTGCTGAGACTTGCTTAAATTGTTAAAGTGTTCATTGTGCTGCATATTAAGTTTAAATATTTTTTTTTCTTGATCTAATATGTTAATTGGTTAAATAAAATGTTTCAATCCCATCCTTTGGTTCTCTTTACTTTGACAACGATCAACACTAAGGGCGGCAAGAAAAATCCTGGGTTATTGTCATTATTCAAAACAACGCATTGCTGATTTGTTTTCTTTTTTTTAGCTGTGAAATTTAATTGTGGTGTTCCAAATAGGAACAACACTACAAAATGGTGCCGTGAAGGCCCTTGCCCTTTTACCCTTGTGTGTGTTGTCGAAGTAAACCGAACTAAAATTTTGACATTCATAAATGTACTTTTCCATATCTTCTAAAATTTTGCAGTGAGTGTTAGAATTTTTTTTAAGTCATGCCTAATTCGGGTGGTAACAGTGGCAATGCCACTGCCTTTCCAAATCCCTCTTTCATTACTATGTTACCTAATTTAAATGGTAACAATGTGACAACTTTTTTCGATTACCTGGTGCAGATAGCACTGTTGGCGTCGTGGACTGACGCACAGTCCATCGCAGTGGCGAAATTGAAACTTGAGGGCTCAGCTCTTCAATTCTATGCCTCCACTTTGAGAGAGGTTACTTTTGAGTCCCTGCAGGAATTTAGGGCACGTTTTGAGGGCCATTTTGCAGAGTCAAGTGACGTAGCTCAACAAATAGCGAACCTTACAAACTGCAAACAAAATTTAAACGAAACTGTAAGGGACTTTGCTACCAGGCTAGAGGGTATCGCGCAAAAGGCTCTTAAGTCTTCAGCTGGGGAAGAAATTCCAAAACGTTTTAGTGACAACATGCTTCTCTCGCAATTCAAGGCAGGGTTAGCCGCAAACATTCGTGCTCAAGTAGTGATAGCGGACCCAAAAACATTTCAGGAGGCCACCGAATTGGCCAAACGTGTTGAGCGGGCACTTCAATCTTATGCCTCGGACATTAATGTAGTTAGTGCACGACCTACCACTAGCGACAGTGAGTTAGCGCAGATTTTTCGATCCACTACGGATCAGTATGCAAAATCATTGGAGCTTTTGACAAAACAAATGGAAGAAATGAAGGTGCAAATTGCATCGTTACAGGGCCAACGGAATTCTTTGCCACATAGGCCTTATGCTCCACAATCTCAGCGTTCAGTTGTCTGCTATTATTGCAGAAAAGTGGGTCATATTAGTCGGGTCTGTAGAAAAAAGGAGCGAGATATGGCAGCACAAGCTTCTGCTAATGCAAATCAGAGCCCGTCAACATCAAATCAAGGGCAAGCTCAGAGTACAAGTGATGAATCCAGTAGGAACCCAAACTAATTGAGGGGGGAGTTTGTACCGGATCGCAACACTCCATGAGTCCCCGTGTAGATCCATTCATTGATATGTCCCTTTTGCCAGCTAATTTACCTATAATTTGTGTCAAAATTGAAGACATTTCACTTCGTGCTCTCATAGACAGTGGAGCTGCAGTAAATGTAATTTCCAGCCATGTAGCTGATGTTTTGAAAGATGCTAAGGAATTAAATTGTCCAAATTTTCAACTTAGAGCTCTAACCGGTGTAGATATCAATACTGAAAAATTAATCGCTACCAATTTATTTATTTCTGATAAGTCTTTTGATTGTAAATTTTTAGTTGCTCGTGGTATTTTATCTCCAAATTTTGATCTTATAATTGGATTAGACTTTTTAGTAAAAGCTGGCTTTACTTTAAATTGTCATGACTGTCTCTTAAGTAATAAGGATGTGTGTGTCAGCTGGCGGCATGAGCAGCCTGAAAATACTCAGTTATCTGTCCCAGTGACGAGTACTGAACCTTGTCAAGTGTCCTCTCTTTCTCTTTTCGGAAGCCTACCAATAAGAGTTACTGTGCCGCCTTTTTCTCAAAAACTTTTTCATGTAAATGTAAATAATGTTGACTCTTCGTTTATTGGCCAAGACATTTTGTTAGAACCTAATCCTAATTTAAATTTCGATTCGTATTTAATTGCTAACGCTGTTTCTAAAATTTCTCAAGATCTCCAATGTTTGGTTCAGGTCATTAATTTTACTTCCGAATCTATTCAATTAAATAAAAATATGAAGCTTGTCTACGTAACTCCTGTAAATATTGAAAGGCCTGATGAAATTGTTAATGTTGTTGAGGGACAAGAAGAGAAGGAAGATGATTTTAGCCTATGGGCAAAAGATATTGACTTAACCCACCTTGACGATCAGCAGCGTGAGACCCTTAAATCTTTGCTTATCAAATATAAGTCTGTTTTTTCTCTTACTCCTTCTGACTTAGGTGCTTGCTCAATAATTAAACACCGCATTCATTTAACCGATGACGTTCCTGTAAGATCAAAACCTTATCGTGTCCCATACCATCTTAAGCCCGAAATGCGTAAACAAATTCAGACACTGTTGGATGCTGGTATAATTGAACCCTCTACGAGTAGTTATGCTGCCCCAGTGCTTCTTGTCAAGAAACCGGATGGTTCTTTTCGCCTTGTTGCTGACCTCCGAAAGTTAAATGCCAAGACCATCCCCGATAACTTTCCTTTGCCTAATCTTCAAGAAATGATTGATTTCCTGTCAGGTGCAAAGTTCTTTTCTTCCCTTGATCTCACCTCGGGTTTCCATCAGATGCTCATGCATCCAGATGATGCACACTTAACGGGTATTGCCACTGAGGAAGGCCTTTTCCACTTTTGCCGGATGCCTTTTGGTTTGCGCAATGCGAGTAGCAGTTTTCAAAGACTCATGTCAGTGGTGTTGTCCGGTCTCTCCGACTTTCAAATAGGAGTGTACATAGATGATGTAGTTGTGGCATCAGAGTCATTTGAGGAACATGTTCACAGGTTAGAATTAGTTTTTGAACGGTTAAAACAATCCAATCTGAAGCTCAAACCTAAGAAATGTACTTTAGCAAAAGATGAAATAACTTATTTAGGCCATCGTGTAACACAAGGTAAGGTTATGCCTGATCCAAAAAATTTAGACACTATTTTAAAAGCAAATGTTCCTCGTACTAAAAAGCAAGTTCGATCTTTTCTTGGTTTAACGGGTTTTTACAGAAAGTTCATTCCTAATTATTCTAATATTGCATTGCCTCTTACTAATTTGACGAAGGATACTTGTAAGTTTGCATGGGGAGATCTTGAACAGGATGCCTTTGATCGTTTAAAACTTGCTTTAACCCAGTCTCCTTGTTTGGCCTTGCCAAATTTTTCCAAACCATTCTCAATCTGCACTGATGCAAGCAAACATGCGATGGGCGTGGTCTTAGTGCAAGAAGATGATTCGGGGTTTCAACATCCTGTTTGTTTTGCCTCAAAAAAGTTTTCTCCTGCCGAGGTTAATTATTCAGTTGTGGAAAAGGAGGCTCTTGCTGTTGTTTTTGGCATAACACATTTTAAACAGTACCTCTACGGTTCTCATTTCACTGTATATTGTGACCAGCAATCTCTTTCGCAGTTGTTTAAATTAAAAGATCCCACTTCACGTATTGCTCGTTGGATTATGTCCCTGCAACAATATGATTATAAAATTATTCACAAGCCTGGTCGTCTTAACTTAATGGCAGATTTTCTTTCGCGTGAAGTTAATACTCTTAATTCCGAACCTTTTTCATTTCAAATTCCTAAGTTTCCTATGCAAGATATCATTAGGCTTCAAAAATCTGACCCCTTTTGTCAAAAGATTGCTGCTTGCCTCAATAATGAGTCTCCTTATATTCAAAGATCCAATAAATTTTTCTTTCAGCAAAATGCTATTGTTTGTCAGCCTTTAAATAGTAATTCGGAGAACGTTCGTTTAGTTGTGCCTCACACCCTCATCCAAGAAGTATTGCATTTGTGTCATGACAACAAAACTGTTGCCCATGCTGGCCTGTCTCGTACCTTACACCGTGTACGTCAAAGTTTTTTTTGGGTAGGTCTCTATAACAACGTAAAAAAGTATGTTTTATCTTGTAAGTCATGTTTGGAAAGAAGGGGTTACCACAAAAATCAAAAGGCTCCTGTGCAAGAGATTCCTGTTGTTGATCGCCCATTTCAGAAATGTGCAATTGATGCGGTGGGTCCTTTTATGACTTCTAGAAATGGCAATAAATGGCTCCTGGTAATCTCTGACTATTTTACAAGATATCCCGAAGCTTATCCTGTCCCTGATATTCAAAGTTCAACAGTTGTAAAAGTTTTAATTGATTTTATTTCACGTCACGGAATAATGGAAGTGTTATATTCGGATAGGGGTTCAAATTTTATTTCTAAGGCTATGGCGGAGGTGTATGACATCTTGGGTATAAAAAAACAACACACTGTGGCTTATAATCCGCAAGGAAATGGTTTAGTGGAGAGGTTGAACAAATGTCTGATTGATTCGTTAAGTCATCTAGTACTCGAATCTCAAGAAGATTGGTGTGAACAGGTTCCCTTAGCTCTCTTAGCTTTTCGTACTGCCTACCACCGCACCATCAAGGAATCTCCTGCTTTTCTAACTTATGGTAGAGATCTGTTGATGCCATATGATCTGGTTTTCTCTTCGAAATTCAGATCATATGCTGATACTAGATCCTACGCTCAGGAGATAGTCACCAATCTTCAACGTACCTTCTCTGTCGTCAAGACCAACCTGGAAAAGGCTTCGTATGCTCAGGCTCATCCTCCTACCTCTAACTTTTACTTTAAAAACATTAAAGTCAGTGATACTGTTTATTTACACGTTCCCGCTAGCAAGCCACATTTAACTAAGAAGCTATGTAAATTTAATAAGGGTCCTTATAGAGTTTTAGAACAACTTTCTCCTGTCTTGTTTAAAATTTCTCTCATTTCTGATCCCTCAGATACTCAAGTTGTACATGTAAATCGCATTTTTAAGGTTATCGACAGGGAAGTTTTTCCAACACCAGATAGTCAAATTTTGTCTTCTCCGCCTCCAGTGATTCCAGAGCCTGCCACTAGCCCTACTCAAGAAAGTTCAGAGGATAGGTTAATAAGAGAATACCCTTGTCCCCTTTTACCGCTAGATTTGTCTTGGGAAGCTGATACTATCTACATGCCACCTCCTGTAGTTACAACAGAAGTAGATATGACAGATTCACAACTAGATACCTCGTTTGATTTTTTTCGGGATACCTCAGTATCTCCAGTTTCCTTTTTAAATTCTCCTCATTCTGATATTGATGATTCTGATGCCCAACCAACATCCACCTTTTCTCCTATTCGCACTAGATCCATGCCTAAACATGGATATTGTCTCAGACCCAGGGATGCTTTTGGATTTGTCAAGAAGTAGTTTTACATTTTTGCGCAGAAATTTTCTTCGAGGTTGTGCCATATAATTTTACTATATATATTTTTTCATTTTTAGTGTTAGCATCTGTGTTTTCTTTTTATATACAAATTTCTTTTATGGGTATTTTTGGGGAGTGTGAAATACACTATTTTATGTTTAATGTTTGACCTGCCAAAAGGTAAACTTGCACATTCTTTTAGTTATGTGGAAACAAGTAACCACATATGATTTGTTCCTATTTTTATTGCATTCCTATTAAACCAAAGATTTTTTTTTTGTTGCATATATGTATTGTATTTTACTGATTGTTATCTGTATATGGCCAAGGGGTCATGTGCAATGTGTGAAATACTTGGTTACACTAAGTAACCACCTCCTAATTGTGTCTACCTGAACAGCACAGAATTTTTTTTTGAGGTTTGATAAGTCTTCATCAAACCCTCCTGTGTAGGAAATTTATGGTTGACAAATTTTGTGCGAGCAATCTCTCCTCTTCCTCTTGTTGTAAATTTTAATTGCTGTAGATAGATTTGGCCAATTTATCTGCCTTTTGTACTTAGTTGGGTGTCCCAGTAACTTATAACCAGTGTCATATCTCTTATTTTGCTCCTTTTTTTAAATTTAAACATGTAGTTTAGACAATTTTAAATGGGACACTTGGGAATGGTTAGTGACTTGTGGGTTTCTGCAGGCCTTCTTGGTCACTTGGATTTCTTTCTGTGTTTGGTTCTGGATGACAGTTGGGTCCTGTTGGGCTGGTGTTTAGTCCGCTGTACCCCCTTCATCCATTGCTGAGTGCAGGGGAATTCAGGGATCATTCCTCTGTGTAATTGGGTAATTAATTTATGTAACTGTCTAAAACCAATTAAGGCAATTTGTCTCTCCTTAATTAAATTCTGTTTACCTTTTTAAATTTTATTTTTCTCGCTTCTTCACTGCTTATGTTAAATATGTATCTTAAAAGTTGTTTCAAAATCATAATTTTGCTGAGATTGTCTTGCCATGGTCAACACCCTTCTGAAATTTTGGCTTGTTGTTTTGTCAAAATTCTGGTAATTTCTCACCTGCAATGTGGTGATGTTGCTGTTTGAATTTCTGTGCTGTTTTACTTAAGATTGTGTCAAAAATTACTAATTACGTCCCATTACCAAATGTGTCGTGTTATGGCTACTGATTCTTCGGACATTAAACATCTCAGTAAGCCACTTCAAAAATTGGTGTTCTGCGTCATCGTTATTTGGTGTTATGTACTTAAATGTTCTCGAGATCTTTGTGTATGGTTAATATGTGTTTTCTGTTAAATGTGCGGAATGTGCAAGTAATGTTGTTTTTGGCTGGGTCTTTAGGAAAATTTTTCTTACGTTTTTACTTTTATATGTTGGGTGTGTCAAATTTTTGTTTGTGTGGTATTAATAGCCACGCTTAGGTTGTTTCCTCACCTATTGGTGGGATGTTAGAATTTTTTCAGTGCGCGTTATTTTGCCTTGATATTTTCTTCGCCACTGTGTTTGGTCCTGTGCATAGGTCAGTATAAGTGGTTATTTTATTTGTGTTTGGGTTTGTCTATACACTCACTGCACTTTTCTGGTTTAATGTATTGTTTACAAAAAAAAAAAAAAAAATTTTTTTTGGGGGGTATAAATTTTTTTTTTTTTTTCTCCGAACGGGGAGGATATGTGGTGTTGTCACTATATTATCACTTTTCTTTGGTTAATAATTAATTTAATTTACCTCCACCCAGAACGTTTTAGTAATTTAAGATCTTTCTAGTTAAAAATTTAAATAACCACTGTGTAATTTCTTACTTTTGGGGGGCTGTTAATTATTTATTTTGTTTTGGCAGTGTAAAGTTTTCTCTTTTGTTTACTTTTTTTGTGATTAAATTTTCTCTTCACCGGCCGTTTTTTTTTTTTTTTTTTTGCCTTCAGGGTGTTTAAAATTAATGTTCACCTTTTAATTGCCGTTCTGTGGGTAATCAGCACTTTAAAATATAGTGGCTATACTTCATATCTCCCTTTTCATTAAAGTTGTTTTGATGGGATTTTTTTATTTTAAATTAATTTTCATAACTTCCCGTAATCCTGCATTTCCTTTTTTTTTATTACTTTATTTCTCCGGTTAGGCATCTCCCTGTGAATTTTCAATAATTTTTTTCATCTTTTAAGTTTTGCTTACAATTTCATGCTATTGCATCATTTTCTGTGCCTGTTACATCAGATCTCGGAGAGGACGCTATCTTTCCCGCGCTTTTCCTCCGAAATTGTTCTAGAAGCATTCTTTCCCCTCTGCGTCCAGATCGGACTATCCCGGAATGACTTAAGGTGCACTCTTGGCTCTGATTGGCTGAGGGTGGCGGTTCCGGAGTGAGGAGGAGAGGCAAGCGCGCGATTTTTGGGCAGTTTTCAGCTTGAACGTCCTGACTAGGTGGTGGTGTTTTTTTTTAGCTCTTGAGAGCTCAAGTTCAGCCCAGCCTTGGGTTGACTTGACAAATCGTGTAGGATGACCTGATTACTGAAGAAAGACCCTCGACACCCAGTTGACGCGATCTGCCCCACCGTGTAGAGATAGCCGTGATTTACTGTTCGACTACTGGCCGCTGAATGCGTACCAAGCACAACAGATAAAGGAGCGTGGAAGTGATGACCTGCTAGGCCGACACACGTTCCAGCCCCTGCCGACTGTGTTGCTGATTAGCACATGGCCCTCCGTGCTCCCATCTAATCGCCAAGCCGCCAGCGCCCATGATAATGGTGAGATCTTTCCATACTTTTCAATCTCTCGATATAATGCGAGTCCGTGAGTGGCGCCTTTAGACGGATATCTGCAATGTGGGCCTAGCCCCGAGTCTCCGGACTGACTAGAAGATTTTGATCCTTCTTTTTCTACCATGATCTGAAGTGAATTACAGCTTCTCATGCTGTCTCAAAATGGTGGACTTCGCGTCATCTGCCCCCCCCCCTTTTTTTTTATTGTTAAGGTGTAATTTTCTTTTCTTTTTAAGCCTATTTTTTGTTTAAATTTCTTTTGACCATCGGTCTTCCTGTAAAATTATAAAATAGGGATTGAATGTATTTTGTTGAAATGTACCATTCTGTAAAGTGTTAATTCCCATACAAGAGTAGCATCTAAGCTAAAATTTTGTAAATTGTGAATTTCAAGCAAAACATGATTTTCTACTGAATTTAAACTTTTTGGTTTGCAACCATGGGTACCCAGGGGTTTTAATTTTTTTTTTTTACCAACATATATGAGTGCTACCTGATCACTTTTGCAGCACTGGAGCAGGTGTTAATTTGATCAAAATCTTTTGTAATTGTTTTAATTAAGCTGTGAGTTGTGCCATAGAAATGTGTGTAAATTTTCACCTTTTATTTCACGGTTCATTGTTAATTGCTGCTGAGACTTGCTTAAATTGTTAAAGTGTTCATTGTGCTGCATATTAAGTTTAAATATTTTTTTTTCTTGATCTAATATGTTAATTGGTTAAATAAAATGTTTCAATCCCATCCTTTGGTTCTCTTTACTTTGACAACGATCAACACTAAGGGCGGCAAGAAAAATCCTGGGTTATTGTCATTATTCAAAACAACGCATTGCTGATTTGTTTTCTTTTTTTTAGCTGTGAAATTTAATTGTGGTGTTCCAAATAGGAACAACACTACACAAATCATAATTTATGTAATGCAGATACTTGTAATGCAAATGCTTGCCAACAGATGGCAGTGTCTGCAAACTGGTAAACTAAATAAACAGAAGGCAGCCACTGACAGTCAGGCAGTTGCTTCACATGCTCCAACTTAAACGTCGATCTTAATGAATTGCCTAATAATTCTACTAATTATGCTTTAATCTTATAAAATAACATATAGCAACTAGAATATTATTTAATTAGCAATTTCAAAAAATAGTCTTAAATATATGTTTAAAGATGCTATTCAGTATTAATTTCGCAAGTTAATTAACATTTCTTCAATATAATAATCTCTGTATATAGATGCTTTTGTATGTTTAGTCTGGCGAGTATCTCGACCTAGATAAAAAAATTTCGATCCAGGTCCATATCTGCTACTACTATAAATATATTCAAAGAAAGATACTGAAAATAAAACTAAATAAATGCTGTTTAAATTTCAAAATGGCTTCAGTGAAAAAATATTTCAATGCAAAATTTTCTTGTTACAGACAGGAAATATATCAACTTATCCCTGGTTTTCAATCAGCTGCATATAACTAATACATATTTTATAATGAAAAACACACAAACTTATTATTATTTTAAAAATTAACTGCCATAGGATAGCAACACCAGTTAAAAAAGAAATGAATAACATCATTTATAAAGCACAGGCTATACTAACCCAGTTTCTTATTGCGATTAATAAGTCAAAATGTACTGTTTTATGCAGTAACACATAATTTCCTCAGAAAATCTTATGACTAGATTTTTTTCCCAAAACACTTGTTTTTAATATAATGTTGCTCACAAACTTAAAATATTCTAAATAATGCTGACACAATGATAAAATAACAAAAATACAGCTTGAAGAAAATCTTCAAAAACTGATTTCTGCAATAAAGTTGACCACAAGATTAAAATACTCTACACAATGCAAATGCAATATTAAAATAACAACGATATGACTTAAGGAGAATCTTCCAAAACTGCTGTTTTGCATATAAGGTTGGTGACAGGAATAAAATATATAAAATGCAGACACAATATTAAAATAAACAACATCACTCAAAAAATTTCTCCGAAACCTTTGGGATAAGGTTGATCACAAGAAGAAAATCTTCCAAAATTCTGGTTTTTGGAATAAAGTTGGTTCAAAATATGGAAATTTTCTACTTAAGTCGTCTTAAAAATATAAAATTAATGGATAATTTTTGACTTGAAAAAGTGTTGAATTGTTAATTAAATTTCTTCAAAGTACATGTTGCATAATATTGGGAAGATTAAAGGGTAAAAATTCACCTGATTTTTCTTTTTTTTTTTTTTTTTTTTAACCAGATGCAAAAAAATTTCCAGTACAGATAAGTTCTTAAAATTATTGGGGGGGGGGGGGGGCACTCATGATTAGGGGGTGAGCCATAAGTTGGGGTCGAGGTGGTCACTGGAGATGAGTTGGACTCAGCTTGGGTTTGGGAACACTCTGTGATCCACGATTGTGTTCGGTTTCGGGCTCTTGAGTAATTTCTCTTTTATTGAACACACTCCTCCAAAACAGATTTTAAAAAGGGATCCATGGGAGAACTAAACTAATTATTATATATTATTTTATAAACTTTAATATAAAGAATTATTAAATGCATTAAGAGTTTGCTATTATATTTGTCCCTGCATACACCACTGAAAGACTGATCTGGCCCATTACTAATTTTCATCTAGCTGCGAAGACCCGAGCCCAGCCTGTGGGATGGGCACGGGTCTCAGGCCAGGCCCGGGCAGACCTCTATCCTGTTGTGGTTAACAAAGAAGTATAGTAGAACTCCAATTATCCAAATCAATAGGGACCAGAGCCCATTCGGATAATTGGATTTTTTTCCGAAAAAAGGTCTCGTATGTATTTAATTAATTACTGTATGTATGTACTATGTTGAAAATGGGAGGAAAAACTATTTTTAAAGAAAAAGAGCTTTTAATTAATTAAATGAAAAGACAACACTTTTACATGCTTAGTGTATTTACAAGTGCTGTACATTAGCACAGTATGTACTTACTGTACTGTAAATGAAAATAATTGTTTGCTGAACATCTCTGTCAAAGTAAGCTGTTTGACTGCCTTCATCCATTTTTGGGCAGCCAAGTTGCACATATGCTTGACAGTGAGAAGTTGCATGTGTTCACACTTGGACTAATGCTCCATCCACTTTAAAGCAATTTCAAGGCCGGCAAATGCTTCGTTAGCAGATGGTCTTGAGTCTGCTTGAACTTCATTTTGGTCATCTTCTTCTCTCATACTTTCAATAAGTTCATCATCATTTAGAATTTGAAACCTAGGATCTGACGAATCACGCACCATCCATTCTACTATATCTTCAGCACTAACTTCTGAACATCATGGAATTTTCAGAAGAATGTTTCTGAATTCCTCAAGTTACACATCATCCTCATCTTCTCTGGTCTCTTCCCTTTCCGTTTCTGTCTTACTTTTTTTTTCTCAAATTCTGAAAGCGATTCGGATAGCCGGTGTTCAGATAATTGGAGTTCTACTGTACCAAAAAATACTTTAATAAAGCCATTGTGGTGTTGTCACTATAATATCACTTTTCTTTGGTTAATAATTAATTTAATTTACCTCCACCCAGAACGTTTTAGTAATTTAAGATCTTTCTAGTTAAAAATTTAAATAACCACTGTGTAATTTCTTACTTTGGGGGGCTGTTAGTTATTTATTTTGTTTTGGCAGTGTAAAGTTTTCCCTTTTGTTTACCTTTTTTTGTGATTAAATTTTCTCTTCACCGGCCGTTTTTGGCCGTTTTGGTGGTCAGCCTAATGCGAAGCCCCCAGTGTTTGACCCCAAGCAAGCTTGGTCTTCATTTTATCGACCCACTCAAGGAATGAAAAGCTGAGTCGACCTTGCCCTGCCCGGGATTCAAACCCCGGACCTGTGAGACGGCAGTGTGGTGTGCTAACCATTACACCACAGGGTTTCAATAAAGCCATGTACATGAAACTTATTTTCAGGAATTATAAATTATAAACTAATAATTAAAATTATCTTCCCACTATCTAAAAAACCCCCAATTATTTTTTCCCTAAGAAATTTTCAAGCCTGGCCAATATTTTAAAGAAATTTGCATTACAACACAATAATTAAAAATATAAAAACAATTCAATAATGTTTAACAACAGCAATAACTAGAAGTTGACACTAAAATTAATAATTAAATTTCTGACATCTACAAACATCTTGATGAGCTCATGTATAGTTATGCACTTTTGAAATACATTGCATTCTAAGCCATTAAACTTAAGGGTGCATATTGAAGAAATAAAATCTTCTCACGATCTTGCTACTCAAATTAAAATAAACTAACTGTGTCAAGGACTCAAGAAAATTCAGGTTGATTCTTTATAGGCTGCACTATATTCTGAAACAAATGAAAGAAGCGTGTCTTTCATGAAACTTTTGGAAGAAATTCTTTAACATGAAATTGCATAGCAAAATTTTTCAAAGAGTGACACATTTTGTAAAGTTTTCAATTTTCAAGAACTTATTCTAAAACCTAACTGATAAGGTTTATCCTTTATTTTAGTGTATAATACAGCTTATAAAGGGATATTATAGAATTTTGATGAGCTTGATGTAATTAATTTATTTGTTTTGTGTACCAAATTCACGTCTTTTTTAGAAATATACCATCAATAAAAAAATTCATATGATTGTTATATGTCCATGTATTATGTAAGCAAAAACACCACAAGATTTCTAAATTACCATGGCATGTTAGTTGCTGATAGAACAAAAACTAATTTATCAGAAGAGAACAAAGAGTCAAGCTGCAAGAACAGTTCAGTTTTCATTCTTCTACTAGCTTCATGATCCCTTAAAAATATACAAAAATTAATATAAATGTAACAGTCAGATTAACGTATTAAACTATTCTATTCTAGAAACAACTTTAACAATATACACTATTAATAATTTGGCTTGAACTGACTTATTTTACTATTTTATTAATGTTTATTTTTATACCTCGCATTAGCTACACTTTTTAATGTATAAAGGATTTAGCTCTTAGCCAAAGATGATCAAATGTACGTAATTTTCTGAGTACAGTTAGAAAAAAAAAAGCAAACTGAAATTTATAATAATTAAATTATTCAAGTAATGCAAAGCATTTTGATGATTGATTAGATTTAAAGAATATATTTGCTAATTACTTGATTTTGAACAAAATGTTTTGGGTAGGATTCACTTTAAAATCTTGAAACACTCCCAGCTTCATTACTGAGGGTGTTATAGCTCTTAGGATTAAGTTTTGTTTGCCACACAAAGGGCACAACTCACAGAGTTTCTTGCATGTAAATATCTATATAAATAAAATTAGACTTTTTGAGAATTAGATTTAGACTGTACATTACTTGGAATTCAAAAAGTTTGCAATTTCTATTTCTATGCACCTGATGCAATATTGCACCTGGCAATCCAGTACGACCCTCAAAATTAAGTTTGTCTGTGACACTTTTTTGTTCGAGCATCACGCAAAAATGGCTGAAGAATGACTGTGAAATTAAATTTGGTGACATGATAGGTGATCACTCAACTTAAAATATAGGCATCGAATTTTTAAAAAATCTTGATTAGATTATGAGAAAATCATTTCAAACTGCTTATATTTATGTTCGCACATCACAAAATACAGACAAAAGGGAATGAAATTAAATTTGGTGACATGATAGGTGGTCATGCAACTTAAAATATAGGCATCGAATTTTTTAAAAATCTTGATTAGGTTTTGAGATTTTGCAAAAATTGTTTCAAACTGCATAAATTTTTGTTCACACATCACATAAAAATGACTGAAGCGAATGAAAAGAAATTGAGTGGCATGATAGGTGGTCACTCAGCTTAATCTATAGGAGTAAAATTAAAAAAAAAATTTGAGATTTTGTGAAAATCGTTGCAAACTGCTTACATTTATGTTCACGCATCATGTAAAAATTACTGAAGCAAATGAAATGAAATTGAATGACATGATAGATGATCACTTAACTAAAACTATACGTGTCGAATTCTTTAAAAATTTTGATTAGATTTTGAGATTCTGCAAAAATTGTTCAAAATACACTATCTGGCCAAAAGTATCCGGACACCCCCGAAAAGTGGTTTTGGCGGGTGACGCAAATTTGATGCGTAATCGAAAGCTATTAAAGTGTTGGTAGTGGTTTGTCCGGTTGTATGTATGCGTTTGTGAAGCAATGACCTCTCTGGGACGTTTGTGAAGCAATGACCTCTCGGGGACACCTCTGGGATGAATTAGAGCGCATATTACATAGCCAGCCAAATTGACCATCCTCACTGCAAGCACTCACCTCAGCCGTGATGGACACCTGGAAGTCAATTCTTATTGCCACATATTAAAAACTGGTGCAAAGTCTTCCCAGAGGTGTGCAGGCTGTCATCGATGCAAAAAGGGGACCAACATCATATTAATATGTGCCCCAGGACGCTTCAAGTCCATACCATTGGGTGTCCAGATACTTTTGGCCAGATAGTGTACGAAAATATTTATTCATTATGTATAAATCACTGAAGCGAGTGAAATAAAATTTAGTATCGTCACTGTTGGTCACTTGACTCTTTGTGTCAAAGTATTTAATTTTTTTTTAATAGATTTTGAGATTTTGTGAAAATTCAGTATATGTTTGTATTCCTGAAAAATGGGAATGGGATAGAATAAAATTTGGAATTATGTTAGATGCAAGTTAATTTGAACTCCACATGCCAAAACAATTTTAAATAATTCATAGATTAAGGGATTTTGTGAAAATTGTATAAATGTTTGTTCTTGCATTCCTTAAAAATGGATTAAGAGAATACAATGAAGTTTAGCAACATGATCAGCAATGACTAAAACAAAAAAAATCAGATTTATTTGAAAAATTTAAATAATTTTTTTAAATGTTTATATTTTTATATTTTGTGAAAATTGAGCAAAATATTTTTGAGGAATAATGTTAAAATATCTACAGTGAATCAAACAAAATTTAGTTACAGGTTAGGAATGACCTCTTGACTTGAAACACTCATTCTCAACCAGAATAAAATTTAATTTTCTGAAATAGAAAGAAGTTCTCTATAATAGTCAAATTTAATGATCATTTTGTTACTCCCAAACTTTTAATCCTTTAACAATAGACAGAAGATATAATTTTTATTTCTATACTATTGCTAATATGCTATTTCCATTCTTTATATGCTGACAATGCGGACGAAGATTCAAGCTTTTTGAAAATTTGTATTATGTACTAACTGTCAATGACGGGTACTTCAGCTAGTATATATATATCTATCTACTGTGTAACAGCATGGCTGCCACAAAAAATTTGAAATCAGTTTCCCTGACTTTTACTGACCACAACTGATAGAATTCCCTGACCATTGTGGTCCTAAAAAATACATGTAACAATGTCATCACACCCATTCCACTTCGTAATAACAGGCTAGTTATTAAAATAATACATTTTACATGCATTTATGGTGCTATAATAATTTACAAATTAAAAGAGTTTTTATGCATGTTTCTAAAATGTAAGTGCACATCTGTTTCTGTCTTAATGGATTAAAAATAATACTTAAGTTGCAGTAAGTACTATTAATTATATGATAAAATATTTTAAAAAACTTTTTATTATGGCCTCCACCATCCCCATAGTCGTCCACCGTACTCCTTTTTTTTTCTTTTACATTTACAATGAAAATACATACATAAATAAGTAAATTTTACTTTCTTAATCATTTGAGAGTCCCAGGGGGTAAAAACACCAGTTGAAAAAACACTGTCAAAGAATCCCAAACAATGCAATGGTGCTTTCTCTAAATGAGTACGAAAAGACTAAATGAGTAAGCAGCAAGATGGTGCTTGTTTTATTTTATGTCGAGAAATACCAAGCAGCGCGATACTGCTTTGTTTATTTTACATCGATGAATCCCAATTGTAAACCTCAAAATAATCATCAAATTTTAGGCTACCATGACTGGAACATCAAGCTAAACCTTTTGTATAAAAATCTGACATACTCGAGTATTTCAATATGGCAATTTTTTTTTTTGCATTTTCAAAAATTTGCTATGAGCATGTGTCACTTCCGAAACGCCAGTCTCTTGAATGGGAGTATTTTTAGGGTTCACTTAACATCCCCTCTGAATATCTGATGCGCTCGAAACTTTTTTTATTTCCTACCCTTAGAGATGGCCACCCCCACCACGCAAGTCGGCAGATGAACATACCTATGGTATCAAAGACACGTTGGGGCATCTGAACTATCAATATCTGAGGCACTCAAGAATTTCCATGTAACTGTTTTTTTTTTTTTTAAACATCTTTGAAAATCTGTAGAAGCTTTCCCGCACCACTAAAAGGGAAACATTATATAACCTTTTAATCTTTTTATTATCTTAACTACAAAATCTAATAGGTCCTCATGACGCTCAAGTAAATCCCCATTTAGCATCATGAGCTCCCCTACTAAAAATATGAGTTGGTTTAGCCTACAAATAATTACCACTGCACTTGGTCATGAACTCATGATGTATATGAAACTAACATGTATAATCCAAATTTAATGTAGGTGAAATTGTAGGGCATAGTTATTTCACAATAAAGTAACAATATTGTTGTGTGCTTTTTAAATGTCACAACATAAAAGTACAGTTAAAAAAATTAACTTTTTTCATATGACGAGGTTAAAAAGTTTTCATAACACAAACAAGGGGAAAAAAGTACACACACACATATATATATATAAAGAGGAAAAATAATGTATAGAATATCAATTTACTGTTAATTAGGATTTCAATGAAACATCTTCTACAGTTTTTTGGTGAGGGGGGGGGGGATTTATTTTGATTTTGCAGCCATGAAAATACCTACTAAACATCTCATACCAACTTTAAATTTATATTTCTAAGCAACTAACATAGAAATTTTCATTTATACTATGAATGACTTTCCATGTCTTTTATGTGTAATGATTACCTCTAAAATATTAGCTTTAACAAATTCGTCTTTAAATATATTTATGCACAATTTATTAATAGAGAGAATCTACTGATAAAACTAAAATATTCTTTTAAAAAAATAAAATACTCTAATTTAATTTTCTAAGAGTGTTCAAAAAGTAGTACCTGTTTGATAAATAAAAAAGAACCACAAAAAAGATTTCATAAGAAACTTTTTACTTTTACATTTACATATAGTAGGATATTTTCCTACATGATGTACTTAACAAATGTTCTGAATGAAATAAATGTTCAGGGGTGATTATGTGGAAAAATAGTCTACATGAAAAAGTTAAAAGTTTGTCATAAAATCTTTAGTGGTTCATTTTCATTTATCAAACAGGCATTAGTTTCCAATTATACAAAGGACATTTGGAACATTCATTCAGTACACACTTAAACTCTTATCATATCATTTAACACTAGAACCACGGTGTTTCAGATATACTTAAAACCTTGGGCTGGGTCAAATTGACCCAACTTGCAGAATTCACCTTGGAATGCAACAATAATATTATATTTCAACAGTAATGACAGCAGTTCAATCTTAACATTCGTATTAAGTTTAATATTACATTAAAAGCACAAAAATATTGTTTCTATAATTCTTATTAGAAACATAGAAACATGTCATTGAGATATGTATACCTAAAACTGCATTCCGTAATATCAGGTATACATATTAAAAACAAAAAACAGATAAAAGTTACGAGCTTAAATTTTTTACAGATAATTAATAACATAATGTTAGAAAAGTCACAGTTTTTTAAAAATTTCAGTTTGTAACTTTTTGAAAAAAAAAACAGAATCAAATCTGGTTTTGGGTCAAAATGACCCATCCCGTGGTTCTAGCGTTAACAAGTTTTTGTATTTCTTCACTGTAAACCTCTGCCGCCAGGCTACTCAGAAATGTAAGCACTCTTTCCGTAAGTTCTTCATATCTCACCAAAATTTTTCCTCCAACAAATCCATAAGAGAAGCCTATTGTTCAAAAGTATGCTCCCTCTGCATGATAATGCCTGACCATATGCTGTAAGGGAAAAAACTTCTTTGAATTTTCATGTGGGACATTTTTGAACATCCACCCAACATATGGACCTTGGTGACTACCATCTATTTCAAGGTTAAAGGAATTTTTAGGAGGATAAAATTGGGTGACTGGCAAAGAGCTTAAGGAAACAGTGCTAACATTTTTTAATGGACTGGCAGTGGAGGTGTATAATGAAGATATACAAAAATTTATTATATGGTATGATAAGTGCTTAAATACTCAGAGGTGATTATGTAGAAAATTAGGCTAAAATATGTATATAAAAAAGCGAAAAGTTTGTCACAAATCTTTAAGAGTTTTTTTTTTTTAATGCATCAAACACACATTCTTTCTAAGGAACCTGGAACAAAGGACACCTGGAGAATACTTACTCTCCTCTGTGACTCAGAAGAGCATCGATTTCATCAATGAATACTACAGAAGGAGAGTAATGTTTCGCCAAGTCAAACAAGACCTACAAAGAAAAAAAATAATTACATATAATATTTAATTTATGAAGGCGAAAACCAGGCTTCCCAAAATTATTTTTTATTCCCTTATGATACATGAATAAAATTGCTTCATTTTATATTTGGATGATAAATTTGTCCTTTAGTTTCAAAATTAATTATTAATTAATATAAAAAACTATGAAGGATAAATTAATAATTTTTTTGGAAGGCAGGGTGCAAATTGAACATATTCTCTAGGAGGGCACATTTGAAAAGAAAAAAAAAAAAAAAAAAAAAGAAAGAAAAAGGTGCCCCACTCACATAATTTATTAGGTACTACATGACAAATGCAGCTGCCAACATGTCTGGGAAGTGACTTAAACAGATGCGTAGCAGGGGGGTGGTTTTGGGGGTCAGAACATCCCTAAACTTTTCAAGAAATGCTTTCTTGGTAATATAACGCACAAAATAGGAAGGGCTCTACATCTTTCATCACCTAATTTTTAGTTAGAAATTTTAGAGATATTTTATGCATAACTGTGTTTTACTATTGTAAATATGAAATAGAGAAGGTTATTTTTTTTGTGTGCAGTGGAAATATCCAATGATAAAGACAGATTCTTAACAATAGATTAGGGGAGTGGGGGAGATACTCTGCCGCAATAAATGATAATGGGGCCTCATTGTCACTGCTTTTTCCAAGCTTAACCACTGTTCATCGAATTATGATCCACTTTTCCTGCATGTATGCCATTTCCTAAGCTCGAGGCCCAGGTGCACTGCCCAGGGTGCCAAGTGATAACTATGGCCCTGTATAAGGGACCTTAATATAACTTAACTAGCTGTGTACCTGTTCTTCGCACGGCAGGAAACCAAAATTTTCCTTACATATGCAATTCGAACTAATTCCAGTGATGTGGAACTCAAATTTGCTATATACTCCTTAAATCCAAACAAGGCTCCAGGACCTGATGAAATTGACCTCTTTATAATACGGGGATTATTTATACAGAAACCTAAATTATTAATAAAACTCTACAATATGCTTCTATCGAACAACTACTTTCCAAGCCCTTAGAAAACAGGAGAACTATTCTACTTCATAAAACAAAGAAAAAATCCACAACTTCCCCTTTCATGTCGGCCAATAGCTCTACTGCCCGCCTTTAGCAAAATTTATGAAAAAATTATATTAACCAGACTAGAGCATTATGTAAAAAACACTCAAAATACTGGCATTAAATGATAAAATAAATAAAAAACTTTGTGAAAAAACACACATAAAATGTTACTTATAAGTAACATTTTAGTCTAGGAATTAGTCCTATTTTAGTCAAGTCTACAGACCTAGCTATACTAAAAGTTCTAAACACAATCAAATCAAATCAAAATAACAATAAGTACTCCTGTGCAGTGTCAGTGGATTTTAAGGGCACGTTTGACAACTTACCTTGGTCCTCAACAATGAACATTTTAGCAAATCTTAAAATTCCGCAATACTTACTTAATTGTATTACCTCATTCTTAAATAACAGAACTGCAATTTTCAATTGGTGATATCCGGAAGAGAAATATATATTTACAAAGGGTGCCCACAGGGCTCTTGCCTTTCCATTCTTATGGGACGTTTTATTAAATCCACTTCTAAATTTATTCCCCCTTCTCAGAATTTAACATTAATTGCATACATTGATAACTTATTACTAATAACCGCGGGCACAAGTCGTCAAGATCTGGAGAAAATAACAAAGGATGCACTAGAAAAAATTCATTCCTGGACTGTTCAATCTGGGCTACAAATACAGCCGGACAAGTGCATGTCATAACATTTTCAAAACCTGGACAGGCGAGCATGAGCATCATACCCCGGAACCTATACCGCAGACTGCCCACAATCAAGATAAACATGCATTCAATTAAGCATAGCAAAACAATGAAATATCTGGGCATTATTGCCATTTCTATACATCATAAGACATTAACCTAAAGCTCTAGGGGGGGGGGCAAGTGCCCTATCTTGCCCCCCCCTTATGGGCGCCCATGACTACACATCTTAAAAACAAAAAGCAACAAGCATTACTGTTGGCCCATAACCTTTTAAAATTTGCTTCATGCAATGGTGGTGTCAATAATAACATTCTTAAAATCTGGTATAAAACTATAATTGAAAGAATATTAGTCTACGTGAGTCCATGTTGGTATCCAATGCTATCAAATACAACCAAAGCCAAATTCTTGAATTAACTACAGAGAGCATTCTTACTACTCATATCTAGGGCTTACAGGAAAGCACCAATGGACTCACTACAAGTATTAACTGGAAAACCACCACTTCAACATACTCTACAAAAAGAATCCTCCTATGCATTAATATCAAGACTAAATAAACAAATAACAGTAAACAATGAAACACGTGACCCATCATTGTACGAGCTAAAACAATCTAAATGGAACTCACACAAAACAATTATACCCTTCAGCATATCAAAATGGCTGCTCTCACAAATAATTTTACAGATGGGTCTAAATATTCAAATGGGGTGGGATCTGCTTTTTGCATAACACAGAATAATGAAACCATATATGTATGATCGGCACAACTTCACACTTTAAACTCCATTTTTCAAGTTAAGTTGATTGCAATTAGAGAAGCACTAAAATGGCTGCATTCAAGCACATTCAATTCGGTAACCGTACTTACAGGCAGTTTTTCAGCAGTAGAGATTTTACAAGATACTAAAATTACAAAGTTATTAGCACAAGAAATACTAACTCTTTACAATAGCTTAACATTGCAGGTTAAAATTCTTTGGGTTAAAGCACACATAGGTTTTCTGGGGAACAAACTGGTGGACTGTCTAGCAAAGCAGGCAGCAATATCTTCGTCTCCTCTTAACAAAATGAATAGCAAATTTTCTCTATCGACACTAAAACAGACCTTAACACAAAACTCTCTTAATGACTGGCAACAGGACTGGTTTTTGAGAGCAGCACAGGTAGATATACTTTTAAATTCTTTCCCGAAGTCTCAACTGATATATGTCTTTCACACAGGAATCTATATTTTTCACAAACCATGGTCCTTTCAATGAATATCTATACAAAATAGGCAGGGCTCCTTCCCCACTATGTGTTTTTAACAAAAAATCTAATTCTTTACACTCTGTGTTATCATGTCCTCTTACGACACGTAACCATTTTAAAAAAATCTTTTTCCCAATCTTTACCGGCCTGGACAAACTACATTCTGCATTTTCATAGTTTATGAAATAAGATAATAAAATGTTTATCCTTCCTTGAAAACGACCAATCATCTTTTCAGAATGCACAACTTTACTTATCTTCGCATTCAGATTCGGATCCAGATTCTCAGTTGATTTTGTTCTTACCTTGTTTATATATATTCGCATTTGTATAATCTCAATTTATCCCAGTACAATACTTTACTCATTTTCTTAATTTATCCAAGTTATATGATACCTTTCCAATATTTGTTTATTTTTATTTACTTTTTTTGTGTGTGTGTAAATCTTTGAGCTCAACCTTGCTGTTTAATAATTCAACAGCGCTTCTTGGGTTCGATTACTTTCACCGCTTTGGAATTTATATTATTAATTTTATTACAAAATATTTATGTATACTGTAATTTTTTCTAGCCAACTTTACTTTTGGAGATTGGCAAGCAATGCTGTAAACCCGTTTGGGTCGGCAACCAATCCTCAGCAGATCTCAGACCTACCCCTGTTTGTGTTTCCGGATCTCAAGATTTTTCGTTAAAGCATTGCCTACCCCCCCCCCCCCCCAATATTTTTTTCCTGGTTATGCACTGGACTTAAATTCAAACAGAAGTCGACCCCGATTTTCCATGCACATATATTCCTGCCGATGTCTATTCTACGTCTACCTTCAAATTCAGCTAGCGGTAGAGTAGTGCTCGTTCGTTCATTTCGCAGTCTTCCTTTGAAACCTGACCTCAGTTACAGAATATGAAGTAGCATCAGGCATGTGATATCTATTTCAAAGAGATGCTGGTAACTTGCTCCTTTGTCTAGTAAACAAAAGAAGAATTTCTATACTCAATACTTAAAATCGTTAGGTACTGTTTAACTTGTAGGGACAGAGATTAACATTTTTTCCAGCAGGTGATAAATAGTATCCTTGGCAGAGATCAATTAATATTTTTCTAGCCAGGGATATTGCATTCTTCAACCGGGGACGATCCCTGGCATCCTCCTCATCAATTCGCACCCTGTTGGAAATATGCAAGTATTTGTTCAGGCTTGAATAAGCACACTTGAAAATTTCTAAATGGACCAATCACTTGTACATATGTTCCAATGGTGTATGCTGTGTTACAAAGGTGGGCCTATCTTACTACAGTAAGTGTCATGTAAGATGAAAGGGGGGGTATCTTTGTCAATGATTACCATAAATTGCTTAGTTACACTGTAATCTTACAATCTTCGTTGTAGAGGTTAAACATTATATGGGATTGAAATTATGCAATTAGAAAATCACAGTGAAATAAATTATTGATAAAAAGATAGAAAAATGATAGGCATTAATTGAAAATTTCATGTAAATAAAAACACTATTCTTTGTAAATTTCTATGGGACGTTTTCATGAAATTTTACTTTGAGCCATTTTGTCATATTTACTGTACTGTCGAAACAGGTGTCTATTCATGAACATTTTACTCTTGTTCAAAAAGAAAAGGAGGAGTATGAAATCCAGAGAAGAAACGGCATGAATAAAAGAATCCTTTACAAAAAGTCATTTCAAGAAAAAGGGTGAACTTGTTGAAAAAAAAAAGGGAGAGGTTACTATAAGCAATGCTGATTGGGAATAAATCAAAACGTTAGGCCAAAAGTTAATTTTTAAATGTTGAATATTTCATTGAATATTAAGTTTAAAACAAAAATGAATTTTTTTGCAAATGATTTTTCAAAGGTAGGACTTTATTTTTCTAATTGGACATTTTTGAATTCAGGGTCACTCTAAAAAGTCTTTTTCCCTATTATTTTAAGAGTAAGGCCCTTTATAAAATTTATGGCATAAAAAATAACTGCATGTCATTAAACTGTTTTAATAGGAAATAGTACAGTGTTAAAATTGATAGTTTAAAAAGTGGCCCAGTGATCAAACAGTTTGAATACCCGGTATATGTAGTATCATAGTTCTTGATCCTTCTTTTTAAAAATCATCTTTTCATTAAAAAAAAAATATACATAGTAAACACATTTAAGAAATTAATTTCTGTTTAACATATCTTAATGCAATTAATATATATTTATATCTATATATATTTATATATACACAATATAAATACTGTGCATAAAGTAGTGCAAGTGTACATAAAAATTAATGGATTTTATACTTTTATTAATTTTTCTGACTCCCCTCTCCATTTGCTTATAAGTGTAGATATACAAATTTTGAAGTACACTGCACCAGATTCAGAAGCTGCTGCAGAAGACAAAAGTGTTTTTCCAGTACCTGAAAATTTACTTTAAATTCAAAAACTGAAATCATAATACTTTGATGTTGTAATTATACTCATAATCTAAAGCTAAGTGAATTACATCAGTAGTAGACAGCATTTTCGAAATATTAAATGGTAATTTTACATTTAAAAAGGACACAACAAATAGTTATGACAGTATTTTATGCACATACCGAATGTAAACTATATTAAAAAATGTTTTTTTTTTTTCCCATTTCTGTATACAAAAAATCTACTAATCTTAAAAGATATTAAAAAAATTATCAGACTTTTGAAATAGGCATATAATGTACTTTAATTTTACTTAGTGGACACACTTGTTAACGGATGAGGTGTTGATGTCTTTGCCTTAGAATTTCTGGGTTTAATTTAGTGGCACTCACTTGTTAACATGATAATTCTAAGGAATTAATGTGAGTCTTAATTTTATATCTAGGATAATAATACATGTCAGTGACTGCATATCATAATTTTAACACATTTTAATGCTAAAATATTTGGTTCATTTAGAAAAAAAAATTGTCATAAAAAAAAGAAAAACAAAACTCTATTAGAAAAAGGCAAAACAAGCATTTTATGAGTTTTGTTAGACAAAATTTTTATTATCTTACATTCTAACACCAGTTTTTGTGGAGTGTTCTGTTGTTTTGTTCACAAGCACTGCTTGTTCCAGAAGCAATTTTGGTTTCAAAGGGAAAACTAAATTTATCCTATTTTAGACGAGCATTGAGCAACCAAACCATGATTCACCAGAGCAGCAGAGTATCCTGTTAACACCAGGGTAGTTAAGAAGCTGCTTTTTTTTTCTTTCTTTTCTGCCAAAAAACACAGACTTCAGGAATAAAAACAACAAAAGAATGTTTCTTTCTTGTAGTGAGTACGATATATGGTTAACTAGCATGCAGATGTAATTTTACTTCCTAACTGAACTAGCAGCTTGAGGTAGATAATCAGGGCCGGACTGGGCCATCGGGCGATCGCCCGATGGGCCGGTGCTCTATAGAACCAGAGGGCCTAAACCCGCAATTTCGCAACGCAACATTTGAAAGGTGGGGGACTATGTATGTTTTATGCTGAATAATGGCTCCGGTCTCTAAACTAGATAAAGATTAAAATTTCAATGAGCTTTATAAAGCATTTTTAAAACACACATTCGACAAGCAGGGTACAATACAAAAGCAAAAAAACTAGCACCGGCGCGAAACGGAAGCTCGGGGCCGACGCGACAATCCCCACTTCCTTAGAATAGAGAATTGAAAAAGACTGACGTATCTAAAAATTGTAAACATTACTGTCTATGCACCTTTATATACATTTAGGTCATACCAGACCCATAATGACTCAAAACTATCTTAAAAGCACCTGTCAGGGTAAGAAAATGTGTTTAAAAAAAAGAACATTAGCACACCCATATTCGTGTGAAAAAATGAAATAAGTAGACGATAACTCTAAATTTACAATTTTTTTTTGTGTGTGTTTGACTTTATATGCTGTATTTTAATTTAGTTGAAACGTAATGTATTATTAGTGATGTTAGTAAAACAAAACAAAAGAATGTTCAAAGCTTTCTTTTACGTATAGAGAAATTTTTAATTACCATTTCTAGACAGCCCCACCCGTGGCCGAGCACAATGCTCCTTCAATTAGGAGATGGAAGGTGCCTGATTCAAGCCCAAGACACGTCCGCCAACACCGTTAGGAGTTTTCCGTAGTTTTATTCGAAACTTAGAGTAAATTTGGGTTAAGACCACTTAGAAAGACTGCCAAGGAGGGCACCCCCCATCAGTCTATACCCCTATTGTAGATAAATGGCCGTAATACCACAAAAATAAATCTAGATTACTTATGGCCCGTTGAAAAAAGAAGAAACAGAATTTGCTGCGGGTGTTAAAAATACTTCAAAACGTTATTTTAAAATTAGCTGAGTTCAATATTTCTTCTTTTCCCACAGAGTCTGTGGAAAGAAAATCCAAATAAATACAAAACATGAAGTTTGCATTGGCTGTCTTATATGCTAAAACAGAAAATTAGTTAAGTGATTTCAATTTTGCCTATAATTGAGTAAATTATTGGAGGGTATCGTGCGCCATCCATGTTCCCGTATAACTCTAGGCCTGTAATGTGAGTATCTAAGACAAGTTCCTTAACTAAAACGCCAACAGCCTCCATTAAGTGTGTGCGCACGAGGACTAACTGATCAATCTTTCTTTTAATTTTTAACTAATTTTCTTTAACTATTAATGATTATTCTAAAAGAATCTTACCCAATGCATTTAAAAATGGATTATACATAGATACATATCGTAAGACCTGATAAAGTTATAATAAGCTCATCAAATTTGAAATAAACTGAAATGCTAAAATTTTTTATTTGGCTAAAATTTAAAATTCCACTCAATTCTGCAATTTCTGCATAATCTAATTTCTGGTACCTTATCATAGCAATAAACCAGTTTTAAAAGTGTATTTGTTGAAAGTCTATTTCGAATTTTTGATTGTACAATTGTACAAAAGATAAGGTTGAAAAGTATTTCTATAGCAGCATTGCTTGCTGGATGAAGAGGAGGTGTACAAGTAATCTGGATGTGTACAGGTAGTGAGCAAAAATCATTAGAAATTTCACAAACTTTCGACACACTTTTCATCATTTATCAGCCTTGACAGTTATGACTATTTTTTCTGTAAAATAGATATGGGAATTGTGTCTTCTTTTAATTCAGAATTAATACCTCATGTTATAAAGTCAGACTTAGTTTCTCTTAACCACGCTTCCCTTCATTCTTATAATTTAAATATTCACCTCTGTACTTTGAGTGTAGTAAATACACTACAAGATGACATGGCAGAATGGCTTGTTCAAATCTCTACTTTAGAGACTAATGAAGTTTCAAAATTTTAGATAGAAATTCACGCCATTACATGGCACACACCTGCTATGATAGCTGAATGATTTTGTATTCTTTTAATCCAGAGTTAATACTGCATGTTATAAAGTCAGAATTAGTTTCTCCTAACCATGCTTACCTGCATTTTTATAATTTAAATATTCACATCTGTACTTCGGGTGTAGTAAATATACTAACAAGGTGACATGGCAGAATGGCTTGTTCAAATTTCTACTTTTGAGAATAATGAGGTTTTAAATTTTTAGATAGAGATAGACACCATTACATGGCACGCATCTGCTATGATAGCTGAATGGTTTTGTATAGTGTCCAAGGCAATTGATACTGTTTTATAAGGTCTTTTACTAGTCTTTGAAAATTGAAATCCCACAATGTTTGGATCCATTTCCTCGTAGGGTTCATTAGCTATTTCTAAATGCTATTTCATTATTGTTTACTTTTTTCATTAGCAATTATGGTTTACTTTTAATTCTGAGTTTGTGACTTTGATTCGAAGTAGGTTAAATAGTAGAAAATTAAATAAAATGAAGTTATTACACGATTTCTTTCTTTACCCAACTAAAGTTTTACTTTACCTTCATAATCTTCTAATCAATATTTAACTTCAAATTTTCCCAACAGAGAAAGTATTTAAGATCTGTATGTTTATGTATTTTTCTCATTAAATGAAATTAATCTATGTGCCTATCAGTTTATTAATTAAAAATATTTGACAGACTATTAAAATTATGACAATAACTCTGAACAGTAATCAAAGTTTGTTTCTCAATATAACTTCTTCTAAGTATCTAATGATAAAAATTTAAATTGAGAATTTAAAGCATGCTAAAATAATTTAGTTGTATTTAATTAGCTAAAACATTTTAATTAAACTCAGATAAACAAACGTAATAATTCTTAGTTCACCAAGTAATGCACAGAATGTAATGAACATGCACCTTTACAATATGTTATATTTAATAATTGCGTGCTAAATTTGAGTAATTTTATTTTTGCCATTTTTTTCCCACTTTCCTGATTTTTATCAGTTTTTGCCACTGTCGTAGCAAAAGTATGCAGGAAAGTTGCCCAACTATGTTTACAAATAAATAAATAAATAAAATAAAAGCCACATTCACCTAACCAGAATACTATGATCACCTAATATTTAAGTTTAACTACGGCCACCTTCGGCTCATTTGCTATATATTTTTGTAAATATGTATATTATGTTTCACATTCTTTTATTAACTGAATTAACTTTATAGAACGAATTTAAAATGTTATGTATGTATGTATGTATGTATTGTTCGTTTAGTTTTTAGTATGGTTTTATTGTTTGGTGGTCAATTAAATAATTAAAAAATATTATATTGAAAACTCGGTATTATTTTATTTCATTCTCATTATCAAGTTATGTTAGGCATAGGCGCAACAATGGAGGAGGCTAAACACTAAAGGGTTTGATCACTCCTCCTTCCAAAGTTAAAAATCTAAATGAAATTTTCTTCAAAGTCTTCAGAGACTTTGAATTAAAATATTTTAAAGTTGTCTTTAAAAGAAACTTTAATAAAAAATATTGGGTATTTAATACATTTTTCTCTAATAATGCCATTATGCAAATGAACTCGATTTTAAAGTCATTGAAGGGAACAGATAACTTAGAACGCTATAAGCCGCTTATAGCGTTCTAAGTTATAAGCGAGTGCGTTGTAAGTGAGGTTCGCACTTTAGGTGTGTGATTGAACCTATAGATTATATCTTAACGTTATAAGAGAGTTCATTATATCAAAATTCAGCTATATTTGTGCATCCTCTCTCCCCCCCCCCAAGCTAAACTAATATCCTACATGAGACCGCATGTGATGTTAGGGGGCCGGTCTGGTCGAATCGCCCGGGGCGTTTCAGCGGTCCAGTCCAGCCCTGTAGATAATCTTGTCCTTGTATTCTAAAATACATTTTAGAATACAAGGTATCTTTAGAGGGGGGTTTTGTGTTTCCTAGATGCCCATGGCTAAGTTTTTTATTGCTTGTAAAGGGAAAAAAACAATGAAACATATTTAAATCGTAAGATGAATTTTGAAATAAAATTAGAAAATGTCATGAAAATCAATGAATATGTTTACCTGAAGGTCCATAAAGTAACATACTTCTCCATGGTGATACTGCACTAGAATATAATTCTTGATACTATATGGATAGATTAAAGAAATATTCTTACAATTTTTTTAATAAAACATATAAGCCAAAATGATGAAATATAAATGACAACTCACTTTAATAGGATAAACTACAGCCTCTTTTAATAATTCTTTAGCTCTATCATGACCAATAATGTCATCCCATTGAACATGTCTACTGATAGTTTGCATATCCTTAAAAGAAAATAGTTCAATACAGTTGAGATGTTTCTTTTACATTTTTTTCAGACAAAATGCAAAATAAACATACGAGCATAAAATATAATTAAAAAAAAAATGCAAATATTTGTAGGCTATCTTAAATACTAGCAATAAAAATGGCATCAGACTTTCAAATTTAATGTTTTTGTACAAAGATCCACAGAACACTACAGAATTATGATACTTGAATATGATTATACACAGAACTATAAATTCCAAAACCATTTGGTCCCACCATGGCTGAGTGGATAAGTCACTCAAAATGGTATACGGCTGAAGAGTGAAGGTCCCAGGTTCGGGTCCCAACGTGCGGCTGTCGATATAACGGTCTGGAGTTTTAGTCCATTTTCTCCTGATATACCTTGAATGTGCCCCCCCCCCCCCCAGAAAGTCCTCTGACCAAGGCAGACCCATCCTAGGCAGATTGCCCAAGCAATAAAACTGGCATCCTATAACAACATTTTACAACACAACACAAAAACCATGACCTACAAATTGACAGATCTACAAAACCTGGGAGCAGGTTATGTAAGAGGATACTGTTGGGCAGGGGCGTAGCCAGAAATTTTTCATGAGGGGGGGGGGGGGGGGGGGAGGGTTACGACTACTACAACTCATATATATGTATACGTGTGTGTGATAATGTAGTGAAGAATATACATTTTGTATGGCAAAAAATTTCTCAGGGGGGGGGGGGGGGGTTATGATCCCTTTAACCAGCGCCGGCGCAAGAGGTTATTCGGCGCCAGCCTGCAAAAACAGCTAAAATCACCCCCCCCCCCCTGCATCTCCAATTTATTTTTACAGGAGAAATAAGTTTTGAAGAAAGCATTTGTTGAAAAAAAAAAAATAATAAATTTATTTATTGGGAAAAATTTATTAAATTATCTGCATTTCATATTTAAAAAATTTTCTATAATTTCTTTTGTATCTATCTCTTGACAGATTTCATTTTCAATAGCAATCAGAGCTAGATTTATGAGTCTTTCCTGAGATATACTTGACCGTAAATACGCCTTGATCAATTTTAATTTTGAGAATGATCTTTCGCTACTAGCAACACTAACAGGAATGCTGAGTAGTATTCTCAATATTATATTCAAGTTCGGGAAGCACAATTTATTCGACACAACTAAGTTCAGAATATCGAATGGGTCATTCATACTGGCTGTATAAATGTCTGTGGAAGCTACTATTTCGTCAAAAAGTTCTTCTGCGTTAATATCTTTACTATCACCATATTGTAACAATGTTTCTAAATTACTGCATTTTATTTTCAAATCTGCATTATCGATTTCCGATAAATTACACAAGAAACTAAAATTATCGCAGTGACTTTTCATTGCGTCAAATCTTTCATTTAATGATGCCCAAGCTGTATCCAAAATTCTAAAAAAGACATTTGTCTTAAATTTCTCTTCTGGAGATTGAGGGAATTCGTCAGCATGTTCGTAATCGAAGTGACATTTCTTTTTCCTTCGCCAGATTTCTTCAACAGTTTTAAAATGGGGCTCGCCATCCACTTCTTCACTAAGTTCTTTGGCTTTCTCAAGAATATTTTTGTAATTGACGTCACTTCTATGTTTTGAATGAATGATTTTAAGTTACTTATTGCCTGTAAGGCTAGTGTGCTGACATTCAAACCCTTTTCTTGCAATTGTTTGCTGACAGGATTAATTCTGTTAAGCAAATCGTGCCAAAGTGTGAAGGAACAAATAAAGTTATAATCCCTGATTTTGGCGCACAGACTTCGTGCTTCGTGTTACACTTCTTTTGAAAAGCATTCACCTTCGGATATTTCAGAAAGAGCGTCATAGCTTTCTCCTAATTGATATCTTAAATGTCGAATGGTTTCAATTTTGCTTTCCCATAGAGTGTTTGAGAGGGGTTTCAAAGTTAAACAGGAAATGTTTTTCAAAAGAACTGCCCATCGTTTAGGAGAAGAAGCAAATAAATTGTATAATTCTTGAATTGTCGAAAAAAAAAACTAACAGTACCTGCATTCATCTTTGCTGCATCGTTAATCATTACATTTAAGCTATGAGCGGCACAGGGAACATAAAAAGCACGAGGATTTATTTTTAGGATATTATTTTGAAGACCATTTTTCTTCCCTTTCATATTTTGGCCCGTTATCATACCCCTGGCCTCTCATATCATCTAGAGGAATGTTTCACATTTTCAACATTTCGATTACTGCTGTCTCACATAGGCCGCAACCTGTAGAATCATCAAGTTTAATAAAGCCTAAAAAAGGCTCCTTGATTTCAGTCCCTCCATCACTGCAGACGACAAAACATATGACGACACTCATCTGTTCATTTTTGCTAACATCAGGTCTATAGTCCAAAATTATAGAATAGTACTTGGTTTTTCGAAGAGATAGTAAGATTTTCTCTCTTATACTACTGCCAATAATTTGCAACATTTCATTTTGACTATCTTTGCTTAGCTAATGAACTTTACTGTTGCTACCTTTAGGTCGTAAAGCTCTTTCTACGTGAAATTCCATAATTGGGTCGAACTTTGCAAACAATTCCACTAATTTTAAGAAGTTTCCATTGTCTTTTTGGTACAGCCCATGAGATGAGCCTCGAAAGGTTAAATTCTGGCCGCCAAGAATTCTATATCTCAATTTTATGATCTCAATCAGTCTTCCTAATACATTTGACTAATGCTTTTTTTCATTTTCATAGATCTCTTGTATTTCGAAATCAATTATTGTTTTATTTTTAAAATTTTCCTCAAGATCTTTCCTTTTTAAGAGCGGGGGTGGGGGTGGGGTCACGTACCCTATGGCCGCCCCTGCTTTTACATATAGTAATATATGTTTCTAAAAGTTTTTACTTCCCTTTTACATATAGTAATATACAAAACCATACCCGGGGGTGGTCCTATGGATCCGTATCCTGCCCCTCCCCAAAATTATCACATTATATATATATATCCTTGTTGTGTGTGGGAGGGAGAGAGAGAGTATTTACATATAAAATGATATTCAATCAAACAGACCTTACCCCTCTCCCCACTCCCCCTAAAAAAATGTCGGACCCCTCCAAAATTATTTTCTGGGTACGGCCCTGGTAATATATGTTCCTGACAGCCCCTCCCCTCTTGGCTACGGCCTTGCAACACATTTTATCAGACAAATAAACAAATTATATATACACTGCAATCCTTATTAATATAAAACATATCTTCCTAAAATCTGCCCATTTTTAAAAAAATTTTGAAAATTTTTGTTTTGGGGACAATTTGGCACCCCTCTGTGTTTGGCACCCGCCTTCAAAGAAGGCCTTGCAGGCCCGCTTCCGCCGGCCCTGCCCTTAACACCCCCCCCCCCTTGGCTACGCCCCTGCTGTTGGGAATTGGTGTCCTGTGAAGTTTTGGGTTAGTCGACTTTTGATTATGATTTTGTAAAATTGCCATTTTTTTCTGCATTTACTCTTTCTCACTAACAAACAGAGAGTGTTCCTGTAAGCTTTTTACAATTCTATTGAAAGGGGTCAGTAAAATAAAATCGAAATTGATGGATTTTGAAATAACTATTCATTTTAGAACTCCAGAATGGCAATTTAAAGTGTAAAAAGTGTTAGCACAGACAGAGGTGTCGACTTTAGCAAAACTTCTGTGGGTGCTCTAGAAAGAATAGATTTTCGAGGGAGGGGGAATGATTAACATACTTTTTTAGAAAAATCTCCATACATGATATTTCTCCTAATAGCTTTAAATTTTTAATATAAAAGTGGAAGCAAAAACATTTTCAAAAGATAAATTAATATTCTTTTTGTAATTTAAATGAATTCTTCTCAATTACTACATATACCTGGCCATCATCTTAAGCTGATCAGTGACACAATACAGAAAAATTCAGATCTTATTGTAGAAAATCCCATAATAGAGCTTTTTTCTGAAGAAAACTGTTGATTTTTTGCCCCTGAAATTCCAAAATAATATATATATTTTTTCAAAAATAGTAACTAAAACTGAATCTTGAAATTTTGTGGGTGCTTCACATCTGTGTGATTTTTTCAGTGGGTGCTTGAGCCCTGGAGCACTCACATAGTCACTTGGTACCACTGAGCACAGGTATATACAGAAAGTCATAATACAGTATGATATCAAATTAAAATAAAAAACATCTTACTTGCAAAATAAGATCAGCCATAGATTTCCAGTCATTGCTATAGTTTTCAAAAGAACCTAACGGTTCTAAAATATGTTCATCTAAGCTTCTTACATTTCCATTAGATTGCAGCATCTAGGTAAAGAAAAAAAAAAAAAGAACGACACAATAATTAATTTAAAATTAGATATTAAGATTTAAATAAAATAAGTTCAATATTAAAAAGAAGAAGAGAGAGAAAAAAAAATCAAAAGTTAGACTAATACATAATAAGGGGGAGAAGAGGAAATACATTTTAGAATACAAAGAATAGACTGTGGAAAACAACAACATATTAAACAAAGTTTATTTAAAAATAATTATTTCACTGCGATTGAAATAAAATTTACTTTGTAATGCTGATAGTTTTCTAGATATATAACAGTTTTATGAAACACTGTTATACCCCTTTTTGGAATTAATAATTTCAGTCAATCAAAAGAAAGTAATAGTATCAATACTATTGCCAACACAAGATATTTAAAAGAATATCTATTTCTTTCTTCTTCAATCCTTTTCTGCTAGCAATGACAGCATACAAGGTGTTCCAAAAAGGTGGTAATGCTCTTAAATTCTTAGAAATAAGTGGGTGATGTAAATTGAAAAAATATTCAAAATAAGAAAATATTTCTCCTGTAAATTTTCAAAAAAGTTACACCTTTGATTAAAAGTACAGAGGGTGTTTACACATTTTTAGAATGATTTCGATAAAGAATTTAAAAAAAGTAAATGTTTCAGAATAAAAATTTTTGGCAACAGCTTATTATTTGAAATGAGATATATAGTCTGCTATTTTTAAATTTATTCTTCTTTCAAAATGTCATATGTAAACAAGCTGTTGATTGAAGGATATGTTTTTGCACTTTCGGAAGAGAAATATTCCATAATTCAAAAACGTTGTGAAATGCATGGTATTAAAATTTTTAAGTGCAAAATAGGCAAGGTAAAAACCATCAATCATTATTTCTACATGGAAAGAAGACTCCAAACGAATATCTGAAAAAGGTACGTACTGTTTCAAATGTTTCTAAAGTGAAATCGCTGGTAACAAGAGAAAATCCGCTAACACAGAGATAAATTGCAAAGTCTTAAATTAGATATTAAGATAATTGCTGCAGATACATCAGCAGCAACAATAAATAAAATAATAAACCAAGATTTACAATTTAAAAAAGCTAAAAAACATAATGTTCACCAGCTTTTGCCAAGACATGTGGCTCAACACTAGTCATACTTCGAAAACTACCACTGCATTCCTTGAAAAAATGAAGACTGATACAGGTATTGCATATATACCTTTTCAACATATTCCTGCAAAGTCCCCTGACGTTTCACCTATGGACTATTGTGCCTTTGGTCTGTTAAAAAGAGCTCTTTCTAAATGCAAACCCACCATGATAGATGGACTCTGGAAAGGAAAGCAATACCCCTGGAAATTTTACAAAAAGCTCTTCTATTATGGAAATCACGATGCAGTCTTATAATCTATAAAAAAGGCTATCAGATCGAATATTTAAAAAAATAGTCTTTACATTTTAAACATTAATTAAACAGCCCCGAAATTGTTCTAAAAATGTTTAAACACGCTCTGTAGTAGGAAGGACTTGCTTTAAAAGTTTAACAACTACACAATAAAATCCTTCGGTAGCAGCTTTCGGTGGCATGCCCCCACCTTCTTTAGCCTTCGATGTTTCTTGCTTGCACTGATCTCTTCCTCACTGTCTCGCCCCATCCCGGATCGATCTGTGTATGAGTCATGTCATTAACTGTGCCGTCTGTAGTTAGGATCTGAAGTGCCTCCATTTTTAGTGCGTAATTGATATTTTTATAGTCGGTGAGTTTTTCGATTTCATTAAAATTAATTTCAATGGGTTGTTCTTAGGCTATTTTAGAGAGAGTTGTGCTGGGTTTATTAAATTTAATATTGTTAAAGTGTTCCTTTTTTCTTTATTTAATTTTCCTTTTAGTCATTCCTATGTAGCAACCAGATTTATTTGAATTATTAAAGGTAAAATTTATTTTATATATGCCGTCAATTTCATCTTTATCTATTGGGTCTTTATCAGAATACGCAGTGATCACTGCGTATATTCAACTGGCAAAAATTACAAGAAAGCTGTTGAAAGCTTAAAGTCTCATTTTGGGAGATATGATTTACTTGTAGAGGTGTATGTTAGAGAACTGTTAAAATTAGTGCTAGCAAATTCTTCATCGAGCAAATACTTTCTTAATTTATATGCACTTTATGACAATTTGGAATCTTAAATCTGTGCCTTAGAAAGTCTCAGTATAATTACTGATAAAAGTGCAGTATTACTTTATCTGTTAGGTGAATTATGTATGCCTGCAGATTTTTTAAGAGCTTGGCAAAGAAGCGCGCATACTGATCACACAAGAGATCCAAAAGGCAGACTCGACAATTTATTGAAATTTTTGAAAGCTGAAGCAGTCTGAAGAGTGCATTAATTTAGCCATGACTGGTTATGGATTAAAAGATGAAATTCCGTTGGGAAAAGATCCAAAGAAACACTTTTCTCCACTGCAGCTAGTTTATTGAGTACTACTCCGGAGAATATATGCATTTTTTGTGCTTTAAAGCATGACTGTGCTAATTGCTTCGAAGCTTCAAAAATGACTTAATGCTGCAAAACAGAAAATATTAAGGGAAAAAGGAGCTTGCTTTAAATGTTTTAAAATCGGTCACAGAGTACAAAAATGTAAAACATATGTCAGACGTTTAGTTTGCAAAAAAGCCCATAATATAATGATGTGTCCTTAGCTACCAAATACCAAAGTTCCATTCAATAAATCAGCCTCAAATAAAACAGACAAAAATAATTCAAAAAAGATGCCGTTAACTTGGCTAGTATCTCTAACTCTCCACAAGTTCTTCAAACTTTGGAGGTAACTCTATTTGGGAAAGACAATACAGTATGTGTAAGAACTCTTTATCATTCAGGATCATAAAAGTTATACATTCAGAAAGAGACAGCATCCCATTTTGCTCTCTTCCTGCATCAACAAACATTATTGCATGCTCTTTTTGGAGGAAAAAGAACTGCCAAGGAAGTTTATGACATATATAAAATTGAGTTAGGAAGTTTAGATGGAAAATTTTGCTGCATATGACATAGAAACTATATGTGTTTCTGTTCCCTCTATAATTAATGGCCCTTAGATGGATGAACTGAGAGCCCTTGATATCGTTTTATGGGATTCTATCAATGAAAGTGATTCAATTGATATTTTTATTGGTGCAGACATTTATGGACGATTGCTTAGTGGTAAAGTCAAATTCTATCTTGAGGCTTAGTAGCCATTCATACTTTTTTAGGATGGACACTTATAGGAAAAACCACAGTTTCTCCCGAGAGAGAAGATTGTTCACAAAAGAAGCAAATATTTCTGCTCATTTCAGCTTAGATCAGGGATGAGCAACACATGGCCCATTAAACATGTTTATGCGGACTGATAAGCATTTCTAAAATTGAATTTATTTTATCGACTTTCTCCCATCATATTGTTATAAAATTAATTATAATAAAATGGTAGTACATACTAAAACGAAACAATTTTTTGTGACAAGTGACTCACTTGTCGGCGACTTGTTCAAACATGCAATACGAACGCGCCACGTCTGAGCAATATTTTGTGACAAGATACACACTTGTTCAAACATGCAATACGAACGCGCCACGTCTGAGCAATATTTTGTGACAAGATACACACTTGTTCAAACATGCAATACGAACGCGCCACGTCTGAGCAATATTTTGTGACAAGATACACACTTGTTCAAACATGCAATACGAACGCGCCACGTCTGAGCAATACTTTGTGACGAGATACACACTTGTTGGCAACTTGTTCAAACATGCAATACAAACGCACCGCACACGGAGTAATAGGGGTGGTGGGGAAACTCACATGGCCGAAAGCCACAATTTTGGCATCTATATTTGTAAGCCAATAGATGGTGCTATTTGAGGTGGAGAGTCCGATCTCCGTGAGCCCATGCCGATGGAAAGGCAAAAGAAAAACATCAGCATCCGATGTTTTAAGGAGCTGCGTCTGTGCTTGCTTGTGTTTGCTTCTGTCACACAATCTGTCAGACTGGTAAGCTGTTAACTAGCAATTTTAGCAATTCTTGTGTTTCTTGAAAGGTGTGAGTGCAATATTAGTGCAATCCATAATAGCATGTCGGAAAAGCAAAAGAAAAAACGGAAGTTTGAGGATGAGTACAGGCATTTCCAAGGAAAGTGGAAATTTGATTATTTTTTCACTTTCGTCAAAGATAAAGCTGTATGCTTAATATGGTCAGAGACTGTGTCGACATTAAAAGAATATAACATAAAAAGGCATTACGATACAGAACATGAACAACAATATAAAAACTTAACAGGACAACTCCGGAAAGATAAGTTTAATCAAATGGAGAAAAACTTGGGAAACCAACAGGCTATTTTTAAAAATCAAGCTATTTTATCAAATACGTGAGTAAAGACTAGTTTTGTTGTCAGTCAAATACTGGCAAAAAAAATGAAACCCTTTGCAGATGGAGAGATGATAAAAGAATGTCTGACTGCTGTTGCAGAAATAGCATTTCCTGATAAAATAAATATTATTTCAAACATTAGTTTATCAAGATTCACCATTGCAAGGAGAATTGAAGACTTGTCCGAGAACATAGAAACAACGCTTCGTGAACGCATTGCAAAATTCGAATATTGTTCTTTGGCACTTGATGAGAGTTGAGATATTAGCGATACAGCACAACTGGCTATATTTTTATGTGGTATTGACACCGAATTTAATATTACCAAAGAATTGTGTTCACTGATTCCAATGCAACAACTGGCAAAGACCTGTACGATGAACTAAAGTCTGCGTTAGAAAAATTTTCAATTCATTAGAAAAGAGTATTGGTATATCGACAGATGAAGCACGAGCAATGTCAAGCATGAATGTACGATTATTGGGAAGGCTATTTCAAAACATTAAGAAGGTCACAGGAAGGGAAATATTCATTAACCACTGCATAATTCACTAGGAAAATTTGTGTGTGAAAAGATTGAGTTTGCCAAATGTCACAGTACCAATAATTAAGCTAATCAATTTTATAAAGTCGTGCGCGTTAAATCAGCATGAATTTAAAGAATTCCTGAAAGATTTAGAAACTGAATATGGCGACGTGGTTTTTAATACCAAAGTACATTGGCTTAGTAGAGGTGCAATGCTAAAAAGAGTATATAGAACTTAAAAAGCGAAATACAATTGTTCGTGGATATGAAGGGATATGCCTTTCCTCATTTTGGTAATAAAGAATGGATGTGCGATTTTGGGTTTTGTATCGACATGACTCAGCATCTCAATAATCTTAATGTGGAACTTCAAGACAAAGGACAGTTTATTCACAATTTGTATGATAAAATTCAGGGCTTTGAGCGCAAATTAAAATTGTGGAAACAGCATCTTTTGCAGAATAATGTGTCTTACTTTCCATATTTAGAAAAAGAAAACGTTACTACTTCTCAAAAATGCACACAATATATAGACATTTTAATCAACAAATTTCAATTACAATTCCGAATGTTCAAAGCAGAGAAGACAGCGGTTTCCATCAAAATGCTTTCCTCGCCATTTAATATCGATGTGGATACAGGTCCTGAAGAATTTCAAATGGAAGTGATTGACACGCAGAATAATACTGATTTTAAAAAATGTATTTTTCTCAGTAAACATCGAAGATTTTTATGAATCGTATGTGAGCCCTGAGAAATATCCGCTTTTGACGAAAAATGCAAAGCAAATGATGTCTCTGTTCGGAAGTACGTATGTTTGCGAACAATTATTTTCAACCATGAAATTAATCAAAAATGACCACCGATCAAGACTGAGTGATGCTACAGGGTTGTTAAAAACCTGGGTTTTTTCAGGGTTTATGGGGTTTTTTCAGAGGAAGGAATGGGGTTTCAAAATATTTAAAAAAAATTTTGCTTATTACTAAATACAACTTAATGCAACTAATTGATTACAAAAATCAATTATAAATAAGTGGTTAAATTAATAGTAATAATTAATTACAGTTATTAACCATACATAAAGAAACATATAAATCAATAACAACCCCAATCATGGTTTGCTCTTAGATAAATTGACTATTAGTAATAATTTTAACAGTGATATACAAGTGCTTAATTACAACATTTTAAACTAATGTTTTTTTATGGTTAAAAAATTCTTATTCATTTTAATACAGATAGGCATAAAAATTTTCTCTAGAAAGTTTTTATGCCTATGTGAAGTCTTTCTGATTTTTTTTTTTCCTTAGGTAATGGTGGTGTGGGGGAGGTAGGGAGCTGTTTATAAACTTTACAAGTGATGTACTGATATTAAAAGATGTATTATCTGCATATTTAAAGTTGAAATTTTGAAAAAACCCTGTTGGGTTTTTTCAAGTGGGCTTTTTCGTAAAAACCCACTTGGGTTTTTTTGGGTTGGGCAAAATCATAACAACACTGGATGCACGATTAGGAAGCTGCATACGTGTAGCTACCTCATCAATTCCGGCTGATTTTGATCAGCTTGTATAAAAAAAAACAGTGCCAAATTTCTCATTAAAAATTTCAAGTAAATTCATTTGTTCTTTTCTTGTTTGTTTTTATTTTACATTAAAATTTGTATATGAAATCTTTACTTAAAAAAAAAATTTATATTTTGTATTCTAATGTTTATTATTAATAAAGTTTTGTAAATTATTAATAAGTGTTACTTTATGTGAGGCCTGCCAAAAATTTTTTTAATTTTAATTGGCCCATTGATTAAAAAGGTTACTCACCCCTGTTCTACAGCATATGATAATCAAGGAGTTTATTATTCGGTCATCGTGTAATATTTCATCAAAGCTTGGTAATCTAATTAGGATTTCTAACGCCTTTTTAAACTTGTGACATCAAAACGACATTGATTTCATTTATGATATGCCATTTTCTTTACAGTTATGTCTATTTCCAGCATATAGATGCTATGTCACATGATCACTATTTCACACAATATTAAAATTTCTAATGCATTTTTAAACTCGTGACATCAAAATGACATCATTTCATTAATGATATACCACTTTGTTTACAGTTATGTCAATCACTAGCATATAGATGGTATACCACATGATCATTATTTAAGACAATCGGAAACTGGAAACGCTTTCTAAAGGTGAAAATTATCAAAAAAAAAAATTTAAAAATCGTGGAACGGTTGAGTTTTCAGAATTTTAAAGTTGACTATGGACTACTCTATGTTGTTTTACATACATGTGCAAAATTTCAAGCCAATTGTACGAAATGTGTGAAAGGAGTTCACAGATAAACAAACAAACTTTGACATTTATATAATAGATCTTACTGCTTCTTGAGCTGATTTCCATATATTTTCATCAAACCTTTCTCTGCCATTGGTTGACTTATTTTTAACAACAGAATCTGAAAGTTTCAAGACTCTTGGAAGCCTAACAACATAAATAATTTTAGGAACATTCAAAATAGAATAAACTGCAACATTATAACTTATAATTCAATTTACAATAATCATTATTTCCATTAAGTTAATTTTAAACTAAAGATTAAAGTGAATATGCACTAAAGTATATCTTGTGTTTAAGTAAATCAGCATGCAATATTTTTACTTGTACTAATGAGTATTATTAATTTATTAATCTTTTTATAGATTCATACCTATAGCTTTTAGATTTGTTAGATATATTTTTTCTTGTCATATCTAAGGAAGAGAAATTAAATAATTCTAGTGAGAAAATTAGTCATACATTTAATATACTTTACAAAATGTCAGTATGTGAAAATCATACAGTAGAAACCAAGGGCAGTTCCAGAGTTGCAGTCTGGGGGGGGGGGGGGGTGAGTAGTAATGACAAAGATATTTTATAATTTTATATAAAGTCAGTGCCTCAGGGAAGGAGCAACTACTGAGGGTGCACAGAGGAAAGGGGGAACCCTTTGACTGCAGAATACACTTCATATATGTGAATAAAATGCTTAATTAATCATCAAATGTGAAATAAATAAATAATTAATCATATAATTATTGGAGTACATAAATACTGAAAATAATGACCTTGCATCTTCACCGGCCATCTTGTTTTTTAAGTTTGTAGTTTTTAGCCGCAACTTAAATTTATTTAAATTATTAAAAATTTTAAATATAAAAATGAAAAGGATTGATGATACTTTTCCGTTAGGGGTACATCACGATTTTCATGCTAATTTGTGCATATGATGCAAGGGGGGGTGGGCAATATTGATTGACAACAATATGAGTACGGCTAATACATTGATGCGTTATATCGCCAAAATTAAAAACATACCATGTGATGTACCCATAACAGAAAAGTACCTGATTGATCTTTAAAGAAATTTTACACAACAGCATTTAGTTAATTAGGTCTTTCCGAAGGTAAGAAATTTTTAATTGACTTACTTAAATCAAATGAGACATTCTAGTCTTTGGTTCTTCATGTTCACGAATATGTTAACAATATTATCCACAGATAACAGAATTTGTCTATGGACATGAAGAAGGGCAAGTCCAATCAGTCTCTCTTACGTCATGTTTGCTGTAACCATGTTTTTAACCTTTTTAAGGCTGAGAAATTTTTTTCACTGGAAGCAATGATTACCGGTAGGGTACACAACAATTTCAGTGACGTGTTTATATAAGGACTAGCTGAAAACCCCATTCTTCGCATGGGAATGAATGGATTTTTAAAAATATTTCAGTTTGTTGTAATTACTATTTATGATAATAAATAGATATAGCAAAATGGATATCGCATAAATATTATCTGTGTTAAATAATCATGCATATAGAATTTCATGGCGATCGTTTGAATGGTGAAGATGATTAGGTGTAGTGACAAGTTATTGCAAAAAGGATAGCATAAAAATATTCTCATGTTCAAATATCTATGTGTACCAATTTTCATAGCAAACAGTTTAACGGTCAAGATATGCTGCAGGACCATCTAGTGGCGAATTAAAGTAATAATACACTACAGCACCATCAAAGTGAGAGTTATAGCAAAATGGATAATGCGAAAACATTGTGTTCAAATATGTATGTATACCAATTTTCAGAGCAGTCAGCTAAACGATCAAGAAGTTGATTGCTGTAGTACTATCTAGTGGCGAGTTAAAGTAATAATGTGCTGCAGTGCCATCTAATGGTGAGCTATAGCCAAATGAATACTAAAAAAATATTCTCTCTGCTCAAATGTGTAAGTATACCAATTCTTAAAATTAATCGGTCAAATGATTTTGAAGTTGGTGCACTGCATCGGCATCTAGTGGCAAGTCACAGCAAAATGGATAGCGTAAAAGTATTCTCCGTGCTCAAATATCTGTGTGTACCAATTTTCATCGAAATCAGTTGAACAGAATTTTCATAATAAGTGGCTGAATGGTACAGAAGGCAAATTATAGCAAAATGGATGCGGAGAAAAGATTCTTCCAGTTTAAACATTTATGTATATGAATTTCCATGGCGATCAGTTGAATGGTCCTGAAGTTATTGGTTTGAAGTGACATCTAGAGGCAAGTTATAGCAAAATGGATAATGCCAAAATGTTTTCCGTGTTCAAATATCTATCTCTACCAGTTTTCATAGCAATCAGTTGAATGCTCTTTATATGCTGCAGTGCCATCTAGCGGTGAGTTAAAGTATGAAGTTGATATGTTGCAGTGCCATCTAACGGCGAGTTATAGTAAAATGGATAACACAAAAATATTCTCCGTGTTCAAGTATCTATGCAAATCAATTATCATAGAGATCAATTTCCTGGTCAAGAAATTGGTGCGCTGCATTTAGTGATGTGCCATTCGAATGATTTCCATAATCGATGGGGTGCGCAAGGCTCGCCTCCTCGTGGTGCACCCTGGTAACGTTGCTGGCAATGGCAACGGCTAAGTGGCCTTACCTGTTAATATGGACGTGGATATTAACATTGATGATACTGCATCGCTCGTCGCACAGTCTAAAAAGGAGCGCGATGGGGGTTTAGGCAGAGGGCCCCCTTCGAAAAATGTTTTACAGTCTCCCGACGCTGAGGATTTAGGCAGAGGGTCCTCTTCATCAGATGTTCTACAGTCTCGAAAGGAGGGCTTCGGCTCTCAAACGAGGGTTGTGGCGGTGGTTTCCACTGCCCTCCCTTCTTCTAAACAACCCTGCCCCACCACGGATGAAGGCAGTGCTGTTCACGAAAGTGAGCAACCTCCTGAGGCTGTGGGAGAGTGGCGGAGTGTTGTTTCCAAGTCCAAAAAGAGGCGGCTAAGGAAGAAGGCTAAGGCCACGACTGAGGCTGAGAAGCCCCGGTCTGATCAGTTGGCTCAGTCTAAAGCTGCTAAGAAGGATGAGGGTCGCAAGAGGCAGAGGCCTGTCTCGGGCACCCCATCTCCTACTGTGGCAAAGAGGAAGAAGTCTGGTGCGGGGTCTCTCCAATCTGGCTCTTTCACTCAGGTCCTCAGCGGTGTCAAGTTGGCTGTTGTCAAGGTCTCCTTCCCCAAGAGCAAATTGCTCAAGGAGTGCGAGGAGAAGATTAATGCTGAGATCCTTCGGTTAGTGGACTCGATCCCTTTGGACGGGCAGCTGCCGAGGATCTCTAGTACAGGACTGCAGAACGGAGCACTGATTGTTCAGTGTGACGATGTATTCACCTCTGAGTGGGTCAAATCTGCCTTTGACGGCAACTCTCGGGTTCTGGATGGTGAGGCCTTGAAGGCCAGTGAACTGTCCAAGCCCGTTAAGGTTGCTTTTTAAGACCAGAGTCACGAAGGAGCCGGAAGTTTTGCTGAAGCGGCTGAACCGGTTTAACCCATTGCTGAAATCGACCGAGTGGCGCGCTCTTCACTTTAGTGAGGAACCCCACTCGACTCGATGGATCTTTGAGGTTGACTGTGAGGCTGCTGAAGCGATTCGGAAGGCAGATTTCAGTGCTCATACGGGGGTGGACCGGGGTGTCTTCAAGATACTCCGGGACCCTAATAAGAAGCCTGCGTCGGCTGCGGCTGCTTCGGAAGCTGCTTCAGATGTGGAGGAGACTGAGGACGTGGTTATGTCATCCGACGAGGGCCACGCCTCTTCTAAGGTGAGTAGTGTTGGTCTTTCAGGGTTGGGTGAGTTAGGTATTCACTCAGACTCCAATTCTACTCTTCAGCCTCTCTCTGGTGATGAGGCTGATAAGATTTTGGCTGTCGAGGGTTTGGAGGAGTCTGTGCACTGCCCCAGTCCTACCAGCTAAATTACTATAGCTTTGTGCTTTTTCTTCCTTCCTGCTTGTGCTATGGATTGTATTAATGCTGCTCAGATTAACCACCATCACAGTAAGGGTGCCTCCGCACTCCTGTGCAAGCGGCTTGCTGATGGATTGGTTGATGTAGCTCTTGTTCAGGAACCTTGGACTCTCAATGGGAAGATCCTTGGTCTTAATGTTAAAGGCTTTAATATATTGTATGATATTACTGCTGTCAGGCCTAGAGCCTGTATTGTAGCTAATGCCAAGCTTCATGCCTTAGTCTTAGCCAATTACCTTGATGAAGATAATGTTGCGGTTAAGATTAGTCTGAACGACGACAGCGTGGTTCTCTTGTCTGCTTATCTTCCATTTGACAGCAGTGATCCTCTTGCGGTCAGTGCTAAATCTTTGATTGAGTACTGTACTGCGAACACAAAGCTTATCATTGGTTGTGACGCTAATGCTCACCACACTGTCTGGGGTAGCACTAACTGCAATCCTCGGGGTGATGAGCTTTTGGAATATATTTTGCTGTATAATTTATTTATTCTTAACAAGGGAAACAGACCTATGTTTGTTACCAGTAATAGAAGTGAAGTTCTTGATATTTCACTTTGTAATCGTCATGTTATGATCTTATTGAGAATTGGCATGTGTCGGATGATATTACTTTATCTGATCATAAACTAATTCTTTTTTCCATTAAAGGACTCATCCCTGTGAAGAGTCAAGGTAGGAACCCGTATTACACTATTTCTACCCCCCCCCCCTTTTTTTTTCCAGCCTTGAGCAATGATTGACCTATATTTATCCCATTTCACATTCCACAGTGTAAACTCTCGACCGATTAAACAGGGCGCGGCACCCGGCAACCCTTTAACGTCTGGCAGCCCTTTTTCTCCCCCCTATGGTTTGGTATGTCGGTCCGTTTTTCCATTCTTATTTGCCAAACTTTTTCTCCTTCCTTACCATACAGTTTTCCTTATACAGGAGACAATACAATGAAGTCAAAATCGACGTTTAAACGACCCTTTACAAAACAGGAGGTATAACTGTTCCTTATATTTTCTGTTTTCTTTCATTTGCGTGATCTGAAAGATGCCCCTGGAATGTTTGTTTTTCAACAATGTAAAAGGGCCATCTGGCACTTTACGCTTTCAGTTGGGGGGAAAATAAGGGAGTTCAAAATGATTTCCCGTAAGGATGTTATGTTTGATAAGTATGCAGCTGTGAATTAGTAAACAATAAGCCTAGACTTAGCCACATAAATCACGGCAGCTTCCGTTGTTTTGAAATGGATGTAATGCACTCTTGCAAGTTGTTCTTAATGATTGCTTTTAGTGTAATCATTGCATGGCCTTTCTACTTCAGATTTTTGGCCACGATGCCTACCCGAAATTCGATATTTTCAAGTAGTATTTCCTGACTGCTGCACACCCTGTCAATGAATCAATTTTTTCCTATTCTTTTTAGTACACCGACGGGGAGGAGTGTGTGTAGGGGGAGGGGGGGGTCACCCCACACTTCCGGAATTGCCCTTGTCTTGAACTTTCCGTGCAGCCAGCCTTAAGTTTGGATGAATGTGTTTTGAAAATCTGAAAAAATAAACAATAACCAAGTAGCGTTTATTAATTACAGCATTAATAAAACACCGTAAAGCGCCATTTACAGTAGGAAATAATTTATTGTTATGACTACTCTCCTAGATGACAGATTGTTTCTCTAATCTCTCTCTCTCTCGACCTCAAGTGACCTCAAGCTACAGCAAACGGTTTTAACCCTCTCAGGTCGGGAGGGAGAAGAGCAGCGACTGAGCAGATGCCCCTCCCCTCCTCCCCCCCACACATAATTGATAAGAGAATAAACAAATCAACTTTCTTGTTGTTGTTGTTGGAGAGAGGCTTTTTTGGGGTCTAGCGGAGCGCCAGCAATGGTAATAAGAATCAAAGAAAAGGGGAAACAAGGAGGGGTGGAGAAAAGGAGAGCGGCATTTTGATTGGGAAAAAAAAAGCGGAATTTTATCAAGGAAAAGGGCAAGGAGGGCGGAATTTTATCAAGAAAAAGGGCAAGGAGGGCGGCATTTTACCGGGAAAAGGGCACCAGGGCGGGCCGCCCCCCTGAAACGCTCTAGAGTGATCCCTGGGAACCCACACAGAGCTGACTGGGGTTCCTACAGAAAGAAGCTCAAACTTTGTTTGAGGAATATCAGCGGTAAGTTATCTTCTCCTAGTGATATTGATGACACCGTTTCCTCCCTAACTGGGGCTATCTGCTCTTCTATAATGAGTCTTGTCCGGTGAGCACAGTTGTTGCCCGGAGGTGTGTCCCTTGGTGGACGACTGAGCTCACTCACTTGCGTAAAAATTGCAGGAGGCTTTTCAATAAAGCCAAGAAAACGGGTGACTGGCAAGCTTATAAAGCTTCTCTCACCAGCTTTAATAAAGCGATTAGGTGTGCCAAGAGATCTTCTTGGCAGGACTACTGCAGCAATATCAATGATTTGTCTGCTTCTGCCAAATTGGTTAAACTTTTGGCTAAAAACAAATCATCTAACCTTAACTGCGTTAAGATGCATAATGGTCACTTCTCTGAGTCGGGCAGTGAGACTTTGTCTGAGATGTTCAGGATTCACTTCCCGAACTGTGTCATTCTTGACAATGTGTGTATCCCCTCTCCTGCTCCTGCTTTTGTCAGTGATAAAGAGGCTTGGGATGTTGCACACAAGATTGTAACCTATGATAGGGTCGTTTGGGCTATTAAGTCTTTTGGACCTTATAAAACTCCGGGTATGGATGGTATTATTCCTATCCTTCTTAGGGAAAGCATTGCACTGCTTTCTCCTTCTTTATGCAAGATCTTTAGAGCTTGCATTGCTTTAAGGTATGTTCCCACTTTGGGGAGGCACACTCGTGTTGTATTTATCCCTAAGCCCGGGAAAGACAACTATTTTGAGGCTAAGTCTTTTAGACCTATTAGTCTCTCGTCTTTTCTCTTAAAGGCTCTTGAGAAGCTTATTGATAGGCACATTAGGGATACGTTGCTTAGTTGTTCCCCTTTGTCTGTAAATCAGCATGCCTATCAGCCTGGCAGATCTACTACTACCGCTCTTTATGATCTTGCTTTTACTGTCAAGAAAAGTGTCTGCTGTAAGGAAGTGGCACTTGCTGTTTTTCTTGACATCGAGGGAGCCTTTGACAGAGTTCCCTCTGGTACGATTTTGTTTGCCCTTGCTTCCAAGGGTGTTGATAAAACTGTCTGTCAGTGGATTGATAATCTACTCTCGTACAGGCTTATCTCTGCTTCGCTTCTGGGGGATACCTTGGTGGCACGTCTTTCTGCTGGTACTCCCCAGGGTGGGGTTCTTTCACCTTTATTATGGTGTATTGTGGTGAACTCCTTGTTGGCTAAGTTATCTAGCATTAGGGTCCACTGTATTGGCTATGCGGATGATATTGCCATTGTGGCCAGGGGCAAGTTTGGCCCGGTGGTCACTGGCTTCATTAACTTGGCCTTGAAAGCGGTGGAAAGCTGGTGTTCTGATACTGGGCTTTCTGTCAATCCCCTGAAGACATGTTTGGTTGCTTTTCCTAGTGCTAAGCACTTCAAGTCTTCTAAGTTTTCCTTTTTTGGACAACCTATTGCATATTCTTCTTCGGTGAAGTTTTTGGGTGTTTACTTTGACTCCCATTTGGGGTGGAAGAATCACCTTGATTACTGTCTTGCTAAGGCCAAACGAGTCTTTTGGGCTTGTAGAAGTGCTATTGGCAGGACTTGGGGCCTGAGTCCTCAGTCTATTCATTGGATCTACACCATGATTGTTCGCCCGATCATTGCGTATGGGTCCATTGTTTGGTGGTCTAGATCTTCCTTAGTTTCATCTAGGAAGGATCTTACCCGTATTCAAAGGATGGCGTGTTTGGCTATCACGGGTTGTCTTCGTACAACTCCTACTGCAATCACTAAATTGCTTTTAAACCTTTTGCCTCTGCATTCTTTTATTGAGGCTGAGGCCCTGGTCTGCAGAAAGAGGCTTATGGACCTGGGGTACTGGAAGGGTTATTCGCAATACCTTTCATGGGGTGATCTTGATTCATCTATGTTGACGCATCCTCTCTGTTGCATGCCTTCTGATAATATGCTTGTCAGGCATGTTTTTGACGGATCTTTTTCCGTTCATTTCCCCTCTAGAGATGACTGGCGAAAGCCTCCTATTTATAGTAAGAACAGGTGTAGCGTGTGGTACACTGATGGCTCCAAGCTTGGTAATCGTACTGGAGCTGGAGTTTGCTGTCTGGACAATGGCATTAAGCTCTTTTATTCTCTGGGCCTTCATGCCTCTGTCTTTCAGGCAGAGGTTTATGCTATCCTTATGTGTAGTGTTTTCTGTTTAAAGGCTGGTTACTCCAGGAAGCATATCTTCATTTGCTCTGACAGTAGGGCTGCTCTGTTAGCCTTACAAAGCACTGCTATCTCCTCCTACTTGGTCTGGGAGTGTTACTTGGAGCTTTGCAAGCTCTCTCGTCTCAATAAGGTTACTCTGTATTGGGTTCCTGGCCATTCTGGCATTCCCGGCAATGAGATGGCTGATTTCCTTTCCAGGGCGGGCTCTAGTTCCTCTTTTGTTGGCCCTGAGCCGGTTCTAGGCATCTCGGGCAAAAGTTATAGGGATACTGTTCTTAACCACTTTCGGAGGTTTCAGTATTCTAACTGGCTTAATTGTGATGGCCAGAGGCAGGCTAAAGAGATTAATCTTGGCTTCCCTGGTGACAGATGCAAGGAACTTCTGCGTCTCAATAGGTCCAGTCTTCGTAGGGCTATTGGTCTGTTAACTGGGCACTGTTGCCTTAAAAGGCATCTAAATATAATGAAGATTGTAGATGATCCCACTTGTCGGGGTTGTCTTCTTAAAGAGGAAACTGCGTTGCACATCCTCTGTGAGTGTGAGTACTTTTCGGCTTACAGGTTTGAGCATCTTGGGCGCCATGTCATTGAGCCCTGGGAGCTTCACAAAATGTCTGTTAGGTCTATGCTGATGTTCGCATCTGCTACTGGGCTCTTTTCATAGGGCCCTTCAGGACTTTCTATTTTTTCAGGACTTGGGGTTGGTACAATAGACCCATGGTCGCGGTGCCTGGCTCCCTGTGGGCATCCCCTCCATAAGTCATAAGTCATTCCATAATCGATTAATCGATTTCGATTATTGCCAATAATCGAGTAATCGAACAGTGAATATTCGGGATTTCACTATTCGAGTAGTATTCACGATTAATCGCGAGTACTCGTTTCCCTATTCGAGTAGTATTCACTACTCGTTTCACTTGATAGTATTCACTACTCGGTTCACTCGATAGCATTCACTACTCGTTATACTCGATATGCTCGTTTCACTATTCGAGTAGTATTCACGATTAATCGCGAGTACTCGTTTTACCGATGTTATTCGAATGCTATATGCTGAGCGATGGGTTTTTAGAATTAGATTAGCTCCAATGAATTGATGATTGAACTTTTTTGAATTTAATGGCTTTAAATGATCATGCAGTAGCAGATGCAGGGTGCAATAATAGATTTGTTCTTTTTCCTTTTGGTTCGCGGATTTGGATTTTGGATATTGATTTTTGTGTTAAAATAGAATGTATACAGATTAGAGATGAGACGAGCTCAGTCCGAGCCCGATCCAAGGCTTTGTAATTCACGATTGATTTCGGGCTCGGGAATTTGACTCGGTGAAAAATTTCTCCTTCGTTGAACACACTCTTTGAAACAGATTTTAAAAAGTGATTCATGGGGAAAATAAACGAACTTATTTACTTATTAAAAAAAAACAGTACGGGCGCCTAGAAGGTGCGTGAAGCTCTTCGGGTATTTCAGAATGACAGCTTAAGATTGGGCATCATTTGATAAACTGATAAACATGGATAAACAGAATTAGAAAGTACATTAAAAGTTTGCAACTAGGGGCGCGTTCGATACCGGTAGCACCGGTGCATAACCAGCCGGGAATTATCAAACGGGCCCTAAATTTGCCTTTAATTTGCACAAACAGCAAAATTTATTGGATTCTATCAATGAATTGAATTGAATTTATCTTTAGCTGAAATTTCGTGTTAGGGCTCCGACTTAAATAATATTGCTCGGGCTTGGGCGGGCTCAGATTAAAAGTCCTCGGCCTCGGGCAGGCTCAGGCTTCAAAATATGATCCCGAACTCATCTCTAATACATATATCGAAGTTGCAATCATCTTTGAGTCTTAATGGTGTCTGGGTACTTACTTTACACGTGACTATCACTTATAGACTACTAATTTTGCTGTTTAGTTTTAAATAGTACGCTTCTCATATACGCATGTTTCTGTTATTGATACTGGATCGCGGTGTGGTGTTACTTTCTCTCACTCCCACATACTATCCGTGAATAGTTGGGTTGTTAATTGCTGTTTTTTTTACTTTCTTTCTTTCTTTTTTTTTTCGTCGTCATTTGTTGATTAGGGATGGGCCAAAAATTGATAAATACCGACATATTGGTTTTATTTCAACATCAGATATCCGATATTCCCATTTTCATTTCAGTGAAATCACGAATTCGATAAAGTTCATCAAAGGCATCAAATCTATATGTATGGTTTATTAACCTAATTACCATAATTAATTAACATATTTCTCGGAAACTATCCATCGGAGCGCATTTTTGTTGATTCTCGACCCCCCCCCCCTAGACTCTACACTCCCATCGATACATAAAATTTCGAATGCTTTGACACCAAACTTATCCTTCTAATCTTACAGGCCCAGGGGGTCATACAAAGCTTCCCTGTATTTTTAATTTGGGCATTTTAAAAGCTATCCGCCTCCGGCGGCATCACCAAAGCTTGAAAACCGTCTCAGAGCCAATTTCTACATGTTTGCAGTCCTTTTAGGCCTCAAACATGGTTAATTAGTCTAATTACCATAATTAATTAACGTATTTCTCGGAAACTATCCATCGGAGCACGTTTTTATTGATTGTCGACCCCCCCTTAGGAACCCCCATCGTTACATAAAATTTCGAATGCTTTGACACCAAACTTAACCTTTTAATCTTACAGGCCCAGGGGGTCATACGAAGCACCCCTGTATTTTCATTTAGGCAGTTTAAACACTAGCTTTAAATGAGCGCTATCACAACTTGAATTATTTTTGGGTTAGAAACAGTATTAAGAAAAAGAAACAAGCTATGGTACAATGGGTCAAGTTTTGGTATAATGGGAAAACCACTTTACTGCGGGCCCTGAAAGTCGTTTTTCTCAGAAGCAAAATTTTATTGTAAAGTCGTTCTACCCCTGGACCCTTCAAATATTAATTTTAATTAGAGTACCAGCAATTACTCATTAAAATCAATTTTAATTAATTTTTGAATATAGCAAGTGGTTTTACGGTTTGTTTATTTGATTGCTTGCATTTCAAAAATGCTAAAATTAAGTGTGAAAACTATCATGATATCTCGATATAAGATGGTATTGATATCGATATATCAAATTCCAATATCGTCCAGCCCTAGGTAGGACCAAGGGCGTAGCTAAGGATTTTCATTAGGGGGGCAGGACATGGAGTCTAACCGGAGAATGCCCGGTTTGTCATAATCAGACCCTATGACTAGCTCATTTTAGGGGGGGCAGCTGCCCCCTCTGCCTACGCCCATGGGTAGGACCATTACCTACCTAGTATATGGTAGGACAGTATTGTGCTTGAAATGGATGAAATGTCCCTAAAACTGCCACTGACCGCAATGTGTTGGAAATCTTTTGAGTGTTCCTGTAGCAGAACTATAAATGAAAAAGACACTTTTTTTGATGGAGAAGTTCATTTTGTAATCCTTAACAGCATATATCATTTCATACGCTTTAATGAATTATGGCACATAGAGCGTAATATATTTAGAATCTTTTGGGCGGCCCTGTAGATAAACTACCCAGTCGAATTTGACCAAAAGGGGAGGTTCACAACTACATGCCACAACAATCCTAAATGGTCGTAGAAAGTTTCAACATTCTACGACTAATAATTTTTGAGATATGCGAGTTACATACATACGTACGTACGTATAGATAGCATGGGAAAACTAGTCAAAATAGACTTGTTGTTGGTCAAAATGGGTGTCAGACACATTTATATGAACGTGCATGCTAGCGTACGAGATGCATCGAAAAAATTCTTAAAAGCAAATTTAGCGGCAGTCAAAATGTGTTTTTTCGGCGAAATTTGGCCTCCGAAATTTTTCGGGATTACATTACTTCCTTATATTCCGTACAAGGAAGTAAAAATGAATTTATCCAGATCGAAAATAAATATACAATATATATAATGTATCATGTTACGGAGTATAGTAATCGAACCCTGGACCGAGACTATGAGTTAACGGAGAAACCACTTTGCCACACTAGTTGTCGAAAATATCTTTTAACTTGTTTGAGAAATAATTAGGGGCCACCACTCCTTTGTTGCCCCAGGGTCTCCACACTTCTAAATCTGGCACTGTGAATCATAATCCATGACTGAACCGTTTGTTTTCCTTGTTCCATAAAACGCTCCTTTGGAACTGAAATCTACATTAAAATCGCCTACAAAAACTGTTGGACGAATGGTATTCATAGTTAATCACGATTTCACTATTCGAACAGTGAAGCAATTAATGGCGATTTCGTAATTCGAATTGGATTCGCGATTAACCGTTTTCGCAATCCGAACTGTATTCGCGGTTAATTGCGATTACAGTTTTCGCTATTAATCGCTTCACTATTCAAACTGTATTCGCGATTAATCGCGAGGAGGCTGCACCCCCCTATTTAATATTTAGCTTGCAATTGAAACTTAGTTAATAAATTGATACAGCTCCCCCCTCCCCCTGCGCAGTCCCCGATATAAAATCCTGCATCTGCTACTGCATGAGTCCGGGTTTTTTAATGAGAGCTCCTACCATTAACCGAACAAGTAATGAATACTATCGAGTGAACCGAGTAAAACGAGTAGTGAATACTATCGAGTGAACTGAGTAGTGAGTATTACTCGAATAGGAAACGAGTACTCGTGATTAATCGTGAATACTACTCGAATAGTGAAACGAGTATATCGAGTAAACAAGTAATTCGCGAGTACTCGTTTCACCGATGCTATTCGAATGCTATGTGCTGGGAATTCGAATAAATTTTTAGAAATCGATTGATTTGAATGGATTTAATAATCGATTAATCGATTAATTTCATTCATTCATGCCCATCACTAGCTGCATTGCCATCTAGTAGAGAGTAACAGCTAAATAAATAGTTAGAATATATTCTCCATGCTCAGATGTGTAAGTATAAATTTTTTTATGGCAATTGTTGAATGGTATAGAAGTTGATGCACTGCAGCTCCATCTTGCGGCAAGTTATAGCAAAACGGATAGTGTAAAAGTATTCTACGTCCTCAAATATCCATGTGTACCAATTTTCATCAAAATCAGTTGAACAGTATTTTCATAGCAAGGGCTTGAACGGAATAGAATTCGCCTTGAAATTAAAATTGATTTAATGACACAGATTGGATATTTGCTACCATGATGAGATGAAATATTTTGCTTTGTTAAATATGCCAGTCTGCCAAGGATTGTGGATAAGAATATATGGAGATCTGTATTAATAGCAACCATAACCAGAAATGATAATCTATTATGCTCATGAGTAAATAGCCAAATAATCACCAGAGAATGAAAAGTTACTATCTTTGGCAAATATTCAAGTTGTTTCATATTTATTTTGAGTAGATAAAAATAAATGTATTGCATGCAGAGCATTAGTTTATGTTGTCTAGTTTGATTACCTTTTTTATAGAGTCCATTATAATTGCCCTTATAACCGGCTTTATCTAATGGTATTGCAGTTTTTTCTGTACAATATACTTCATTTATAGAATTTTCATTTTTCAAATACATACTTCTGGTTAGAAATTCTCATTTTGGTGGCTACATTTGTAAAACTTGAATACACAGCACATGGGCACTTCCAATATTCCTCATTTTTTTAACAAAGCCAGATAGTAGTGATTTAACTGTAGTACTAAAATACTAAGACAACAATTATATTACTCTTCAGAAAATAGAATAATACACAAATACAATGAGTGCATATGCTAAACAACAACAGGAGTCAAAAATCCATCAAGTAATATAAAATGTCGTAAGATTTGGGTGCTATCATGTGTAAAAAGTATTTTGATTAAAATGGATGGTAAATTACTTCGATTACAATTTACACATGCTTTAACAACTTAGTTTAAGTGCACTTTGTTTTAAAAGATTTCTTTTTTTTTACTTCAGAAATTAGTTTGAAAATTATCTTAATATTTAATAAAAATAATTTTTTTAAATAAAAAGTCTGTGCAGTAAGTTCACAGGTCTTAAAAAAATTTTTAATGTAAAAATTTTATGTTTGCAATACATACATCCTTATACAAATATAACAATTAAGTTAGAAGAGACTATATTACTTTGCTTTTGTGGAAATATATATATATATATATATTACTTACACAAATGCAATATTTATTATCAATAATTAGTTAATATTTACATTGTCATTCAAATAACATTGCCTTTTTCTTTTTAAAATTTTATATACACTGAAAAATCCAGTTTAAACAACTTTTGATTTAAAAAATAATGTATATATATATATATTTTTCTTTTTTTTTCCAACCCTGATACTTTTCAGTAAAACCAAAGTTGGAATTTAATTTAAAATAACATAGCTTAAGCAAGTGAACCTATGATAATACAGTAGACTCCCTCTTAACCGGCCACTGTTTAACCGGATCTCTGTTTTAACCAGCCGTATTTGATATAAATAAAAAGGTTTCAAAAAACACAAGAAAATTGAAAATTTCTGACAATGGCAGACATCAACCTCTGTCATATCATGTACAGATAGGCCAAAAGCACTGGGAAATTTCTTTATGCTACTCCAGGTATTGGAAACATTTGAAAAGTTGCGGGCCTAATTTTAGGCTTGTAGCAAAGTGGCGGGCCGTATAATTAGATTTTAAATGAAATTTTGAATGGTTTATATGAGTTTTATGCAGGGTTTTGATATGTTTCCAGAGATGGACCAAAAGCCATGGCTGGCCAAAGGTGCTGTTTTAGGTAGAACATCAAGCATCACCTTCCTCCATCGATGTGATGCTTTAAAAAGAAGTTAACGAACTTTCAGTCTTCAGCAGAATAAAAAAAATATCCGATGTTTTTAAAACCTTCTTCCTAATGTTCTATAAAGCTTTAGTAATAAATTAAAGCATTTACTATAATGCAGTTCTTTCAAATATATATACATATATATAAAAACTCAGATGTTCGAGCCTTGTCAGGGGAAGACCCCCTGAACCCCCCTAATTTTTTAGTTTCATTATTGCCATATTAAAACGATATTATTTGATTGTCATTTTATCTCTCACCCCTTTTTCTTTTATTCTTCCTTTACATTTATTTCATCGACTGGAGGTAGGAGGGTTTCCTGATCTTTCCTTGCAATTGCAAACGTGGGTTGATGATAACTGAAGTAACGTATATAATTTTTAGTATCTATCTTAGCACACCAAAAAATTTGCTTTTCGTCATTTGATATTGTTGCGAGAGTTTTAGGCGAGTAGGGTTGTTGGATTTCACCTGGTAACCCTATGTTCAAATTTTTATGGTTATAACCCATTTATAGAAAAATACATGTGATGCATATTCTACAGCTTATGAAATATTGTAACAATAGATTAAAGCTGTTGTGAACTAATAGTATTTTAAAAATATATGTAAAAAATACATGTGATGCATATTCTATAGCTTACGAAATATTGTAACAATAGATTAAAGCTGTTGTTAACTAATAGTATTTAAATATATGTAAAATTATGCCGCATACTTTTATGTTGCATTTTTGGGACAATTTTCAATAAAGGGGGTGAGAGATAAAATGACATAGTCATTAATTTTTCATTTTCGGCTTTAACTGGATTTTTGTTTAACTGGCTCACCCCTGGTCCCATTTAGGCCTGTTAAGAGGGAATCTACTGTACTTGGTTCGATAAACTCAGATCGCGTGATAAACTCAGGATCTGCTGACCCTCATATGTCAGGGTATGCTTGATATCATTAATTGAAGATCGTTATCTAGTCTGTGGACTGAAATAACCTTTTTGAACAAATTCTAAAGTGGTATGTTTATTTTTTACTTTACTATGGATTATATTGGTATCTTTTATTTCATTCTGCCTGGTTTGGTATGGAGGCTGTGGTCAAGCCGAGTAGAAGAATCCTCCAAAAGCATTTATAGCTCTAAACTTTATAGGAAAGCTGCCCTAGCCAAGGAATATGTTGTAATAGGCTATGTTGTATATAGTGCAGCATCCATAATCCGGCACTAGTCTCTCTCTTTTTTTTTTCTCCAAAGGGATCCGGAATCTTAAAATCCGGAACTTTTAAAGCTGATTTTAATTGATGGATGGCTTAATTATTATTTTTTCTTCTTCAATAGATCGTTTTTCACAGAATATTTTCTTTTTGTTTCGTATTTCGGCTTTAACATTTCTTTGCCGATCACCATTACTGCCACAAATATTTGAATCAATACATTCTCTACTACCGAGATAAAAACAAAAGTAAATACGGCTTGGTTCACTTATTACATTTAAATTAATTGCAGCCTGCAGGTGCAGTGTTGCTGAATGAAGAATTCAAAGATAACGCAAGTGCTTTCATAGGACATTAATATGTATGAGTTTTTAAAACGAGACAGCATGTTTACACATCATCGTAAACATGTGGCTTCAGCTCCTTTCAGGCACATTGCCTTGTTTCTAGACATCCTGTTACCGTGCGAAATGCAATAACTATCGTGGGAAGCAATTCGCCAGTGCTTTGAAAAGCAAGAGGGAAAGGAGGGGGAGAATTAGTATGTTTCGACATAATTAAGAAGCTGTGAAGAGACTGAAGAGAGTAAAATTCGGAATAATTCAGCTTGCAAATTAAAACTCTATGGTACAAACTATGGAGAGATTTAATAAATTCGATTTTATATCTGCGAGTCAACTGATGAATGTGCATATGTTAATTAACCAATTAAATACCAAAAAAAAAATGAGGCAAGTCAAATTAACGGATGTATTTAATGTAAATACAAAAGCTAATTAGATTCTAATAATAATTTAATACACTTATTTTAAATTAGTATTTAAATAAATTTCAGTTACTATTTGTGTTATATTTTATGAAAATGTTCCAAAATCAACGACCTTTTCTGCTTTATAGTTTTTAGTTTGAATTAAACACTAAATTACATTTGTTCCAGTGTAATTTAGTACTTTTTTTGGCGGTTTATAAAGCGATCGTATGTATATTTTAAGACTACTTTTCATTGATAAATAATACACTGGTCAATAGCACGTGATCGGCTATTTTATGAAAATGTTCCAAAATCAACGATCTTTTCTGCTTTATAGTTTTTAGTTTGAATTAAACACTAAATTACATTTGTTCCAGTGTAGTTTAATACTTTTTTTGGCGGTTTATACAGCGATCGCATGCATATTTTAAGACTACTTATCATTGATAAATAATACACTGGTCAGTAGCACGTGATCGGCGATGGTTTTAATGAAAATTTTCAACACATCTATAATCCAAAAAAATCGGTAATCCAGCACAGTGTCATTCTCGTCGATGCCGGATTATTGGTACTGCACTGTATTTTATTCTATTTTATGTCATTCTTAATTTAGCAATATTTTCCATACCCATCAATGTTGAATTATTTATCTTTTACTAAATAATAACTATATTGAAAAAGATAAGTACATTCATTACCTTCAGGCACTTTTTTCATTATCTGAGGCAATTTTTGGTATTTTAAGAAATAATAGGATTCATAGTCTTGAAGAACAGATTCCAAGTGAATATTGTCGCACACTGAATACTCTTTTAAATCAAAACTCACTTCTGTTTCCAAAACATCAGAAGCTTGAATGTACCTAAAATTAAACGAGAAAATATTTTAAGACAAACACTCATGGATAAAAGAAAAAGTGTTGCCCAGCAATATTGATACTACATAGTTCATTAATGGCCCAGCAATGACAAATATGTGCATTTTTTTAAATTGTGCCAAAAAGAAGTCTTTAAGACTGAATCCAGCTTGATGATATCTCCTATAATTGGTGAGAAATTGCCAAATACTAGTGTTATCCAATGGGAATTACACTCTAGTTAATGGATTTACAAGCAACAATCTGCCAAGTTTGATTATTTAATGTGCAGATCATTAGTTTTACATCAAATTAAACCTCAGAAGAATTTCAGAAAGAATTTTATATCTTATTCCTATGTGCAGTACCATACACTCTATTGAAAATGGTGTATTCAGCATTTATATTTCTTTCACAGGAGCATCCAAAAGAATTCCAATACTTACACTCTGTGGACAGTCATTCTTTAAAGTGTATTTTAAAGATATTCAGCTATTTCGAACAATCAGAAATTGATATATATTATTAAAGATAACAAAATAATGTTCATCAAAAATAGTGTTTATAGCATTTAAAGTTCTTCTACAGAAGCACTCAAAGGAATTCTAATATATTAAGGTCTACAGCAGTTTAGAGATATTCATCTATTTCAAGCATGACACAACAAGCATCTATAACAGCTAACTCTTCTTTAAAAAAAAAAAAAAAAAGAAATAACATTTAAAGTTTTTTTTTACAGAGCTTACAAAATTGTATTAATAGTGATAAATAGCTTTTTTTTGAGATTATCTCCAAAATCTTGCCAAAACTGAAGATATCAACAAATTGACACAAAAAAATTGTTGTGTTGGAAAGTGTCTTATAAATGATGTGTGGTTGACATGCTTTATCTTTCTTATTTCGTTTTTTAACATTAATATTACAGTTATCTTCCTTCAAATAAGCTACAGAATTATTTATCATTGTCATGCCTAGGCAATATACACTGGTTTCCAAATACTAAAAACAAAAGTTAAGGAACAACTGGTTTTTTATGCCTTATTTGCTAATGAATGAATGTAGAAACAACAAATTTGGATGACATGTGCACAAAACAGTTATGTATTGACTGCAGCATAGAATTTTACATAAGAAAAATGCTAAGATGATTTACAAGAACAACAACAAAAAAAGCAATCTCGCTGGAAAAGTCCATTATTGGAAAAAATAAAATATCACAGTTTTATGTAGTAAAATCTCATAGAAACATAATAAAAATGAGATTTAATAAAGGATATGCCCACTGTTAGCTTGAATGCATTGGCGGCATCAACTTTCTATGCTGTCAATTAAATTATCAGTTACCGAAATAGGAAGCAAAAACCAGGCACAGAATAAGCTTTGTTCCAGCTCTCCTAAAGACCTTGGAGGTGGATTTAAAGCAGGAAGCTATCTACTAAGACAGTCCCAAAGATGCTCTATTGCATTCAAATCTGGAGATTGAGCTGGCCATTCCATTTGCTCTAAACCAAGACCCTCAAGATATGCCCCAACTATATCTTACTGAGGTCGTGCATTACCATCCATCAGAATGAAATCATTACCAATTGCAGCAGCATTTGGGCAAACATATGGGTCAAGGATCTCATCCCAATATCTCACACCAGTCACAGTTCCTAAATGGAACAGACAGGTCAGTCTGACGATCGAGTGAGATTCCTGCCCAAACCATTATTCCAACACTTCCTGACTGATTCAGACATCCTGAATCAGCCTCCAGTATATACAGTCAAGTCCAGATTCACACTGGAGACCAATTCAGGAAGTCTGCTGATCTGGAGAGAACAAAGCACCAGATACCATCAATCCAACACTACAAAAGCTCATCGCTAACATGTTCTCTTGAAGATAAGTGGGCCCATCTCTGTCATCCATTGAGGGGGACACACACAACTGGTTGCCTTGCATACAGACCTGCATTGTGAAGACGCCTTCGTACTGTACTAGTGGATATTCTTCCGACTAGCGAATCCCGATGCCACAGAGTGGTCTGAAACAAGTTGCGACACAGAAATGCTTCTTTTCCTTCGGGCCAAAAGAGCTATAAAAAAGTCTTCAGCAAGTGTTGTAGCTTGTGGTCGGCCTGGAACATGTCTTCTGGACACAGAAGCTTCAGTTTGATATTGATTCCAGACACTGCAAGACACATTAAGACACCTAGCAGCACCAGCCTGTGACAACCCCTTTTCCATCCATCCACCCGCCTGCCACCTTAGCGAATTGGGCAAATGGCTTCTCTCAGACATTGTGGGACCCTATTGCCTATTGTCAGCGAATCTGCTAACAAAAGTTATAAATTAAGTAAAAAAATTTTTTAAAGTTAAATGGTTTTATTGAAAATAAAGATAATAATGATATAGATAATGTACTAAAAGCTAAAAAATAATTCTGTAGGTCATAGGTACCAGTCATCACACCACTCCCTTCATCAATCTAGGGCATTGATCAGACAAAAAAATAAAATCGTTGGTCGTAGCGTAACCTGAATAAATATATATATAACATTTATAATGATATAACAGTTGACTTGATAGAAATTTCTTGCACCCAACGATTTTATTTTTTTGTCTGATCAATACTCTAGATCAGGGCTTCCCAACGTGTGGTCCGTGGACCCCTTAGGGGTCCGCCGGCTCTTTCTAGGGGTCCGTGGCCACCTTTGAATAGCAGCTGCGGTTCCCAAGTGTTGACCCGCAGGTAGTTTAGTGCCGGTGCTCGACTTTCTGAAAACTTGGGGGGGGGGGGGGGGTCCGCCGTGGATTTTTGCCTGGAAAGGGGGTCCGCCAGCTAAAAAGGTTGGGAAGCCCTGCCCTAGATTGATGAGGGGAGTGGTGTGATTGCTTGTACCTAGGACCTACCAAATTATTTTTTAGCTTTTAGTACATTATCTACATCATTATTATCTTTATTTTCAATAAAACCGTTTAACTTAAAAGAATTTTTTTTTACTTAATTTATTTTCAAGTTTTTAGTTTTTAATTTTGTTACTTAATACTCCTCATTCTGTTTAGTTTATTCAGTGCCTCATTATTACAAGGTTTGTTTCCTGACAATTTGTTGTAATCTAACTCCTCAATACATAATCCTTCCAAAGATTTTACTCGACTCAGGGCAATGTATGCTTGTCCTTCCTTAAACAATTTCAAGCCTAAATACACAACTGCGTGGTCTACAGTGCTGTTTTGCATTTTGTGGACAGTGGAAGCCCATGACAAAACAAAGGGCAACATCCTTCTTTCAGCCGTCCATCCCATAATTTAACTTTACTGGAAACTGTATGGCTTTAGGGTGAATAAGGTGTATGCGGTCTCTTCCAAAGTCAATCTGAACTGATGGTACATCTGTTTGGTACATTTGGATTCGACGAAACTGAGGCCAACAAGCTAAATAAAACCGTTTAATAAATCAACAAAAGTTACACGTGTAATGTGACGTAAAGTTACACGAAAAAAGTCTTTAAACAAGAGCACTAGTCGCAAGCTTGTGTTAAATTTCATGAAAAGTTCTTTTACTGTCAAATATGTATTTAGAACTTCAAATCTGTTGATTTTTCAGAAAGAAACTGCAGCAGTTCAAGTTCAACAGCATTTTGAGAATTTGTGGTATATGGTTAGGAGTCACATTAAATTCAAACCGTCATCATCATTCGTAGTAGTTTTATCTTCAAACTCTCTTGTATCACTCTGAAATTACTTCATTTTGATTAGGACAACCTTAAAAATTGAAAAGTTTACTGAAATGTTTCATTTATTTCATCCAAGCTAATAGAATAAAACTTTAAATTATGTTAAGAAGCATAAATTTAGGGTTCAAGCTCTTAAAGCGAATTCAAACCCATTCTAATATAATTTTTATTACAAACATCAATAGTGAGGTTTAAATTTTTGAGAACTCAAACACAATCCATCTATGATTCTAAATATCAGATGGGATGATAAAAAAATGAGTAAATGATGAACAATTAAAACTAATTAAAAAAAATTAAGGTTTACTTAGATTTCCAAACAAGACAAAAAAAAAAAAAAATAAAATAAAATATACATAGACTGTTTCTCTCACATACATTTTTAAAAAGTAGGACAAGCATGCTTCGATGGAAATAGAAGTAATTTTGATCTGCAGAGCACTCAATTAAAAAAGTTTGAAAAAAAAGACGTTGAAAAGCTTGTATGTTAATATTTATGACTTATTGAATTCAGTTAAACATTTTAACAAAAGAACTCAGCTTAATCAATTTTATGATAAAATTGAAGTTTTACATTTAAGTGAGCTTTAAAATTTGTAGTAGTTTTGAATGTTGCACTTATGATAGGCTTTTTGGGTTGGTAAAGCTGGCACTTAACTTTCTCATTTGCATCTACAGATAAAATTCGAAAAAATTTTCCACTAAGAATTGCACAACGTCTCAAAAATTCATCTAAACTGGAAGCTTGATCCATCTCGTGATATAACTTCAGAAATACCGACTGACTTATTTTTCTGTAACTTGGTAACGCATTTGAAATTGTTTATAAATTCTTTTACAGATATCCAATGAGTATTACTCAAACATGTTTTTCTCCTTTTTCAGCTTATTCACTAGGGATGCACCGAATACCATATTTTGCTGAATACCGAATACCGAATATTCGGTTTTCTAACTGAATATTCGTCCGAATGCCAAATACTTGGTTAAAATTTATTAAACTTTGATTGCAATGATTAATTGATTAGTTTGTTCTTAAACAATATTTCATATTTCATATGGTGTAAAACTTCATAACTTAAAATGCTGCAAAATTTAATATCCAAGTACTTCCTTTATATATTAATAACTTTTTTAAATATTAGTGAAATGCTGGTAATTTTTTTACCTGCATATTTTATTTTAAAAAATTAGCAGTTAATTGACTTTACATATTTATGAACACTTAATGTTATGAGGTTTTTTTTTCTGGTTACTGTTTTAAATTTAAATGAGTTAGTAATAGCAAAGTTAATGTAATGTGTCATAAGATTTAAGAAAAATTGAAAAGCAACAAAATTTAAATTTAGCATCTGAGTATTTTCTCTTACATTAAAACTAATTTTATTGTGATATTAGTTTTTGGTGTGATTGTGGCAACGCTACGCTAGGGCAATCTGCCAAGGATGGGGTGATGCCTTGGCAGTTGGACTTTCTAAGGGTTTCTAAAGCGCACACATGTGATATTAGTAAGTAACAACTTGAATTAATTTAGTACTATGGTACTATACCATATCTTTCATTCATGATATAAAAAATATGTATTTGTTTACCAATCGGTGAATACTTAAATTTGTTTACTATTCGGTTGCCGGATATTTAAGTATTCGGCCGAACTGAATATTCGGTTTGTCTGCAGAATAGGCAGTATACCGAATACCAACCGAATATTCGGTGAATCCCTATTATTCACATTTGTGAATCAGTTATCAGCAATACAGAAAGCCTCCTAGACCAAATATCATTAAACTAATCAAAATAGGCGTGTGAGATTTCCCCCTCCTTATTGTTTAACATAACCCAAGCATCTCAAAAAATCCTAACACCTCTTTAGTTACCATATATAACACTAAAATAGTGCAGATGCAACAGAATTGATTATGTCATGTACTGGGAAAAAATTAATGCGAGCAGTTCTATTATTTTTGTTTGATTTTCCCAAACCAAGCTAATTTCGATATTAGATTAATTTAACTTCAGATTGAAAATGTCTGAAAATACATTTTCAAAATATTTTGCTTTTCTTTGTGAAAATACAAAATACGAAATATAAATGTATTTTGAAAATTGTATTTCAAACACATGTATTTGCGATACTGCCCAACTCTGACTATGGGCCTTCTTGAGGATTGTAAAACTTTGAGGGAAAAAAATGCTACTCAAAAAAGAGAAGTCTTGTTGGCAAGATGCTCTTCCTTTACAAAGTTCATGGAGGGCATGGACTACCATAAAGATGGTTCTAAGGCTTTTAATTTTTTTTGCTGCTTTAAATGGTAAGTGTTCGCAACCTTGCAAGCAGCCTATGAAGGTTGGTAGAAAAGTTTTAACTTCTGATCAAGACATTGCTAAGGCTTCTTTAAAGCATTATCGAAGTGTTAATAATTTTAACCCAGTGCCAGATTAGCCATATGCCAGAAGTGGCAAATGCTACTTAGTAGAAGTAGTAAATGTGCTTTAGGGGCCCCCACACTTTTAGCTGGAAATCCTCGACCAAGATCTACGGGTTTTTTAAGCAAAGGATAAATATTGTAATTAATTCCATCTTTCTTCATTTTAAGGCAACTTTGGAAGCTCTATAATAGAACTGTAAATCAATTGTAGATAACTCATTGAAACAATATATATAAATTTATAATGCGGCTGTTGCATGCCTGCATTAATTATAAAGACAGCAATAAGAGACACACACAAGAATATATTTGACATATTTTGGAAAAAAATGCAGTACCTAGAAAAAAATTTCAGAGAGGGTCCAAATGGTGGGAAAGGCAAAATTTTTCAAAAAAGGCTTCTTCATTATCTTTTTGTTGGCAAAAATTCCAACTCAGAGGAACGGGTATCCAGACCCTTGGACCACCTAAGTATGCAAGTACGCTTATCTAAGTTTTAAAAATGCATTCCTTACCAATAATGTTACAAGTTATCTTTATTTGAAGAATGAATCCATAAATAAACAAAATATAGAGTAAGTGCCAAAATGAAAGAACGGAGCCAATTATGGATTAAAGGAAGGGGGGTGGAGGGGGCGAATACCCTTCCTGAGAAACAAGAAATTAATGTAAACAGTCCTATTTCCATAAAACGGATGTGCATATAGATCTTCCAACTAACCGCCTCCATCCACGAAACTGCATTAATCCGCCAGTGGGCCAAATTATTCATTAGATTGAGTAGGCTGTAGCCTATCGGCCTCGATCATTTCAGGGACTTTGCAGTAACAAATCAAATGAATTTTTTAATGAAGTTGTAATCAAACTTTTCAAAATGATTCCATATGCTGGAAATATTTGTTTGTGTTTCTGAAGACTTTCTCTGGAAAGCGAGTTGAGCTTTTACATTTCCACGAGAGCTAAGGTCCATAGGAATGTAGGAAAAAACGGCCCCATAAAAAAGACATTTCCTTACAAAACAATAATTTTTATTTAAATATTGGACATAAACATATTTCATTTTGTAGTAAATAAGAGGATGGTATTTAATCGGACGTTGGGCCATCCCAAAGTTCTTTTGCTTTAAAGTAAAAGGGGTGGCTTTGGCAAAATTCGTAGATGTATGGTAGGTATGGGCAACCTTTGAAAAGTTGCAGGCCAAATTTTAGGATATTAACAAAGTCACAGGCTTAACTTCAGAATGTTAGCGAAGTAGCGGGCTGTATAATTGGGATTTATATGGGATTTTGCATGGCTTATATGGGTTTTATACATTGTTTTGATGTATTCTGCAGGTCGGATAAAAAGCTGTGGCGGGCTGCATTCCACCTGTGGGCTGGATGTTACCCATTAAGCATGTATTAAGAGACGTTTCAATGTAGTGATGTATTTTCTGTATATGTCAAGTGTTTCATCAGAATAAAGCCGTTATAATCACCCCCCCCTCCCAGCCCATAGATGTTCCAGTCCTCCCATGAATTTTTCAGCAAATTCCTCCCGTTCATTTGTCAAGTATCATTATCACGTTATGCGTGAGCATCCAAATAACAGTTGAACAAATAAAAGGGCTAAAGAAACTTCCATAGATAAAAAAAAAAGAAACCTCACCGATAAAAGAGGGTGTCTAGTTTTACATCATCGGGGTGCTAATGTGAATCAAAAGGCAACAGGGCAGAGTTTTTTTTTTAAAAAGGGCATTGGGGCAGGAGGGGAAAGTGCATCTCAGACGGTACTAATTGAGAACACTTTTTGATCGAATGTGTGTGCAACTAAAGATGGCCAAAGAAAAAGTACATATTGTTTTAAAAAAGGAAGATAATAGATAAAAATTTTAAGGGGGAAGATGTGCTTGAAAAATGGAAAACTTCTGGCAAAAAAGGAAGAGTTGGCAGCTATGTACTTAGATATCGCTAATTTTGGCAATTTTAAAGAGTTAATATTAGGATTCATTTTGGCAGATGCAATTTCAGTACTGGAATTTTTCAAATCAAATTCTGTACTAGAATTTTTTAATCGAACTTCGTACACATTTTTTTCCTGAATTTTACATTTACATTTTATAATTTTATACTGGTACTCCGGCACGGAAATTACTTCTTGTTCCAAATCCTTTTCTCAGAATCATACTTTTTTAACAGCAGTGATTTTTCAATTAATGATTTGAGTAATATATGTATATATAAATAGGCTAAGGAAAATCTTTGTGCCCCTTTTGCAGCACATTGAGCGAACGGATGAGCACGAAATTCGGTACAGTTAAAGTTTGTATTGAGGTGGTTGTGCGAATGATAAAATTGTTATGTAACACGTTCATTAACTGTAAAAAAATTAGAGAAGTAAATTGGCGAGCAATATTTTGCGCCAAGTCGGATGATGGTTCCATTGTTGTGTCTATTTCAAAATAACAGCATTAAGTCTTAACGATACAATAGGGTTATAATATTCCAACAAAATTTGCAAAAAATGAAATTATTCACCAGTTAAGTGAAAATATTGTTGAAATACATTAACAATCAATAGATGAAAATAATATTAAATTGTTAATGAGGTGTATTGAAAATTTCCGACAAAACATACTCTCGGATAACATATTGAACTCAGTTATTTTAGCCCCTAAAAATGATGATTGTACTTTTGTTAAACTGATATACTTAATCGAATACATGGTGAAATGAGAACATATCATAGCTATGATAAAATAATTTGCCATGATGAGAGTAAAATCAATAATTACTCAGTAGAGTTTTTGAGTTTTTTGACAGTTAATGGTTTGGATAATTTTCTGTCAGCCGATAAAAAGCCAAATAGTTAAAACATGCGCCAACAGCAAACAAACCTAATGAGAATCACTGAGCATCATCTCCAGTACAGAGTTCTTCCATCTGCATTTCTATATTTTGGAATTTTAATTTAATTCCATATGTTTTTCCCATTTCCATATTTTTAACAGACAATTAATTCAATAAACATACAAATTTCTTTTTAGTGATACTTTTATACATTGTAATTTGTATATAAGTACTTTTTCTGTATACTGATTAACATTTTCCGCTTTGTTTTGGGGAACAACAATGTTTTAGAAGTAGTCTTTTAATGTCGCCAAGAAAAAATTGTTGGTGGGATTTATGCCAGGCAAATCGAAAAGTACCATAGTTTGACAACACATATGTTAGTGTTGCAAGTTAATTGCATAGTATTATTGATCAAAACTGAAAAGTACCATAGTTTGCCATGACATATGTTAGTGTTGAAAGTTAATTGCATAGTTTTACTGATCAGAAACTTAATACAAATGAATGAGGGTCAATTGCACCCGTGCCAACAGCTATCAATCAAATCGAGGGGCGAGGTACACCGGAATCCATATACTGCTCTCCTCGAAAAGATGCTACCGCTGGTCTTTGCGACACCCAAAAAACATCTCTGGGTGCGGCTATTGCTGTAGGGGGCCCTTTGAAAATATGCAACTGCTGGCACTTTGCGAGACCCCAAAAAACATCACTGCGTCTGGCCATCACTGTAGGGCCACTTCGAGAATATGCTACCGCTGTCCCTTTGCAAGAGTGCAGGGTTCCTCTATGATTGTCCCCCTCCCTTCCATTTTGCAACTGTGGATTAAATTCAACAGTGGTCAACTCCCTTTTCTCCTTTCGCTGGTGCAACTAACCCATTCCTGTACAAAGGAAGCATTCATCAATAAATCAAAAATGCACATCAAGTTTATGTACCGTAATGCTATTGACTGTGAAGTTTTAACTGGATTCGTATGCAGTAGGAAAATTTGAATTCCAAATAAATGGATTATTCGGATTATGTCCCATGTACAACATATTTCGGAGCTATTTTACCTTTAACTCATCTCTCAAAAGAAGCCAATTTCCAATTATACCTGCATTTGCAATTACAATAATTAAGTCCCAAGGACAAACATTCAATAAAAATGAATATTACTGAGGCAGCCAGTTTTTCAATTGTGCATCACAGAACAGTAGTGTTCGATCATTCCATGATTTGACATTTTATAGTAATTTTTTATTTAAATTTTATATACTTTGAAAAAGACAGACAAAATAACTGTGTAGCCTTGAAGAAACCTGGCCAGTGAAGCAGCAATAAAATAAATAAAATAAACAGGGAAATGTGTCTAAACACGCATTGCTGCTTTTTAAATATGGCTTAGTTAAATTATACCTCATTTCTCCTATTGTTCACACTTTTCAAATGACTGGAAAATTGATGCATAATGACGTATTTGTACACACTCACAGCTGACGTAATAGAATAAACAAAAAAGATTATAAGCAATGATTATAGAGGTGTAAGCAATGATTATACAATGGTATAATATATTATGATCAAATTTTGACCACTGGGCGACCACTAGTTTTCTTAAATTTTCATCAGTTGACTGATTGTTATTTACTAATGTAGCTTCAATTTTACTGATTAATTTTGTAGTTAATGCATGTATCACCGACCGTGATTGTTTCATTCTTTGTAATGCAACCATTATAATATTAAATTTCAAATTAGTTATAATTAACTATTCTCAACAATTAGGATATAATTATTATACTATTCAAAATGAAAATGAAAAGGGGCCTCGAATAGCGTTTCGCTCTGAGGCAGCCTTGATGGGCAAGTTCACTGACTATTCAGTAAACACTAAAGAAAGTTCACATGACGTCCGGTGTCAACATGTTCCAATATTCAGAATTGCGTGGTTGCGTGCTTCATTCCAATACAAATTTCGAGTTGTCTTTGGTTTTTATTTTAACAAAAAACAACTAACAACGATTGGCATTCAAAACATACATTTTTGCTCACATCAGTACAATCTTGGGGAGTCCTTCCTTGACTCAGGTTTCATGCGTTTTGGTGAGACTCTTATCGGTTAGGGAAGATGCGTGCAAAAATATCCCTCCCTTGGGGATTATCATGGCCAAGTTGCCACAAGGTAGCCAGTTCAGGACTGGCTACATTTTTTATATCAGGTTCCTGAGGCAGGGCTGGGGCTGGTGCTTTTTCAAAAATTTTCAGTCTTAAAGAGCTTCTCAGTACCTGGTCAGATAATTTTGACTGCAACATTTGCAATTTTTATGGCCCTTAAGGCTGTTACTGGGGTTCCTGTGCAAAACATTGCCCTTTTTGTTGACTCACAGGCTGCAATATAATTAATGACTGAGTACAGTTTATTCCTATCTGAGTTTGAGAGTAAGCAGCTTATAGACTCATTTCTTAGCACTGGTAAAGAAGTCATACTCCAATCGATTCCCAGCCATTGCGGCATTCATGGCAACGAGCGGGCAGACTTGTTGACCACAGAGGCCTCAACTCTTCTTCCTCCTTGCCTTCTTATCCCTCTGTGAAATACTAAGCAACTTCTCAGGAACAATATCTGGCAAAGAAGAATTTCCTCTCTCAGAAATATGGGATTGTCTTCTTGATGACCAGACTTGAATGCAGCTTTCCCTCCTCGCTAGAGTTGAAGAGGTGACATCCTTCAGAGTCTTCAGAGGACATGATTTTCTACAGATGCATCTGTTCAGGATTGGACTTGCTGATTCTCTGTCCTCTGTGCAATACTGAGCTTATGACTGGGAATATCTTTTTAGTTGCCCGTCCCTTTTTGATGTTCGTTGCAGTGAAAATTTTGGAGTCCTTTCCCGTTTTGGTGCTCTTTCCCTGTTGTACTGGACTGCAAGGCACCTCATGTCTGAGAAAATGCTGGCAGATGTAATAATAATAAAACACTACAAACTACAAAAGAAAGTAATGACTACTGTAGTTTTTGCTACTTGTAGCACGCTACTTCCTAGCGATTTTATTGTTAGTGTAATTTTTTTCTTTAATGGTGAGCTTCGAAAAACATGTTGTTCCTTAACTTTTGGAAGCCAGTGTACTTGAGTTCCCTGGAGGTAGAGGAAGCTAAGTAATAAAGTGTAGCAAATGTCTGAATGGTTATGCCAAAATAGATTAATTTAGCACTGGTTATCTTATAAATTTTTAGTTAAAAGACACATTAATAGTTGTTAGTAATTGACCTATTTATTTAACCCTTTCAGACCCGATTAAATAATTTCTCTCATAAATTTTTAAAAAATATAGATTATTGTAATTAAAAATAAATAAATAATCCTGATTATCAAATTTTTCTAAATGTCCACAACTGTTTCCATTTAAAATTATCAGTACTTGCTTAAAATTACATACCATAAAAATTTTGTGCTTCATCTGTGAATGGCGGTCTGAAAGGGTTAATAATCAAGCATTTAATTTGCAGCACTTACCCATATTCTCTGAGGTAGTGATGAATTAATACTAAAATGGTTTTCCTCCTATATACCCTTTTCTGTTCTTCCTTTGGGGGGAGGGAAGAATATTAGTATAATTTTCGTCCTATGGCATACATATAAAAAACAGATAACATTTTTTCAAAATCTGATTGGATGTTTAACAATTATTTCTTAATGTAAAACTAAAGCATTAGTATACCTGATATACTGGCACTGCAAAGGACTAAAACATAAGATTTTATCTAAATCCAGAGAATAAACAAACAGTACATTGCATTCTATACCCATTATTTTTCAAAACATTTTTTGGCATTTCTCCATTTTATTAACAGCAATGTTAATGTGCCAAAATTAGCAACCTCATATTTTTATCTTATAATTACATTATCTACATAAACAATACGTTAACATATGCGGTACCAAAATTGACAATATTTCCATGCTGTGATTGGCAAGAGCTAGATGCAAACATTAAAGCAATAACAAAAACACATGTGTAAAAATTCAAATTAAAAGTTCAATGACGTCAAATGGAGCAAGCATATCCCACACAGTAGCTAGATTACAAAATAGCAATAATGAATACAGAAAAATGCAAGCCTTTAGGACTTTTTCACAGCTTTAAAATATGGAATTTACAATACTTGGTGCATTAATCACCCATATAAAAAATGTCACCATGCATTGGGCTAAAGCACATTTTAGCCATTTGCTGTTTCAATATTTGCTTTTATGATGACACCCAAAATGGGTAGCAGCCCTAACTTAAATAAATGTAATGACAAATACTGTTAAAACAAAGAAACATGATTTTCATTAAAATGAGTCCAGGTATGGAGCGGCAAAACTGGCTGCCTTGGCAGCTAGTTTAATACAAATTGCTGGTTACAAATTTATGAAAGAAAAATTAAATAACAGAATACACCTTACCTTTTAAATGTTGTACAACTTTGGTTGTGTATTAAAATATGGATTTAATAATTAGGGACTTTCCTAGTATTAAAAACTGGCTCTCATTATCACACAGGTCTGTGCCCTGGGCACACATGCAGAAATAGGCCAAAATATTGAGTTTAGAACTATATGTAGAGGCACAAAAATTGAGCCAGCTGTATATATATAGGGGCACAAAATTTGAAAAGTGCCCTGGGCACAAAAGTGTGTCAAACCCTGACAGAAAAGGACATGATTGAATTTCTCTAAGAAATTGAATATTGCACAATAAAAGATTTTGTTCAAAGAATCAAAAACAGAAGAATTAAAAGATGGTGAGTTTGAGCATCTAACTGTTAATCACTGATTAATTTTATAGACCCAGTTACTGGATGTCATTTTAAGTAGAACAATTGTAGGGTAGCTGAAAATGGCAGAATAAAAGCCAACAGCAAGTCACTGTCTAGAATCCTATCTATTAGAATTTAAGTGATATCCCAAAATGAATTGTTTTTAAAAATGTTAGTAGAGATTATAAATTTCATGCCTCCTATGCAGGGTTGATTGATTTAAATCACCTTGATTAAAAAAAATCACATTTAAATAATCCATTTGAAAAATAATTTTTATAAGAAATTTGGCAGTGGTAAAGCATTGAGAACTATTTTACTTCCGTGCATGACATAGCTCAGAGGATGAATCAAGTTTGATTAGCTTGCAAACGTGTTAGTCTTCCGGTAAATGATTTTATTTAGTGCTATTATAATTTATTTCAAAATGCTGAAATGCACCATATCAACGAGTACTAATACTTGGAAAAACATGCAAATTTATATGGGACTGTCAGTTATCAAAAAATTTAAGTGGTAAAGTTTATTTCAGGCCTGTCAGTGAAGTTGGTCAGGGTAATATTAAAATAAAAATTTTTAACTACTTCAATGGAGAGAATTTTTTCAATCTAAGGTTTAATACAGTCTAAAACATGGTTTAATACAGTCTAAACTACATAAAAAACTGGAAAATGATGAAGCAGCAAAATTAGTCTTCGTGTACTAATAACTTAACAGTCATTAATTTTAAAATGTTTAATAATTGTTTCATCAAAAGTAGAAATCATTTTAGATAACCTGGTTTATTTCATTTTTCTCACACATTTTTACTGTGATTTAAAGAGTTATTAAGCTGTAATTAAGTTCAATATTAAAAATAACTGAAACTGCATATTTATGAATAAATAATTGAAAAATAAGTAAAAAAATGCACTTGTAATTCACTACTAATTAATGAAGTATATAACTTGCATCTCAACTGTGGTAATAATATTTTACACATATTGATTTTTAAAAATTCACAGTTTAAGTTTAAATATATAATCTTCATTAAATAAAATATCTTAACAACAATATTGAAAAGTTTTTAAAAAATCAATTTAAATATAAAAATATGATATAAATTTAAAAAAACCTGATTATCTTTATTTTTTAAAAAGTCACGATTTTTATCATCTGTACTCCTATGTAGATTTCTATTTCACCTATTTCACTACTCATAATATCATTATAGTTAATAAAATATGCTAATATGCCAAAGATGACAACCTCATATCTACTTTTTATAGTTATTTTATTAATTTGTTTAATTTAATGTAAACAGGTGCAAATAATTTAACTTGGGTGAGTTAGCAATGAGTGGTGTAATCAAAATGGAAAAGTACCCATTTTTATTTCCTTGTATGAAGTATAGTAGAACCTCAATTCATCATTTTTCTTGGGGTGCATAAGAAAAAACGATGAATGCAGGAAACCGACAAATGCAGGTTCAAGTCAAAATGTGAAGAAAGCAATCTTTATGCATACTGGCAATGACTGCATACCAACAAATACTAATATGGAACATAATTGTAAAACAAATAAATAGAAGATGAAAATTAAGATACTTATTTTAAAAAATCAGTAATTTTATGTGGGCTTTTCCATCATTGAAACAGTAAATTTTCAAGATTTACAATATTTTTCTGAACCTTTTATGAAATTTTATGTTTGCATAAAAAAGTTCATACAATTTCAAATACCGTTATTGCTTCAGACAAACTTTGTACTAGTGTAGGCTCAGCCTCATCGGGATGAACATTATCCTCTGCTTTGCCATTATTTCATTCTTTGCAACATCACACCTTTCTTTCATGTTTAGGATACCACATGCCTCACCATCTGGATTAATGGAAATGTAATCATTAAATTTCATGCTATACACCAGTGGTGGCACTAGACTTTCCCCGACAGGGGGTCACCACTCCCCAACGGGGGGGCACAAATATACATATACATATGCTGAGTGGCGTATCCAAGAGGGGGCTTTGACCTCCCTTTTGGATGACATTTTTGTCACCAAGTATGGAAATTTGCAACTACAGTCGAGAGCTAAAAATCCGCCGACCTAAAATCCGCAAACGTCCGAAATCCGCACACCTTCTCAGATGTAAATAATGAAATTCAAAGTCATCCGCCAGTGATAAAATTGTTTAAAAGTGTCTTGAATCCAGATAAATATGATTCCGATGATGAAAACTTGGGTAATAATAATAATATAAATATGATTCTGATGATGAAAACTTGGGTAATAATAATAAAATCCATTTGATAAAAGTTTAAAGTTAGGAGAAGAATAGCTTAAATTTTTGGAACAGCAAAGTTCTGTAACAAAACAAGAATTAAGATAATATACAATTTGCAAAAATAAATAAAGGAAAGAAAGAAAGAAAAAGAAAGTAGGAAAAAATGATACTTTAAAACAAATCGCCATAGAACATGCTTTCAAAATTAGAAAAAGGAAATTTTGAAACCATTTGCTTTGCTAATCTTCATGTAATATTTTCTTTTTTCTCCTATGCTTTTGTATTTAATGTGAAAATATAAGTGAAATACTTTTGAGACTGTTTTTATTTCATTGTAATTGTATTCTACTTTTTTAAAATCAGAAATGTAATGATTATTGATTATGATGAATTTTATGGCCCGAAATCCGCAAAATCCTAAAATCCGCACAAGCTGTGGTCCCAAGCTGTGCGGATTTCTGGCTCTCCACTGTATTTGCACCACTTGAAAATATTTTACTTTAGAAAGTGATTTGTTCACAAAAACTAAACCAAACTAAGTTTGTGTCCAAACTAAAATATCCAGGATCCAGATAAGTTTAGAGGAGATGGAGGACAATATATTGTATTGTGAAATATTTCCAGGAATCGGATCGACCTACATACTCGGACACCCAGGCCCCAGATATTTAAAAAAACCACTGCACAATCTTTCCTGGAAGATTATTATTTAAACTGACCCTAATTAACGTATCTCAAAATCCTTTTACATTACACAAATATTTCCCCAAGGCCTCAGCAAGCAAAAAGCTTTCGGTGGGTGGAGGGGATCTGTAGTGCTAAAATTAAATTAACTGTTCTCTAGAATCAACGCAAATAAACTGATAATGCATTTACTGAAATTTTGGAGGAGGGGGGTCAAACCCACATGATCCTCCCCCTGGTTACGGCCTTGCACGTTTCTATAAAATCTCGAAAGCTACTTTTAAGAGTTCTTCAGGTTAACGCTTAAAATATTTCATATGAATGAAATTCCTTGAAAAAAGTTCAGCGAAGAAAGTTCTACGCATTTTTTTTCCCGCAGAAAAAATATCAGAAACAAAATTTTTTTGTGCAAGAATATTGCTGTAAATTCACTGAAAATTTATTTTATAAATTAAGCATGACTAAATTTGCACGCTTTTACACAAATTGCAGTTATTTTTATAAAATTAAGAGATATATGTAAATTTAATTACAGTTTAACTTCGATATCTCGAACATCGAAATTCTTGATATCTCGAATAAATGTGTTTTCCCTTACAAATTGAATCCCGCCCCACCAGTGGCATAGGCTAGCGCTTTGAACTGGGAGACGGAAGGTGCCTGGTTCGAAACTAGGTCGCGTCCGCCGACCTAACCGTTCGGAGTTTTCCGTGGTTTTCTCCCGAAACTTTGCATAAATACGGGTTAGGACCCTTAGAAAGTCCCCCACGGAGGGCAATCCCACCCCCAGCCTAGATCCCTAGCGTAGATAATTGGCTGTAATCTACATTTCCATTTACAAACTTGATTCCCTTTAATTTCAACCTGTTATCTCAAAAACTCTAGTATTTCTGGCGAACATGTTTTGCTGTAAAAATATTAATCAAATTGTTAATTTATGTAATATTAATATTTTAAATCACAATAAAATGAGAAAAATGCAATTGAAATGTTTATAGGTAGAACCACTTTACAACAAAAATTTTCTTTTGATAAAAACGATTTTGAAGTTGCGCAGTAAAGTGGTATACCGAAACTTTATAGCTTGTTTCTAGGGCTTTAAAATGATTCTACTTCAATAATAATTCATGTGGTGATAGTACTTATTGAAAGCTACAAGATGTCACCGTATCTCAATTTCGAAAAGAATTGTTGTGAAGTGTACCCCTGGAAGCTTCAGTTAATAATAATAATAATAATAAATTATAAAAATCTCCGAAAGAGAACGTAAATAAATGCGCTATTAAAAGTATTTAATTAATTTTTTTTAAAAGTCAAGCACTCATGAAGAAAATTAAACATTTTCTTTTAAAATCTAAAATAAAATAAAAATATCGTCAGCAAAATATAATCGGACAGCTTATAATTTACCAAGACACAACAAAAATAATTATTTTTAGCGAAACTAACCTTGATAAAAATTAACTTTTTTATAATACTGCAAGATAGTTTTCAAACAAGGTTTCCATGACGCGATGAATAATTTTATAAAGCAAGCTCATTTACTAATAATTCATAGTGAAAGCGTCACTTAAAATTTCAACATTAACAAAAAAGAGTTTAATTAATAAGGCGAATAGCAAACATAATATTAATCTGTTTAAAAGTTAAAAAGTTGAATTCTGATCCATATAATTCTGTAACTCAAAAATCAGTTTAGAACACATACTATTAGTTTATATTAATGCTGGTGCCATCCATGGATTCAATAGCGATTTGTATAACGATTCAAATTAAGGGAAGTTGCAAATACGCCACTGTATATAACATACAAATCTACACGCAAATATAAAACTTTTATTGTATTTATTTTATTTACTTGTTTTACAGGATAAAAGTGAAATTTTCGGAAAGACGATATAGACGTTGTACACCATAATTTTTATTTACTTTGCAGTAAAATAACTGAATTAAAATTCACAAAAGTTAGTTATTTTTTCCACAATGATATAAAAATTAAATTATCAGTCAAGATTAATCAGTTTCTTTTAACTTATATTCCGTTTTCAGATCTATCCACAGCCATCTTCATACTGGACTGGAGAGGGCTTTGGTCTATCAGAGGGGCTGATTGTTATTATTATTTAATTTTTTAGAATTAATTTTCTTCTTTTTTTTTACCCCGAGCAAAATGTAATACATTCTAATTCCCTTGCAGCTGTTAATCTTCTTGGTGTGCATAGTTATGAACTCTTAGCTAAAGAGGGCTGGTTCCCAGACAGCACAGCAAAATTGCAGCAAAGCTTGATTTATCAAGTCAGTAAGCTTGAAAATTTCAAGCGTGTAAGCTTAATGCGAGCTTGAATCAAGTGTTCTAGTTTACACTTGCCCAGCTTGCATTAAGCTTGACATTTCAAGCTTGAATCAAGCTTGACATAGCGAGCTTAATTTCAAGCTTAAAAAATTTTCCTAAAAAAAATTTCCTAAATACACGGGGCGCCGGCCGGCGAACTCACCCCACATATTTCACTTTGCCATGCATTTTCCCCCTCTACGCTGAAATTTCAATTTAATTTAATCTGTTTCCATCAAGTGTTCGTGGCTAGAATAGAACCCGGGACCTTTCGGTTGGGAGGCGAGCGCGCTATCCGTTCAGCTACCAGGCTTCGCACAGCTATGACTAAAGTTTGAAGTGACTAACACGCCGTTTTCTGGCCAGATTGATAAGTGGGCAATATGTTATTTGTTTTTTTATTTTTCCATGGGATGCATCAAAATTAAAATAATGTTAGGTGTGATTTAGAGACTCTACTAATTGGAAAATAAACACAATATAAACTTAAGAGCAGCACACGTTTTAAAACTTTCAGTACCGCAACACTCATGAGCAATACTGCAGGCCAAAATCGACTGATTTTGAAATCAATTTCGTAGTATAATTGTATTTTATTTTGAAGAATTTCCATATTGTGAAATGTAGAATCTTTTTTTTTAATTCTATGGTGAACCACCCATAAAGTGAAGTATATTAACTAACTAAATTGTGTTAATTATATTAAAATTTATTTTTAGGGCTAATTAATTAGTTAATGGAATTACTAATGTTAATTAGATGTAAATAAAACTAAAACTCCCCTCGTGTTACATTCACAGGGGCTTATCCCATTCATTCCTTCCCCTTGCGTGTTCTAATGTCCAGGTTTTGTGTGTAATAAACAGAGCCCGATCAAGACGACTGTAGGCCCTGGGCAGAAGAAAAAAAATTGGGCCCCCTTGCAATAACCCTCCCCCCTCAAAAAAAAAAAAAAAAAAAAAAAAGATTATGATCGGTTCATACTGAAAGTTTTTTAAATATCTTACCCATTCTTAACACAAATTTTGTGTTAAGTAATCTGAAATCAAACAAACAGATAGTTAAACGTTGCTTTGAAATGCTATATCACAATGCTAACATGTATGGAATACAAACACTTTAGTCATTTTTGTAAATATTTCTTAAAATAACAAATAATTGAAAAATTTTGCTATTTTTTAACGCTAAAAATTCTCTTTACACATGTGGTTAGTTATTTTCCTACATATTGGTATGCTATATCGATATAGAGCATTTCGAAGAATTAAAAATAAGTTTAAATTAATTTATACAAATGTAAATTTGAATTATTTTCATTGTTCATACTTTATAATTAAAAAATTATTTAACTTCTGAATTTTTTTTTTTATCCTTTGTAATTTTATTTTAAAACTACAAAAGTGTAAGATGCAAGATTTTTGGGCCGTAAAATCTGTAGGCCTTGGGCAGTTGCCCCGTTTGCCCTGCCGGTAATATGGCACTGGTAATAAAATAAAACAAATCTTTTATGAACTTTCAGCAAATTTGAGGAATGCTAGACAATTAATGTCCATTCTCTTTCACAGATGGCGCCATCAGCGCACTTTCGAAAGCTAAAACCAAGCTTGTATTAATACGTCAAATTCAAGGAAATGTCAAGCTTGATTTAAGCTTATGTGCTGTCTGGGTTAATCCAGTTAGATTTCACTATATAGTGCGAATTCTCACTTGTTGTATATGTATAAAGTATGTTACCAAATAAACATACTATATATTTGACTAATTCTTAAACTACAAAAAAAAAAAAAAATAAAAATAAAAACAAATCTTACTGCAAAATTTCTATAAAATTAAAGATTAAATCGTGCATATTGTGTTCGATTGAATCTATTTATAAATAAAAAGTATATTTAGAATTTATTCAAATTTGCCATCTAAGAAAGAGAAAAGTACTAATTTTTCTTTTTTTATTCGGAAGAAGTTAAAAGTTAAATTATCTAATTAACCACTTAGTTATAAAAATATCTTTTTACTTTCTCAACAGTTATAAGAGTTCAAGTAAGGATTACTGTGATAAAATAATTTTAAAAACATAGAATACTTATTTTATAAATTACAAACGAACTTATAAATAAATAAAACACGACCAGTTTAAAATATTTCTAATTAAATGAAAATTTTTAGTTAAAGCGTTTAAATATTCATAGGTTTATACATATTTTGAATGCCACAGATGATGAACTGTAAAATAATTTTATAAATATTTTGTCATGTCAAATTATTACACAGCATCTCGATATTTTCTGGCACAACAACAGCTTTTGGACGACCTGCACGGAATTCGTCCTGGATCGAACACCGACCACGATTAAATTCATTATACCAGCGTTTTACAGTGCTGTAGGATGGTGCTTCATCGCTGTATAAAGATTTAAGTTCATCGAAGCACACTTGCCTTGACAATCCACATCGAAAGTTATGAAAAATAATTGCACAAAAATGTTCACGAGTCAACTCCACTTTTTTTTAACGAGATGAATTTTTAAATTTCCTGTAAACAATACGAATCAAGCTGGAATGGCAAATCGTTCGGAAGAATTTATGTTTACAAATATCAAAATTTCGATTTAAGTCGTCTGTGATCGCCTAGCCACGCCTTCTGTTACCAAGGCCAGAAATATAAATAGCAACCTACGTATCATTAAAATGCTGTTAATAAATAAACTTTATAGTATTTTAAAATTTCTGAGACAGGACAAGTGTCTCAGTTTTTGAAATATGTGCCTTATTTTTAAATGATTTTTATTTTTAAATAACGCAGAATGTGGTCATTTAAAATAGTTTCAATTCTTTTTTATAAGGGTGGGGAGGGGAAGGGGCAAGGGCAGGGTGCGAACGGAGCATTTTCTCCAGGGGGGGACATTTTAAAGAAAACATTCTCCAGGGGGGAGGGGGGGAGGACACTTGAAAAGGATAAGGAGAGAAGGTGCAAATGCTTTACTCACATGATATTACTTGACAAATGCAGTCGCCGACACGTGTGGGAACTGACTTATATTCAAACTAAAGTCATAGATTGTTTGTTCTATGGAATCACAGATACACAAGCTACATACAATGTACCTGTATTGGAAGTCACCCTTGAGGGGTTTTAGCTTAGAAAAGAGACGAAATTTTAAGGCAGTCGCCTTACAGTATAGTAACAAACAATAACATACAACTTTCATTTTGAGTTCTTAACTTCAATCCCAAATCTTCACTCACCAGTTTAACATTTCTTCAGCAGGGGATAAATAGTATCCCTGGCAGGGATCAATTAATATTTCTCTAGCCAGGGATATTACATTCTTCAGCCGGGGACGATCACCGGCATTCCCACCGTCAATTCGCATCCTGGGCAAGGGTGGTTTTAGGGCGAGGGTACAGGGGGCGAGAGCTCCTCGAGAGAAAAATATTTACACTAGATAAAATACGCTTCAAATAAAATTACATAGTTCATGCAATTCTGAATTGGTATCAAGCTTTGCCCCCTTCCTGAAAAACATTTTTGCATCCGCCCTTGGGCAGGGGGCATAGTATATTTGTACAAATACGTAACAAAAAGCAAGTGCTTAGAATATATAATGCAATGCTTTAGAGAAATAAACTGACCGTATTTTTAATAATAACATATATTAAAGCTTTTAAACACATTTAAAATATATATATGAATGTAATTTACACATAACTTACTTGAAGCTTGTGGATCTGATGAACTTGAAGGGTTTTCTTCCTCTAATTCAGTAGATAAACATACATTCGAAGGCGCCAGTCGATTTTGTTTATGAAGATCTGAATGCTTAGTTATCGTATGTTTTTTAACATTATCATTATCAAAAATATCACGACATAAAGCACACTGAATCTTGTGCTTTTGGCACCACCGATGTTCTTTTTAGGAAACATAAAGCCAAAAGTGAAATTAAACTTTTATAAACGTCACAATGATATGCTATGCTGCCGTAACAAGAAAAAAATGCCCACTATTCTAAACTCTGTCTAACTCACTGGCACAATGCACAATAACAAGTGTTAGAAAAGTGATGTACGAAGAAAAAAAATATATATATACGGGATATTTCGACAAACCATTTCTTTCTCATCATTCTGTCATTAAGGACCAATGAAAATACAAAAACCGTATTTCTGGAAAAAAGAACATCCCCTATTTGCTTGTAGCAAAGCCATACTTCCCTTCCCTTGAAATTTTTTATCTTCCAGATTGGTCTAATTAACGGTCACTGTCTCCCCCATCCTGACCACCCATACCCATATTGTATTTTTCTATGGTGTCGGTGACAAAATGCCATAACATGGTGTCAACTGGCATTCTGCTAAACAAACAGCGGGCAACCTACTCCCCTAGCACAATCTTCAGTGCAGAAAGTACCCGTTTAAGCAATTCAAAGAGCCTCGAATAGAAAGTGGTCGCACATGTGGTCTCATAAATTTGTCGTTTGAAGAATAGACTGTCACTTTTGTTAACTTAAGATTGATTTCTTGCTGCAAATTTCAAGTATAAACTATTCGAAGTCTCCCCCACCGTTCGTCAACACGTCACAGTATTGGAAGATGTAGGCAGTGGCTGTTTTTCAACATGAAAAGGATCGCAGAGATAAGAGATGAATGAAAACGGAAAGTAGTTTTAGCAATTATTCAGAAGTTCTGAGGAATATATCCCCCCCCCCCTCCAATGAGCTAAAATTTATTCTTATGAAAATTCCCCGATGAATTAATCAAATAGCCCCGATGGGGGGGGGTCACAAGTTCCCCGATGGGAAGGTACGTGCCTCCCGGACCCCCATTGGAGCCACCCCTGCTATACACATCCTCTTCAACACACAACCACTGTTCAGTGTTCATCTGATCATCAATAAACCAAGAAATCATACCAAGAAGCAATTACAGTTTGTATGCCACATGGCCCCATTTAACATTTAATTTAATTTTGGTCAGGAGAAAAAATTTTAAACGACGAACGCGGGAAAGTCACTTATTGTGAACGATTCATGTGGGTTCCTTTAATGTTATTCAAATACAATTTGTGCAGGGACCAGAGAAATAAAACAATCAATGCGGGAAAACGACAAATGTGCGAATGGCAGATTGAGGTTCTACTGTATAAGGTAATAATGTGATCTCAAAAATTCTCAGCCAGATTTTGATGAAAAAAAAATGATTTTGACACTACCTCTAAATTTACTTTTAAGAATTTTTGCTATGCATCACATCGTACGTAAGCTTGCATATTCATATAAATGCAAGTACAACCCATTTTGAATGACAGCAAGTCCATTTTGGCCAGTTTTTCCCTGATGTCTGTATGTAGATATGCATGTAACTGGCATCTCAAAAACTATTGGTTGTAGAATGTTGGAACTTTATAATTAGGATTGTTGTAAGATCTAGATGTGCACCTCTCCCCTATGGTCCCAAGCAACTGGATAGTTTATCTGCAGCACGCACAAGAGATTTTAGATACATTATGCTCTATGGTCAGAAATTCATTACAGCATATTTTAGAGGTATCAGGCTATTTCAAATGACTCAGAAGTGATATATGTTTTTAAGGGTTACAAAATGAATCTCTCCATCGAAACTAGTGTCTGAATTATTTATAGTTCTCCTACAGGAACTCTCAAAAGAATTTCACTACATTACAATCAATGTCAGTTTTAGGGACATTCATCCATTTCAAGCACAATACAGTCCTACCATATAGTTAGGTAATGGTCCAACCATGGTCACGTGCCTCCCTCAAAAATTATGCCAAAAGACGCCAAGCCTGGCGACTTTGTACGTGTAAATGTGTTATTTAATTCTCATGCCGAAAAAACTATTAGTTGTAGAATGTTGAAATTTCATATATAAGATTGTTGTAACATCTAGTTGTGCACCTTGATTTTTGGTTCTAATCTACTGGAGAGTTTATTTACAGGACCACCCAAAAGAATTTCAATACATTAATGCCTATGGACATGTTTAATATATAAAGTTTGTCAGTCATTGTTTGGTCCATTCCGAAAATCTTGCCATTTATCATCGACCTCAGCGAGTTTTGCTGTAATATCGCCAAATTTGGAATAAAAAATAACTTCATATTTCACATAACTCTAAAACTTTTAACCATAGTCTGTTGAAATTTTGTATTTGGAACTATTGTAACATTTAACTATTCATCACTCTTTTAATAGCAATTGACTGGGTAATTTACACGGTCACTCAAATGACTTTAAATACATTAAGGTGTACGGATACATTCAATTCATTGAAAGTCTGTGGTCAATTACTACTTTAGCCATCCCCAAATCTCGCAAACTATCTCAAGCTTGTCGGCTTTTGGCAAAATATTGCCAATTAAGTGTCAGAAACAAAACTTTTAAATTGAACCTAGCTTGGCGATATTGGAATCATTTGGCTAGAAATCGCTAAACCTTAGTATTACTGCAGTATTTTTTATTTCTTTCAAACAAAATAAGTTTAGATGAAGTGCGGGGAAAATATTTTTGATTTAACAGACGTGCAAGGAAGGCATGTGTTGTCCACATCAGACTTTTTAAAGCCATTTTGAACTAGGACTTGAGATGAGAAAAAATTAAACCTCTAATAATTTAGTAATTCACTGTTTGAACAACTTTCAAGAAAGAAATATTAAGATATCAGCAATATTTTATTTATGACAGAATTTTCTTTATGTACAGCAGTGGAAAAAATAGCTCACTTGCTCTCTTTTTATTAGGCCATTATTCGTCATACAGCAAAGTTATACATACCACTCATTTGCAAATAATGCATACCTTGACGTCTTCATATTTGATTCTGCATCAACTTTATTTTTCTCAAGGGCAACATACTGTTTTGACTTTATTAAACAAGAAAAACTCCTTCAAATTATCCTACATAAAAATTTTCACCAATTTTCTACAGTAATTTCCGGAGATATTGTGAATTCTTTTTCACAAGATTTTAAGGGATCTCCTGCAAATTGAAAAACACTATATGTAGATAGGTTCCAAACTTTTCATCTTTCATTAATGTCACTCATGATAGTTAAACGAAATAAATATCATTTACAAGGAAAATACTGTTTCTATTCTGAAAGTTTTTTGTGCAAATAATATCAGGAGTAAAAATTAGAGTATTTAGTCAGTTGTCAAAGAGAAGTGGTGACCATTGAATCCAAAACTTCTCTGGTATGTAACATTTATCGCTGGTCCATATACATGATTTAAAAAAAAAATGCAAAACAACTGCTTTCAATTTTTAAAATCTTTCTAATTTTGAATTTGTTATTGAGTATCTGATGGTTCTCTTGGACAAGAGTGAGAGGCTGTTCTCTGCTCTTTTGATTACAAGCACAAATGTTACTCAGTTATGGTTGAACTTGAAGAATGATTTCATGGTTAAAAATTTATTTGAAACTTATTTGTTTGAATTTCATGTAAAAAAAAAAACTACTTTTTTGCCAACCCAATATTATCACTGTGTTTGTTATTTCACCTTTTTAATTAAATATTATCACCTGCAGTGAGCAATATTTCTATAAAACTTTTGGCAGTATTTTAATTTACCATCTGATGAAAATTTAATCAGCAAAATGTCATTTTGAATGTTTGATAAAGTATGAGGAAGTCCAAAGACCTGAAGTTTCAGATATTAAGAGGTCAAATCACGTGCGTATCCAGACGGGGAGAGGGGGGCTGCAGCTCCCTCTCCCCACCCCGAAATATTACCTTTTATTTAGCTTACAATTTTACACATAGCCCCCCTTCCACCACAAAATAAAATCCTGGCTATGCTACTGGGTCAAATTCATGCCTGGAATTTTGAGGATGTTAGTTTTTCAGAAATAGCACGCTGTATTGGAAGATATTCATCTGTTGTATCTAATTCCATACAGAGAAATTTTTTATTTGAGGGGAAATGATAGTGGATGCAATAATACGCACTTTACAGAATCACCACCAAACCATACAAGCCCCCAATTTACTTGCTTCAAAATTTGCTATTTTCTAACATTGCTTACTTTATTATTTCTGTGCAAAAGAAATGTAATTTACCTTTTTTTTTAACACAATTTTCAAAAAAACTGTGATTTAATAAATTTATATAGGCCCCTTAACTCATCAAAATAAGGCATTTTAATTAATATAAAATAAACTACTGAGCATGAATTGAAATTTTGCACAGCCATGTAAAATTATTTTCTGCATCTATTTCTGCTGAAATTTGGTTAGGTCACTATTCATATTTTTTTCGAATATTGATATCATAAATCATAATTCATGATATAAAATAATAATTTACTGAAAAATTAGTAAATTATGTTTGGGCAATTTAGTTCTAATAGTGTGTGTGTGGGGGGTATCAACTTCTTAAAATCAAAATTAAATGAGATATGAGCTGAAACAAAAAAAAATTTTAACATAGGGGGAGGGAAATTTTCTAAGCTCATAACTCATTCATTTTTAGTTGAAATGTAGTGAAAATTGGAATCTGAGGTTAAAAAGAGCTAAATTTTTTAAAAATGAAGTGAAATTTAGGTGTTGCCACTAGGGGAAAAAGTTGGTACAAATTTAAATATGGAGATGGCCCCTTGTGCAAATTTTATGCATAGTAAATTAAAGTGCATGTTAATCATAAAGGATTAGCATATGTAACTTTGCTGTACAATGAAAACGGAGACTGAATAAAGTGCAAGTGGGCATTTTTTTTTTCTGCAGCTGTACATAACAAGCCTAATTGAATCTGTTTTCAATTTGCATCCTCAACACTTCATGCCATTAAAATATATATACAGGGTGTCCTAAAAAAGTGGTAATGCTCTTCGATTACCTATTAGAGATAAGTAGGCAGTGTAAATTGAAAAAATGTTCAAAAGAAGGTAGGAAATAACTCTTAAGAAAAAAAATTCCTCTTGTTCATTTACAAGAAGTTTCACTTTTTAAATTTTTATACAACCCCTGTACAGAAACATTCCCAATTAGTAAAATGTGCCCCATACGCTCATGAGGTGATACACCAAGTTTGAGTCTTTCATGATACAATGTCTTAGAGATATCTTTAAAGAAAATGATTGAGGACTAAGCTTGATTTTGAATGTAAACGTTTACTGCTAGAAAAAAAAAATTCCTTCAAAATTTCTGTATCGCCGCTGAAGTGCGATCATTCGACGTGATTTTTTTCCTTTGAGAGCCTTGGAAAAGTTGTTTAAGTCAGTGTTATGTTTATCTTCATATCTTCGATATTTTTAAGGCATAGTTATCAAATTTTGCATGTCACCTCATGAGTGTTTGGAGCAAATTTTACTTACTGGAATGTTTTTGTACAGGGCTCATATAAAAATTTAAAAAGTGTAACTTTTTGTAATTGAACAAGAAGAATTTTTCTTAACAGAGTTATTTCTGATCTTATTTTGAACATTTTTTCAATTTACACTGCCCACTTTCCTCTAATAAATAAAGAATTAAATCCCGTTACCACCTTTTTAGGACACCATATATATTAACTACAGTGCGCACCGGTTATAACAGACCTGGAATATAATGTAATATTGGTTATAAGGTACCTAGAAGCTAGGTCCCGAATGAAGTCCTATATTTATAATACTATTTAACTTCGGTTAAAATGTACTTAACAAAAGTACGTACTTCGGCTTTTACATACTTCGGTATAACATACTTTTTATACCAAAGCCAAAAATAAAATTTTGCTTTTCTTAAGCATTTTATTTCCTTTTTCTCGGAAGTTTCAGTTCTTTCAAAAACACTCTCTGTCCATTTTCAGATTCTCTAATGAGATGAATTGTGTATAAATGAAGGGTGCAATCTTTTATCTTTTTACCTGCCAGGTAGGCTAAGAACAAGACTATGTTTTTTCTTTGTCATTCATCAATGTAAATGCCTTATGAAAAGCCCCATCTATAATGATTCTGATGATAGTGAAGAAGAAACCGAGGAGCCTATACCAAGCATACCCGATGCATTAAAGGTTGCAAAAACATTATCACGATTTTTTGAATGCTGCAATGATGCAGAGATGCTACAAAAGTCTATTATGGGTAGGAGCTATTTTGAAACATTTCTTTTAACTTTAGAACAATAAAGTTTAAAATACCGAATCGTCCCCCTCCCCCCGAAATGGAAGCCTATATATACGCTACTGGCAACTACTGCTAATTATTGAAGTATTGCTGAAACTAATTAAGTTTTAATACCTCTATGATAAAAATAAATTGGGAAAGTGAGCTCTGAAAGCATGAGAAAAATCATGAGAACTAAAAAAGTTTTTAAAAATATAATAATAAAATGGATGTCTGAACGGGAAAAAAAGGCCCGTTTTGAGACCCCTTTCATGTTGTACAAACATTCTAGTTTCTTGAGCACAAATCAAAATTAATGAGTATAAAGGCCTTTTTTCATGACTTACCAAATTAGTGATTTATGACGAATGACCCGTGTGAACCATGTAATATTGTATAATTGTTTTAATTGAAAACATCACATATGATATGCATATTATAAAATAATGAAAACAATTACTAATTAAATTCATGATATATCTATTTAAAACATTGCATTAAAAAAATCCTCTATATATGTTAAAGAAATTTTAAAAGTTATTATCATCAACACAACTTTTTCTTTGTGTTAGGTATAAAAGAATTTTATAGAATTATATTGTTATTTTAAGGCTAAGAGAGAGATAAGTCTCTAAGGATTTTACAAACTATTAATTATTAATAGAAATTCTCATATTTTCGTATTAAATTCTGAAAATTATTACACAAAAAACCTAATAATTTAAATATAATAGACACTTTAAAATTTTAACGAAAGAAAGCAGAATTTCAACATATTCATGGAAGACTGCCATGCCTCTAGTATAAAATAAAAACCACATAAATTTATTCAAAAACATGTTTATTAAATTTTAACAAGAGCTGGATCTCAAAATTGTTATCCGCCAAACATGATCGTCGAAGAGAAAATGCGTCCGATGCAATCGAAAACAATCTTTGTACAGATGCACTGGACGGCACGCCAGTGTTAGTTTTTTTGAAGGCTTCTTTCATATACGTGTACGCCGAAAGCGAAGATAGGGGTTTAATTGGCTCTGACAAGAACCTTGTAAGTTCTTCCTCGTAACTATTTCGAGTGCATGCGAAAGAGAAATTAAAAAAACCAGAAAAGTCATCATCCATGGGCTGATCCTCGATACTGATATCTGAAGTTGTCGGAAACATATTCTGGAGGTATTCCTCCATCCATTTTTTTGGCTTCGGTCTTCCTCTCCTCCTCAATCCAGAATAGTTTGAATCTGGGATGGAAACAAGCTGAGAGAACAGTTTCTCTGTCCCACAGCAAATGACTAAATCTCGTTTCCACCTGACAACTGAAGATTTTGCGCCCCCTCCTATTTTTTATAAATGCAACTAGGTAGCTTTCATATACCATTTAGCGCCCCTTGGCCGATGCTGCGCCCGGGTACAGTTGACCTTCCTTGCTCCCCCGTAGCCAGGGACGGCCCGACACGGTAAGCAAGGCATCGGAGCGCCATATTCGAACTAAAAAACTAAGGAAAACTTAATCTGGAGCATAACACGGGGCTTCTTTACGTTTGCAGGGAGGCTCCACGTACCCTAGATCAGCTCTTGCACCTAGCTACGCCACACATTTAGCTATAAAAGCTTTCAGGGGTTAAAATGAGGCTTTCAACTTCAATAATATACGGACTGTCAAATATGCATGGTGCTCTGAAACTCATTGGCAAAAAGTTAAAGAGTGGTAAAGGTAAATAAGACGGTTATGAATCACGTAACAATGTAGGGTTTGATAAGTCGTCCTCGAGTACCTGTTAATAATTTATTTTTTCACAGAAAGTTCACTAAAATTCACTATTAACATGATTGATTACTACTGTACATTGACTAAAAGATTTATTATTAAACAATTATTAACAGGTAAATGAAACCATTTCCGACATCCACAGTGCTATATTATTCTGAACAGCCTTGGTAGAGATGGCGCCCGGTGCGGTCGCACCGTTCGCTCTACCTTAGGACCGAATCTGAAAACTGTCACTACAAACGAAGAACACTGTAACCGAGGTCAGCAATATTTTTAGCCCCTGAAATAATATCTTGGATGCATATGCTTATACCTTTTGTCCCTTTTCAACAAACTCAAAAAAGATAAGGTTATCAACTCGTAAAAAAAAAAAAAAAAAAAAAAAAAAATGTGTACAATTTCTACATATTTACTTTCTTTTTTTCAGTTTCAGGTTCCACGAAAAATGTACTAATCAGTTTTTACACTTCTTTGAGACAAAAAACATTCCGAGTTGTAGAACATAATCAACATAATCATATTTGAAAAGCTACAATACTGCAGAACTGTCATTACTCTTGTGGAAGTTGAACACACCACCAGGACACAAGGTTAATAAAGAGTGCCCAAACTCAAAAAAGTGCACTGTAACGTCGAAAAATGACCAAACCTTAATATAAATAAACTTAGTAAAATTAAGCATAAATAAAATTGTTGTTCAATGCATCGATCATAAGGAGGAGGCAAAGAGAAAATTAAAAATGTCGGTGACTCTTCCAGAAGCGGTCTCGATGCTTTCAAGAAAATTCCTGTGAGAAAACCGTAAGTTTTTCTCACGCTTCGTAGTTTTCCGTAGATGGTGAGTGAGAGGATGGGGGGGGGAGGATCGCTAATTGCGAGGACTGACTATATATCATGTCAGATTTGAAAGGATATCGCCTAAAAGGAAGTTCACGGAATACTGGACACTGAATGATTGGCAATCATCCTGGCAAGTGGACACTACACTGTATTTATGGGTGCAATAAAAAAAAAAGATCAAAGAAAATTAATGATGTTACAAAAGCATACAATTTACAGATATGTAAAATTCCTTTTCGAAAGCAAAAAATACTCATTTTTATGTTGATTTATGTTGCAAACACGCAATAGCAGTCAAAAATATGCAGACCCTGATCAGACATAGAAGGGGCCCCGGGGCAAAAAAAAAGGTTGTTTTGGGCCCCTATACTATTACAGACATTTTAACTTATTTGTGTATCCAAAATGGTATTTTTTAAAGTAGCACCTGCTCATTTAAAACAAAAAAAAATTACAGATTATTTATCTCAATAAAAATTGTAAGTAATAAAGAATTTTCTGTTTATTAATTAGATTTTTAAAAAATCAGACCTGTTTAAAACACATCATACAGTGAAATTATGAGCCTACTTTCTTTTTTTGTGTAATATTGAATCTTAGCGGCGGTATTGCTTATAATGTACTACTTCTTTAGGTCCAGTGAGAGTACGTTATAACCGGTGTCTACTTTAGTAACTGGTGAACTAACATACATAATTAAGAGCCCAAACCCGGTGGCAGAAACTGTGCAGAAAGGCAGTAAATGCTGCAGATTATTTTATGGCTTGCTGATAAAGATTGTTTTGTGATTCTGATGCTACTTATTGATACAAAAAATTCTGCAACCAGAAACATAAAACTCAATTATAACACCAAAGAGCTTAAAAATAGCTAGAGTTAACTAGTATCCAATCTTAAGTCCGCAAGTACAGTGGAATCTCCCTACAATGATAACCTCTATAACGATAATTCTCTCTATTATGATTTTTTTCATAGTCCTGGTTGAATTCCCTTTAGATAATGTAAAGCAGTTTGCTGTATAATGATATTCTTTAAAACGATAATTTCCTCTATAACAATGGTAATACAGTAGAAGACCCAAAATCCGCCGATCCGAAATCCGCAAGGTTCTAAAATCCGCACTGTCTGTTCAATGTAAACAATGAAATCTGCCCTGTCAGCTGCAAGTTCAGAAAACTACAGTATAACCACAAAGTAAAACTAAATAAGCTGTTTCCACTTGAAAAAAATTTTTTAGGAGTCTGTGAGCTCTAATCTTAACATTGATAACTTTCAAATGACTGACTGTGACATAATTGACACTGAATTATGATCACATGATACAGACTCTGACACAGTAACAAGTGAGGATGATCAAAAAGTTGATAAATTAACATTTAATGAAGGTTAGGCTGTGAGAAAGAAATATCTCAGATTTGTAGAGCAACACAGCTGTGTTACGAACAGAAAATAATGATTAAAAAAATAAAAACTATAATTAGAACATCCCAAAGTACTAACCTATTGAATATACATGTTTAAATAAGTTGTACTATAATCTCATAATTTTGTATATTGTATTAATCCTCTGTATTTTTATATCATGATTCTAATTATAAGTAACATTTGTTTCCCTTGATCTCTATTGTATAAATTATTTTCTATTATTTTCTGAGGGGTGGGGGGGTGGAAATAGAATAAATTTCCTATTATGACCCAAAATCCGCAAAATTCTAAAATCTGCACAAGGTCTGGAACCAAGCTGTGCGGATTTTGGGTCTTCTACTGTAATTATCTCTTACATCACTAAAATTCTCTGTACTACGATATTTTTTTCTATAACATACAAAATTGCTACACAAAGTCGAAGTAAAATGTGGTTGGTTGGACTGCTGGACCGTGTTCTCAAGTTACACCTTCTGTCAAAAGTTTATTCCTAAGTTTTGTTTTGCTGATGTAACTACAGTAATGAGAAAGTGCATTTCTTGTAAGGGGAAGTCAGTTTGAATTCTCTGGAAGACACATCTTAGACTAGTCTAAACTTGAGTAAGAATTTTAGCCTCTGATAAATTGTGTCAAAAGTTGTCATTGTAAATCAAATTGAGACTTATTCTTGTCCTATATGAGGGTATTTCAAATTAATTTATTTATGAGTTTTATTCATTTTGAAGATTTTTAAGCAAAAATTGAAAACAAATGGCTAAAATATCCATCGAAATGAGATTTAACATCATAAAGATTTGGATACAGGCATGAAGCAAGCTAAGGTTTGCAAGAAATGAAGACTTTCACAGTAGACTGTTGCCACATTTTGAAAGAAACAGACTGAAATTGAAAACATTTTCAACTCAAATGACATCGATCCATAAAGAAAGAGATAGCTATAAATGACGAAATAGATGCTTCTGTGTTGAAATGGTTCAGAGAAAAGTGGGCATGAATGAATGGATTTATAAATGGACCAATTGTTTGAGAGCAAGTCAGAAAATTTGCCTAGTAGAACATAGATTTAGTAGATGGGGAACATAGATTTTAAAGCTAGCAATGGATGGTTAACAAAATTTCAAGGCCGACATGGGATATCTGTCCATGGGTTGCATGGTGAAGAGAAATCAGTGGAACTGGATGACGTATGCAAATGGTGTCAGAGAGAAATGTGTAAAATTTTTGAAAATATTTTATTGATGATGTTTATAACGCAGATGAGACAGGGTTATTTTTTTTAGATGCTACCTGAATGAACATTAGCTTTCAAAGGAGAAACCTGAAAAGGGGGCAAGAAATTCAAACAAAGGTTAACAGTATTGCTCTGTACAAATATGTCAGGAAGGAATTAATTAAAACCTCTTGTAATTGGAAGAGCTTTAAAGCCAAGATGTTTTAAAAATATTAAGAGCTTGTCAGTACACTATGCTGCGAATAAGTGAGCTTGGATTACTTATTTTATTATATTATCAAAACTAGAAAGATATGAAATTGAGGAAGAAGAACATCACTCTTTTAATTGGCAGCTGCTCTGCACATAAGCCCATTCCAAAATTGCAGATTGTAGAAGTTTACTTCTTTCCACCAAACACTACTGCAGTTCTACAACCCCTCAATAAGGGCACAATAAATGCTTCAAAGGCAGTTACAAAAAACTATTAGTGGATAAAATGATTTTTAATTTTGATCAAAAGCACCCTGTGCCTCTTAGTGTCGTTGTAAAAGATGCATGTGAATGGGTTGCTGGGAGCTGGTGGAAAATGAAGCTACAGTCCATACATAATTGTTGGAAATAAGCTGGCTTCATTCAAAATGACAAAGATAGTCAGAGAGACACTTCTTGCAGATATTCTGAGGAAGAAAACACTGTTTCAAGTCTTCAAAATTCTCAGACAGATTATGAAGCTAGAAAAAAGTTTGAAATATCTCTTCATGATTATTTAAATATCGATGATGCTGTATAGATATTTCCGGAACTAAATGATGAAGACATTCGTTCTAAAATAAGTGATAACACTGAAGAAGAGTTAGAAGATGCTGATGATGATGGTGTGAATAAAAAAGATGATTCCACTACGGTAAAGACAATTTATCTGGCAAAGCAACATGCTCAATTGATGTGCTTCATAACTTTATTTCAAGCTTACCTAACGTACCTGAGGAGCATCTAAACTCTTTAGATGCACTTCGTTTTTTCTGCATGAGATTATCTCAATACAAAATAGAAAACAAAAATTTCTGATTTCTTTGTGCAGAATTGAAAATAAATAATGATAAATTAATAGGTATGCATTTTCATTTTTTAATTACTATTTTATACATTTTGCAGAAAGCTTTTACGGCATTCAGACATTATATATTTACTAGCTGCGTACCCATTTTTCGTACGGACTGAATGAAATGCTTCTCTTATTCATGTTAGTGAAATTAGTTCCATTTTTACGAAATTTCAAAATATGAAAAATTCTTTTAGTTGTGACATAAGCTTTTGCTAACAGATACTTACTTGAAATGCTAGCGTTACTGCAAAATCATTTATATCAGCGTTATTTGAGATCAAACAGAACATAAACAGTGTTTTGCAGACAAATCTGTTCACTTTCAAAGTGCTTCTACAGGATAGTTTTGTCTTTTTCGTTTAGTTCTAAAATAATGTCATTGGTGTGGACCACACTTTTATTTTCTCTTCTAATTCCTAAAGCTTGAGCGATGTGTAATCTCAGTCATTCTGCAGAACACTTTGGTAAAACTCTACCATATAAAAAGGCTTAAAATATTGTTGATATCACAGACATAGAAATATATACATGAAACATTCACTGTTTTGCGGCTCTTGTAAAAGTAAACCTTGGTGAAGTAATTTTTTCCGTAAAGTGCATTATGATCATTAAAATATGATGTAATTTTAAATTCTTGACATCAAAATAATGTCAAATTCATATACGATTAGAATTTAACACCAAAAACTAATTTCATATTTATCATAATTGTTAACATAGTAACATAATCTATTACCAAGGACATATTAATTGAAAGGCCGGTTCTGGTCTTCCTTTCCCCTCCCAAAATTTCAATTTTTTAAACAAAATAAACTTTTTTTTTTGTGAAAAATTCTGCCTTTTCCAAGGTTTGGATCGCCACACCTTCCCAATTTTTTTTTTTTTTTTTGAGTACAGTTCTGCCCATTACTGCCACTTAAGCAGCCAAATTCAACAATGAAATGAAAGGTAAGCTAACGTTTAGAGTTCTTATGCTAGTTTAGGAAAATAAAAATACATATTATGAAAAAAAAAACCATTATTTTACAGGAGTTTTTAAAATTATTAGATTCTTAATGCTATTGCAACTATTTTGCAGTTTTTCCTTCGTATGTCTGGCAACAGACTTTTCAATTTATCCGAAGCTGCACTTCCACTCTGTGCTGTTAGCCATAGTGAATGCAACGAAATTTTGACCTCCTACATGATACTCATCCTTTAATTTTAATTCATGCTTTCCTTAACAGCAAAATTTTTCACTTCTGTCATTGCTATGGAAACCGAGGAGCATTAAAATCAGAATGTTGTTTAAAATTTGTAGAAAGTCTCCTAATTTATATTTCTAAGTTGTTTATCTTTGAATGAATGCCTTAATGTGCAATTTATTACTTGACAAAATTATGTAAAAAAGATTCTGATTAATAGATTTCAGGATGCGAGAGTGAAAATACGAAAATGGCATTCTTAAATTTTAATAAATGGCTATCCTCCTCATTTGATCTGAAATAAGAGAATTTGAGGAATGGACAATATCGTTTGTGATGTCATTTTTCAACCAACACGTAACCCCCAACCAATTAATTGCAACAATAGATTCTTCCTTTAATCTGATTGGTACATATTTATATTTTCCATCGACATGTGACTGAAAGAGCCTTGTATTTATATTGTCCATTATTTTGTGTGTGGCATACTTTTTGCTTGGGATAGTCTGTTATTCTGATTGAGTTCCAAAAGGCGATTGAAACTCGTTACATCAAAATGACGTAGATCTATCTCACTTACGAAGAACAAAAAAACTATCGTTATGAAAATTAGTCTTATGTTTAAAATTAGTTTTATTTATTTTTTTCAACGGGCAATTTTATTCATTGTTACCATTTCCAAAATAACCAAACTGCAAGATATCATACCGAAATTTTTAAGCAGCTGCTATTGAATTCAAAATCTTTCTTTATTTAAAAATTCTTAAAAAAATCTCCTAATTTATATTTTCTCCTGGTTTTTTTTTTTTTTTCCAAAGAGGGTTAAATGAATGCTCCATCATTTGACAAAATATCAAAAAGTTATGACGGACAGAATTCAAGATGCAACAGTTTTAAAATTATTTTATGAAAATTATCGTCAAAAGTAATAATTAAAAAAAATTCCCCCAAATCTGCAAATTATGTCACACAGTCAGAACAAGCTGTTTTTAAAAGAAAAATTTCTCCTCTATTTGATGATGAAAATATCATTTTATTGCGAGTGTAATTACCGGCATTATTACGTATTAGGTGAGAAAAAATGTCAAAAATCGCATAACATAAAATAAAATATTTTTTGATTCAAATTTCAAAACAATCATTCTGAGGTGTGTTAGGACATGTCATATTGAAGCCGTATACAAAATTTGGTAGGTCTGTGACCACCCGTTTCAGCACTATGTGATCGAAAGTCAGACGCATAAGAAGATCGGAGGTCACAAACAGACACACATACATAGCCAGCCAACCAGCCAGCTACAAATTTGGTTTACTTTCAGATTTTATTATATGAGATTATTTAAATATGCAATAAATATTTATAAGCTATGTGGCTGTTAGAATCCCGAGCAAGGCTATTTAATTAAAAATTGGGAGAATATTGAAAATTACTCAAAACTACAAACATGTTTTCCTCCTTCCATTTATTATATAGTATTACTTGTGTAAACGAGAGGATGTGCTGAATGAAAACTAAACAGAACCCTTCCTGGTGACACCACAGGGTATAGGATATGAAGAACAAAAATCTTTCTATACCAACATCAATTCCCTCTATAACAATAATTCTCTTTGCAACAACATATTATTTTGAGCCCCAAAATGTTGTTATAGAGAGATTTCACTGTATAAGAGTTTTGCACTTTTATATTTTCCTTTATCACTGCTACGATCCTGGGTTCCAGCCAGTGTTGTAGTCCTAAGAAAAAAAGTGGGGGGACGCTCATTTTTCACGAAATTTAACCTACACTTATCAGATTCATTAATTGTAATTATTCCTTAAACAACCAATAAAACTAATTTAACCATCATTTGTTTATTAATTAATTAAATTGAACTCATTTGCTAAATTATTGATTACTTGTTAATAATCTAAAATAAGTCTTTTGGATCAACCGTGTAAGCTACTTAATTTGTTGTTGCAAACATGTAATCGGATTTGTGTGCTTGGCTCGAAGCCCTCTTAAAATCCTCGTCAAAAGAACAGCACAAGGGGGAGTGGTGCCCTCAGTTGGGGTTTTTGTAAGGGGTCCTAACCCGTATTCACGCTAAGTTTCGGAGAAAACCACGGAAAACTCCGAACTGTTACAGACACTCCATCGGAGTTACTTAATTTTTTCCATTTACATTTGTCAACAATCCAATGTTGTTGTTGTTATTGTAAACATGTATAGCGGATTTGTGTGCTTGGCTCGAAGCCCGGTTATAAATCCTCGTCAGAAAGACAACACAAGAGGGGGTGCCCTCCGTGGAGGTCTTTCTAAGGGGTCCTTACCTGTATCTAGGCAAAGTTTCGGAGAGAACCACGGAAAACTCCGAACGGTTAGATCGACAGACGCGCAATGGGACCCGAACCCTCGACCTTCACACTTAGCCCGTCTACCATTTCTAGTTTTATAACCACCGTGGCATGGTGAGGCAACAATCCAATGTCAAAGTGACAGATTTTATTTTGGATTGGTACGTGACTATTCGCTACCCCGATTTTTGTCACTTTTTCGGAAAGACATTTTTTTACCAAGAGTGCGTTCGGAAAGATTATAATCTGTTCTATTCTCATGGATATGTTTTCACTACTGAAGTGTTTAAGAAACCCTTTCAATCCCATTTGTAAAGTCGATTCAAACACTCAAAAGTTTCCTTTTGATTTTTATACCGATGTACTTGCTCTCGCGCGAACAAAAAAAAAATTTGATTTCTTTACAGAATAAAAAAAAAAAACCTTGTAAATGAGCGTCCCCCCTGAGAATAAAAAGTGGGGGGACGTATGGGCTGAAGTGAAAGAGTAGGGGGACGGCGTCCCCCTTCGACTACACCACTGGTTCCAGCAGGTCATTCAAAGTTGATGCACAGAAAGGGCACACCCAACGTGAGCAAATTGTGTATTCTGAGGCAGCTGGTTAATTTTTAAAAGTCAAATAGAATCAGAAATACTGCCTATGGATACTACAGTATCCTATTTTAAAGTTTTTTCTTGAAGAAATGGTTCTTGTTTTCAATGCAACAACATTTAGCAGTCATAGAGTGCTTAGTATTTAAATATTTGCTTTTTAATACTAAAAGCATCCTCAAAAGCTAAGGATATTTGGTCACCATAGGAATATCTGCCACTGTATTATTGCAAAATCAGTAAACATGTCAAAACTTGTGAAACTCATCTTCATATAGTCATTAAAAGCTAACTGAAACAGCAATTAATCTTATAAATAAAAATGAAATTCTGTTTGTTTGTTTATTTGTTTGTTTGTTTGTGGATTTGATTCGTATACAAATCCACAAAAATGGACCTATCGGCCTGAAATTTAGTACAGATATGTAAAATAATATAGAATAACTCATAGTCCACTTTAAAACTTTGAAAGTCCACCCGTTCCCGGAATTTAAGAGATTTTTTATGCTCTTCACGCAAAAATCTTTCCGTAATTGTAACCCCTGTATTGAAAAAAGTGTGAAATAAGGATCGTGGTTGCCATGTGTGGCGATTTTGCCGAATAAAATGTTTTAAATTCTCAAAGTAAAAATAAAAGAATAATAATGGTTTTTTTTTTTTGTTAGTTTATATTCGTAAGGTTATTTTTTTTAAATTATAATATCGTGTGCATGGGAAATCAGAGCAGGAATGTAATGCTTTACACGCAAAACAATAAGAATTGAAGATTTCCGAGGCTAATAGGTAAATTATTTTAGTTTGGCGAAAAAATAAAATGGCTCAAATGCCGATTTTGTGAAAGTGAGTTCTAGCGGTTTGCACAGATTTCAGCTTGGCGCAATTTATTGAGAGCTTAAGGAAATAGATTTTTGAAAACAAGTGCAAACGTTTTATTAGAATACAGCATTAAATTTTAATGATCCGTGAAGAAATAATGCAGTTATTAAGGGATTTCAATTGATCTATCTCCAGAATTCTCGCCAAATGAGTACATTGATTTAAGTTGGGGGAATTCCGCCAAATTTCAGAAAATTGAAATCTTCTCATTTAGTACATCGGAGTAATGAGGAATAAAACACGTTATAGTTGATAATTTTAAAAAATTCGGCTGTATTAAGGGATTCAACTTTTCAAATAAAGGCTTGCTTTACTTTTTCGCGGTCGAACCATTTCCCATATATTATTGCTGCTAAGTCAATGCTTCGAATGATTTCCTGAAAAAACGCTTGCAAAATGGCGTATGTTGGCACTTTGGCGAGGCTTAGATTTGAAACTGGATTTTATTTGAGACTGGGATATATAATGACACTGGTTATAGATAAAAATGAATGTTGGTATGAGTGTATGAGGTTGAGAAACTCCAGCACCGTTGCACCATGAAATTTGGTTCACCTAAGTCTTCATGGAGAAGCTTTTTATGCTATCCGTTTTCCTCTAACTTGCCACCAGGTGGCGCAGCAGAACGTCGAATTCTATTCTGTTTAGCCGTTTGCTATGCGAATATCGTCCAACCGATTTCGATGAAATTTGGTACACGCGAATATTAGAACACGGAGAATATTTTTCACTATCCATTTTGCTGTAACTTGCCGCTAAATGGCGCTGAAAAGCATCAACTTCTATACCGTTCGACCGCTCGGCAAAAATTTTTTATATTTGAGCACGAAGAATATATTCTAACTGCGTTCCTTTTGATGTTACTCACCACTAGATGACACTGCAATGCATTATTATTTTAAGTCGCCACTAGATGACGCTGCAGCAGGCCAAATTCTTGACCATTCAAACGGTCGCTATGAAAATCAGTATACATAGCTATTTGAACAATGAGAATATTTTGGCGTTATCCATTTTGCTATAACTCGCCACTTGACGGCGCTGTAGCAAATCATTACTTTAATTAACTACTAGATGGCCCTGCAGTGTATCACTTCTTGACTGTGCAAAGGATCGTTATGAAAATTGGTATACATAGATAGTTGAACACGGTCGCTATGAAAATCAGTATACATAGCTATTTGAACAATGAGAATATTTTGGCGTTATCCATTTTGCTATAACTCGCCACTTGACGGCGCTGTAGCAAATCATTACTTTATTGAACCACTGGATGGCCCTGCAGTGTATCACTTCTTGACTGTGCAAATGATCGCTATGAAAATAGGTATACATAGATATTTGAAAACGGGGAAGAGTTTGGCGCTCTCCATTTTCCTAAAACTTGCCACTAGATGTCGCGTCAACACATGAACTTCAGGACTGTCCAGCCGATAGTCATGAAAATTCGTATACATCGATATCTGAATGCGAAAAATATTTTCGCCGTATCAGTTTTGCTAAAACTCGCCACTAGATTGCGCTACGCCGCATGGCCTTCTGCACCGTACAAACGATTGCCTTGCAATTCGGTATGCATGATTATTGGACACAATATAACGCGATAGCCACTTTGCTATATCTGTTTATTACAATGAATAGTAATCACCACAAATCGTAATATCAAAAAGTCCATTCATTCCCGTGCAAAGAACGGGTACTTCAGCTAGTATGTAATAAATAAAAGTAATTAATATGTAGAAACTAAGTCTGTCAATGAAAAAATTAAAACAGCTCACAGTTGCCATTTTTGTATTACATAAAAATATAAATGTACCACTTTTTTGAGAAATCAGAAAAAAAGGTGAATAAATAAAAAAAAGTAACAATACAAATCTATTTTTAAAATGTTTAATGCTTTCACCCCTTCTTTTAAACAGTGCTGTGGAGCTGCAAAAAATTTTGATCCTCAGATTACTAATGCTTTTTGAATTATGCATAGTATTCTTTCTATCACTTTAAAAAGTATCTTAACCAACTTTAATCTAATTACCCAGAGAATACTATAGTTTGATTGTACATGAACATTCGGTAAACTTGGAGAATGCTAATTGAAAAAAAAATTCTGAATTTGTCTTCAACTCAAAAGTTACAAGACTCTGTTTTTGACCCAAATCTATCAAGAATTTCTGATTAAGGTTGAGATTTAAAATAACCTTTTTGTGCTAACTACTTAGCCCTGAGGCATATATATGATTGCCACCATGATCAGCTACACATTGGCAATTGAAGGCCAAGAAATGGGTACCTTTTGTCCAGTTGAATAATGCCTAAAGCTATAAGTCTCGAGTTCCTGGGTTTGAATTCAGCTCCTGCTATACTCACCTTCAGCAATATCCTGGAGAAACACACAAACATCCTTCTCACCTTCAGCAACCCCATCCTTCTCTTGCTCACTCAAAAATCCACAACTTGTGACAGCAAGCACTTAAAAATCCACAACATGCAGCAGTAAGTACTCAAAAGTCTGCAATGCATGGCAGCAAAGCCCACAACTGTTGGCTTGCTCAACTCAAAGTATGCATTGCACAGCAAGAAGCACAAAAAAGTCCACAAAACATGGCAACAAATTTTACAATGCTTGGAACATATTCATCAGCCTCTGGCTGAGTCTCTGGAAAGGGGGAGTAATGTGACATACATATAATTGCCACCACAAGCTAAACTGAAGGCTGAGCAAATGGGTTCCTTTTGTCCTGTTTGATAATGCCTGAAGATACCATGCCCAAGTTTCAAAGCTTGAAATTAGTTCCTGCGACACTGCCCCTTCATCCCTGCTTTATAAAAATAAGTTGTTAGTTTTTTTTCTTCTTTAATAAGAAACAGTATTATGTGAGGTAGGAGGTAGCACAATTACCTTGTCAAAGGTGTCATAATTTCTTTTGATTGGAATATTGTACTCACAGAATTTCCATGAACCCCTTGTCTGTGATGCCCAAACTCAGTTCAGGCAATGCAAATCACCAATTTTGGAATGCCTGACCTGAGTTAGTTAACAAAATTAACAAGAATTTCCACCCCTCATTTTTGGCATGTTTTTCCTCAAATATATTCCACAAGCCAGGGATTTAAAAAATCTGATGTGGGCAACACGACTTCCTTGCACGTCTATTAAATTAAAAATATTTTTGGCGCACTTCATCTAAACTTATTTTGTTTGAAAGAGATAAAACTACAGTAATACTAAGGTTTAGCGATTTCTACCCAAACATTTCGATATCACCAAGCTGGGTTCAATTTGAAAGATTTGCTTCTGACACTTAATTTGGCGATATTTTACCAAAAGACGACAAACTTGAGATAGTTTGCGAGATTTGGGGGATAACCAAAGTAGTCACTGACCACAGACTTTCAATGAATTGAATGTATCCATGCACCTTAATATAATTAAAGTCATTTGGCTGACCCTGTAAATAAATTATCCAGTTGATTGCAATCAAAATAGAGATGCACAGTTAATTTAGAGGCAAAGTAAGTTTAGAGGTAGTCAAAATTGTTTTTTTCGTTGAAATCTGGCCCCCGAAATTTTTCTGGATCACATTACTTCCTTATGTTCTATACAAGGAAGTAAAAAGGGACATTAAATTTATAAAAAGGTTTGAAAAGATAATTGAAAAAATAACTTAAGATTAATATAAAAAAATATACAGTGGATCCTGCTAAAGTGGCCACCTGTCTATTTAGACCACTTTTATACAATTTCACTTTCCAACTACCACACGATACTGCCTTCATAAGGTGACTAGTTTTGTCCCCCCCGAAAGTGGTCACATTAGACAGGTTTCACTGTAATTAGAAAATTTATTTTCTCAAATATAATTACTTCAAAATTTTATGTTTATTTAAATAAAACAAATAAAATATTCATTAAACTTTTCTGTATTTATAGAGTTTATTTCATAATACATAATTCCATAATTAGTTTTTAACATCAAAGCATTTCACCCTAAAAATTCTGATTAGATTACTTTCATCTATATCTAAGGGGGAAAACCAGACTACAAATTATCCAGCCAAAGAATTCGTTTGTAATTTATTTGCTGCAGACAAGAACACAAAAGTAACTTGAAAAACCCAGAAACATCTAATCTTATCAAATTTGCTTACACAAATGAGACTTAAAACTAGGGATGTAACGAATATTCAGCCACTATTTGGTATTCAGCTCTTTTGCCAAATATTCGGTAAGCCAAATACTGAACAGATATTCGGCCGAATAGTTGTGCCTGAATATTGCTACATATTTAGTTGAATAATTTCAGATCAAAAAGAAAAAAAAAATTTTTAACATGTATTTTTAAATGCATTTACAAATAATATTGCTTGGTTATACTTCAATATGTTAATTTCATATTATAAAATATCCTGAGTCATTGAATTTTAAGCTGAATAAAACAATCTAATTTTTAAAATAATATTACAGAAATGCAGACTTTTCTACTTAGTGACACTACTTGACTTGGTTTTCCACCTTCTCTATGGAGTGAGGGTAGGAGGAATCTTTTCAGATCCTCAACTACAAACATAATTTTGAAAAGCTGCTACATATGTTTACCCAGAGGCTGTAAAACCCAAAGCATTAATCACATTTACCATAGCATATTTATTAAATTATGAACATCTTAAAATATAACTGTGCTTCTATTAGTGCTAACTTAATGCAAAATATTTTTTCATGACCAAGATTTTTTAGCTTTACAGATAATATGCTGGTGTGTGTTTTAAGTACCTACAAATAATATAAAATGAATTTTAATTAGACTTTATTTAGTATTTAATTACAAATTTGAAAAGCAACATTTTATTTACAATAAAATGAAATTTTAAAAAATTTAATATTTGGCCGCTGAATATTCGGTATTTGGCCTAAGCTATTGGCTGAGTATTCAGCCAAATGACTATTTGTTACATCTCTACCTAAAACAGACTTAAAAATCAATTTTGCACTTTCTAAGGAAACATTTAAAATTTTTACTTTATTTAACTTTATTTTTAGCTATAAATTTTGAATACAAGATTATCCAGGCATTCAGAAGTATCCTAAAAAATATAGATGCTGAAAGGATAACAATAATAAAATAAAATCTGCATGGTGCACATATTTTTGTTTGTTTGTTACAAATTTTTAATATTTTTTAGGTACAAAACTTTGAATTCATTGTAAACCAAAACATAAAGACTTTAAGCAATTGATATTTTTAATCGATTAAAACTATTCCATAAATGTACATGTACACAATAACATTAGTTTTTTTACAAGAAAAAAGACTTATGTTTGCTGTACATTAAATTAAGGGGAAACCTACGTTTTTGACCTCTGTCATGTCAAAAACCTGAACCTTTATTTAGCTAACATATCAGAGTCATAGGTGCATCAACAGAGGGGGCTATGGGGGCTGAACAACCCCCCTAAAGGTATAGTTGGATGTGAAACGCTTTAAAAATTGATGACTGCCATTAATGAACTAAAATATACATACTTTTTCTTAATTGCCTTCAAATTATCGCTAAAATATTTTTTACCAAGCAAACACATAAACAATAACAAGAAACATGTTAGTTTTTAGATAAATACTTTACAGTTATTGTATGAAATACAGTTAAACTTCCTTTACTGAAAAGATCCTGTAATTTTTACGACTCTGTAACGAGTTATGTCGATAGTGGGCTTGTGTTCTATGGGCAAATGGTATAGAATATTTTGATGTTATAAAGAGTTATAACTATAATCGATTTCATTATAACCGAGTTCAGCAATATTTGTAGCCCCCCCCCCCAAACTAAAACTCTGGGTGTGCCACTGACCAGAGTCCTTTTTAGGGGGTGGCAAATTAGGCAACTGTCCAGGGCCACTAAAAAACTGTTGAATTCAAGGATATCAAGTAGCCAAATAATAAACTACCTGCTCTAGAACTGAAAACTGCACATCAGTAAGTATAGCAGAGAAAAATTACAGAATTTTGTGTAAAGCTCGCTCTTTCAAATTTACAGCATGGCAAGTAATTAGAATGCAGCTTTTACATTATGGAAAAGTATATTGCATTAAAATTTTTAGCAAATTCACTTAATCAGAAGCAGTAGCTGGTTTTTAATGGAGGTGGGACAAGTCACGATCCAGAATTTTGCACGTAAACAAATTTGAACGATTGCAATTATTTTTTTTATCCTGTGCCACTAAATATTTTCCACCCAGATAGCATTGCCAGGCGTCCGGATAAAGCCGGACATAGTTAGGCTATTTGATTGTGTGTCCGGCTTTTTACTGGTGACTTTGGCTGAGAACCAACGAAAAGAGAGTTTGGAAAAGAGAACCAACGTTTTTAAACAATGTTCTAAAAGTGATTTGTTAGGATTCACACATAAAAGAAAATAGAAATGAAACAAGAAAGTTCTCCTGAACTCATTGATTATAAAGTACTTCCCAACACAATCTTATTTGCACATGTACGACTGCGTATAGCGTTGCGAGGCGTCCGGATAAAGCCGGACATAGCTAGGCTTTTTGATTGCGTGTCCGGCCAAACTTAATGGTGTCTGGCTTTTGTTAGGCTTTTTACTAACAAACTGTGACTTTGGCTGATTAGTAATAAAGTACTTGAACTGATTTGGCATTCGATGTTATTTATATTTCATTAGAATTTAACAAGATTCATGGTAATAATAAAAAAAGCTTGATTTTACATACAACTTTTTTGTTGTACCTATTAATACCGAGACAAATCCTCAATATTGTAGGCTGTCCAGCCTTTTTACCCATATGTCCGGCTATTTGGTTTGGCAACCTGCAATCCTACACCCAGGGCCACTGAAACCCTCAGCACTTATAAGGCTAACATTCAAATAATTTTTTACGGATATCAAATATTGAGGGCCCTTTAGAGGTATGAGTTAATGAGACTTGTATCTACAAAGTTGAAAAGGTAGCCAGTCACCTAGTTCTAAATTTTTATCTGAATGGAACTTTCATATATTATTAAATTAAATTGTTTCTTGAAATCTCGAAATATATTAATACTTATAGAGATTAGCTTTTCAACGAATATGGTAATTTTATTCTATTACTTTACTGTAATAAAGAGCATCTTAAAAATATACCGAACCTAAGATAACTTTTTCAAAATTCAAGCAAATTCATCCTTTTTTTAATTGTGAAAATGCGTTTTTAACAACAGCATTTTTTAAGATGGTCGTGTGTACAATTTAATTACTGTACTTTATTAGCAAACACAAATTTTATCAGACAACGAAGTATATTGCTATACTTTGTGCGAGAACTATGTTTTCAAATTAACAATGATGTGATAAAAAAGTTTATACTTTTGCTCTATCTTTGCAAGATAAGGATATTCTTTCAATGTTTAAATGAGCCATTTAAAATGCAATGTTTGTACAATCTTGATTCAAATTAAGATAAATCAGCTGTTGCCGGCCGACTCTTTATAAATATAAACGAATCGATCGCTGTGCCTCGTGTGTGTGATACAGATACAGCCATGGATACAGCTGACTTCATATCCGCTTTGATCGTTAGGTACGTTAGGTACACAAGGACGGTGTTCATAAACAAGAAACTCGCAGTATTGAGCTAAAACTCCCAACTCGTTTTCCAGTTGAGAACGAACCGACCTGTTTTGTGAGATAAGAGCTCCTGCGCTCTACAGCTGTATTTAAAAGGACATTAATACATTATCGGGCTCGGACTTTCCGTTGCTGTATATTATGTGTGTTGTGTATTTTATTTAATCATGTGAAAGTTTCAGCAGTGTTTGTGTGTTATGAAACACTTGTGATTGATTTTAAACTAAATCAATATCAAAAGAAAATTGTATTCCCGTTTCTTTTACACAATGAATTTACATAATTATGTAAGTACTAGCTACCATTATTTGCTTATTCATCATTACCACCAAGGAAAAGTAATTACAAATGAACTTTAGCTACCCTGTGTGCATCTAGTGAAAGTATGTCTAGCTCTAGAAACTCGATTTCTGAAAACCAAGCTTCTGCTTCCGAAAATGAAAGTGATCGTCATGCTTTAGTTGGTAAACATCATGGTAATTCCAGTCAAAACAAACCATTGCAAACAAATCAATCATCTGATGATTCTCACTCTCCTAGAATTCAGAAGTACGTATTATACATTTTTAATGAATTTAATGATAGTTAGTACGCTGTATTATTAGTCAATATATTTAGTTTAGTTTCTTCTTTAGTAAGCTTAGATTCTTCTTACTAAATTAGTACAAATACTGCTGGTATAATTTTGATTTCTTGAGTATTTGTTTTTGATGCATTGTCCTCCGCAATTAAATTTCGTTCTTTCGAAAAACTTTAACAAGATGAAATCAGCACTCAGTGCCGCGCCGACCATGGCCAGCGCCTATTATGAAACGAATGAAGCGCCCCTTATGGTTTATTACCCCCAGCACCCCCTCCCAAAAAAGTGGAGATTTTTAAAATCTTTTCTAACCGCACCAAAAAAAAAATGCTTTTTAAATTATTTTTAATATTGTTTGATCGTAAAATGCGTAATATTGTTTGTTAGGTACAAGAGAAGTAAATAGTCTGACCAAATAATAAACTAAATAACCTGCTTTTACAACAAACATATATTTAATTCGCAGCAGGGCTGGAAATAAGTCTTGGCGACTACAAAAAATGCCGTGAGACTAGCCCAAATAGCCTCGATTTTCAATAGCTCTTGCAGCAAGTTTAGCTTTCGAGTATTTAAAACTTTTTACTTTGTTTCTTCCAACCTCAGATGTATTTTAAGGTTACATATAAAAGTATAGAATTGTTACAAGAAAAGTGAAGCCTTTTTGTCTGTTTGTTCTTCTCATTGCATTATTGATTCCATTTTATTAAAGTTAAGGGAAAAAAATTGGAACTGCTATTTATAGATATTGCGAACGAACGAAAATTTAAGATTTTCCCATTACCTAAATAGTTTTTGCTGCCAGCTCTAAAGTCTCATTTCGAGCACTGATTCGCAGTATACTACTTTTATTAAAAGTAGTAACCAATGCACTTACATCTCCATATTAGAATCAGGCGCATATGTATGTTCTTTTAATTCTCCCTTGCTATTAAGATATCTGTTCAGTTTTATTACCACTTTAGAACTATTAATTTCTGGCCAGGATATTTTTGTCTATTTGGTGAAACAGTGAATCACTTTTCAAGGATTGCCAGATAGCGGCGAGGTTTGTGAAATGTCAAAAGTCTCCAGGGTTGGCCATTTTTTGCAATTCATTGCCAAGTTTGTGCCAAAAATAAATCCGTAGAACTGAATCAAGTTTGGCAATATTGTTACGAATTTTCGGGGTAACCCGCTGTTCTGGGGCTTAAAATAGTGCACAATTTGTATAATTCTATGCTTCAAATAGTTAAGTTTTGCTTTTGTTGCATCAAAATTGGTCCACTAGAACCGGAGATACGGAGGTTTCGGTTTCCGTATTCATTAGTGTGGGGTTTCTAGAAATCTCAAGAAATATTGGTCCTAGTGCTTCTGTAACTCAGGGATGTTAATTCTGCGCCGAGCTGCGCCGAACTGCGCTTTTAGCAGATTTCTGCGCCGAATACGTCATTTTGACTTTTTCAGGGTGCGCCGAAACACAAATATTGCGCCGAGCTGCGCTTTTAGCCGATTTTTGCGCCGAATACGTCATTTTGACTCTTTGTTAAATTTTTGCCACGCTCATTTATCTTTTAATGCGTGTATGGAAAGCTAGTTAGCAGTAAAGCAAGATTCAAACTGCGTACAAAAGCTGCATTCTGAAGCCATTCTACCCGCCCCGGATTGGACCAGTCGGGCTTTGTTAGTCACCTCAATCAGGGCCGGCCAGATAGGCAAACAAGTACCGCAATTTATGGAAGAAACGCCGCGGCGTTTATGAGTTTAAAAGTTAAAAAATAGTAAGTGCAGCGTTTCTACCGGGTGCGGCGTTTACAATATTTTTAATTTTTTTTTTAGTCGATCTTCAACGAAAAATCGAAAAATTCGTTTCGTGATAATTTTCTCAAAAGATGGGGCCACCACCGACACGTACTCTTTAGCGTGCAAAGATCACAGCGTAGCGAATCAGAATGCGAACCTACCCTCATAGAAAAAAGGTTTGATCTTTGATCCAGTTTTGGAGAAAGTCAGAGCACCCTAAGGTGGGTCCATGTCCCGTGCTCTGAAGTGGATGGCTTCATACATCCAACCGATGTCTCCTCAATTAAGTAAAAAGAAAAAAAAATAGAAGTAAATCTTTTACATCTACATTTTAGAACTATAATTAAATTTTAATGAAGTTTTGAATATATATTTTGAAGGGTTAAAGCTCTGTAAAATACCGCAAAAGTGCACTATCCTCTATTAAATGCACCCGTTTTTCACATGAACCTCTATGTTCTTAAAATACTGAATTTCAGCCAAAATTAGTCAATGTTGCGCACGGTGCGAGTTTAACCCTTCCCCCCTCCTCCCCAAAAAAATAAATAAATAAAGTTAATCTGAAAGATTTTTTTTTTTTTCGCCGTGCGGCTTTGCACCCTGCGCACTCTATGGAATAAACACTGCCAACTAATTGGTATGCTCAAGAAATGCTGAGTGCTTTTAAAATAAATCCCAATGTTATAAATATAAAAAATAATAAATAAATACCATCAAGAGTTGTTACACAACATTCAGTTTAAAGCAACAATTTGCTGAAGCAAGCTCATTACGTAATCAACAGCTGGCCATCCGCGGGGGGGGGGGGGGGGGGTAAATGTTTACTTTTAACTGGAGACTCTTCTCACACATCCATTGCTGTTTTCATTTTAATGGCGCCTGGTAGTCTATCCGAACTTTGTGCGGATGCAAGAAGGTTTTTAGAAGTTATTTTTTTATTTCTATAAATTCGCCTTTGTGAATATAAGCATTGATATCTGATTATTTGAAAATAGAAATCGTAAGCTTCGTAAAATAGTGGCAAATACTTTAAAACATTCTATGGGAAGGGGGAGAAAAAAGGATTTTTTTACCGTTTATCTGATTTCTCCCGAAATATATCCGATCAACTTAATAGCTTTTTTAATAAATTAGGTCTAATAAGTAATGCAACATATTTTTTATTTATTTATTTTTTGTTAATTAAGAAATTATTTTAGAAAACATTGAATTTTATCTGGCATTGACTTCTGACCACGATCACCCCCCCCACACACACACACACACACAGACCAACGATCGCGGCTGCGGCGTTTTTGACGATTTTCTAGCTAACTAAGCTCATTTTCGTGGGTGCGGCTTTTCTTCCATAAATTAGGGTAATCATCGCAACGGGCACCGTTTTTTGTTTATGAAGGGGCACGATTTGCTATTTGGAGATGAAGCATTATGGACCAATTCGTTTTTCAACATGTACACATGCATTTTTTTTTTTTTTTTTTTTTTTTTTTTTTTTTTTATATTGTACCTTTTTGAGAAAGAAAAATGGAGGAAAATGTTTTTTTGGTGCAAAATAAATCTGCTGTCTTTAAATGAAAACTTAAAGGAGAAATAAATACGCCTTTCATAACTTGTTATTCGAAAAGTTTTTATGTATTCACACTGTTTACAAAAGCGATTCATATGTTTTACCTTTTCGAGCTTAAAAAAAAAAAAAAAGCCCCCCTCCTCTGAAATGGGTAATGATCCGCCACAGCTCTATGTATATGTATTTTCCCGATTTGAACTGGCACTATTTTTTTCGGGCGCCACCACTGAAGCAGGTCACGAGCCGCCACTGGCTGTTATAGAAAGTGGACAGATTCTATTAACGGAAGGGAAGGATAGACTTGCAATACCATTAAAACTATTAGAAAAAAATGAAAAAGCTCAAGAAAAAATTCATAAAAATAAAAAAAAAGAATAAATAGAAAACTAGATAACTTATGATACTTAATTTGTAATCTCATTATTAATTTCTCATAATCTTAATTTTTAACATCCCATAATTCTTAATTTCTCTCAACAGTCATTAAATATTTTTTGTTTACATTTGCTTTGTATATTGTGTTCAAGTATTATAGATGAATATGTAAATATTAGATGAGGTTAAATTACTGATACAAAAGCATATGCTATTAAAAGTACACACATTTAATTATTCTAACCATCAAATTTATTTTGTTTTCGATACTGCTTACCAATTACGTGTTGTTGTATAAGAGGTATAATATTTAGGTTTTCAAAAATCTCCATTTAGTACCACTTGTGATTTGTAATAGAACCAAAGAATGAGATAGAAGCTTTTGTTTTAAAATTTAGTTTTCATTTTATTTGTGCTCTCTTTTTCGAGAGGAAGATTCCCTAAATAATTCTGAAAAAGAAAAAAAAAGGGACAGGGATTGGCAACCTGTGGCTCGCAAGCCGCATACAAATCATACTCACGGTTCTTGAGTAGGAAAAAAATGACTTAACCACAGAAAGGTTGCTGACTCCTGATATGTATTGTTTTTACCAAGTTGCTGATAGCATAGCCTGTATACACCCTTTTTTTTTCCACAGCTTTCCTAAAGTGCTTTCAAATAGTGTTTTGCTTTTAGCAAATGGTGTTTGCTCGCAAACTTTGCTTTTCTTGTATGCATGTGATAAATTTATTAATACATAGTAATTATTTTTTTAATATAAGATACAGTATTTTATTGTAGTTTTAATAATTTAAGATGTTGCGGCTGTTCTGCGAGTACATTTTATTTTCTTAAACATTTCTACCGATGCAGCCTTTCTGCCGGTTTTTACTGTACATACAAAAGGGGATTTTATTATTAGGATTTATTAATTATTAGGATTCAGGGCATCATCAGGAAGGCTTTGCCGTGAAGGCAAAGTAAATGACATGCATGTCACAACAAATTTTTCTTGATTAATTATAATTCATTTTATATATTTATTTTTTGAAATATAAGTTTTAGGTTATTTATCAATAAGATATTCATATGCATCAGCACACCAAAATGGGTGAGACATGATAACATCAGTCGTGAAATTAACCAAATGCTTTTTTATCGATAAGGACCCACTTTTTGGAAAAAAGGACCCGTAAATTTTGGAGTCCTGGGTCCCAAGGACCCATCTCTTCCAAAGTCTAGCGACATCACTGATCATTTACAATAAAGGCACTGGCCCATTAAGTTTAAAATGCCTAAAATGAAACAGCTGGGTGCTGGTGATTATTAAAAATAAAGGCACTGGCCTGATATCTTAACAGTGACTGTATAATATACTGGCACTGTGCCGGCTTAGTGCCTATTTACAGCAATGTTGCCATAATTAAAATACGAGCCAGTATTGTATCCAGGGGAGGAGTTAGAGGGCTTATTCATCAACCCCCCCAAAAAAAGACATTGCTTAAGGGTAGCATTTGGATTTACTGTGCGTTTCATTTAGGTAAAATAAGCTTTTATTTGTCTGTCCAGTCAATTTATATTCAAGCCATTTTTTAAATCAGCCTCCATCTCTTGAAAAAAAAAAAAAAAATTGTTACATTAATCCATTGTTGCACTTCAGCTTTCAAAACAGTCCCATTTTCTCAAATTGTAGAAGATTTTTCTTCACAGTTCAGTATCATCGTTGTGATCTGTAAGAATTTCATTTTTTCATTTAATAAAATCAACCGCGGTGCTCTACACAAATTTCCGTGCGTCATCAACATAATAAATTAAGATAGTCCCGGTTAAGCTGCATCCCAGATAATCCGATATCGGTTAATCGAAATGCTACTGTACTTATATGGCGCGCATGGGAATAACTCTGGATGAGAGCAATTAAAACTACACAATAAATAAAACAAAAATGTATGGAATGTAAAGAATAAAAGCCTGGCTCAATCTTTTGGGGACGTCGTGTATTATTTGAAATAAGCTTTACTGTCAGCTTGTCTTATTTCTCTTCTTTAAAAAATGTTCATGTTTTCCCCCTAAATTAATAGACTCAATAAATCCCTATGTTTGCCTGTTTGAGAAAAACCTATTTTTCTACATCTTTTTTCTTCTAGTGTCAGTCCTGGTCATTGAGGTTAAAAGGGTTTTGTGAGGTTGAGAATTTCTGAAAAAAATTGTTGTCAATCATAATCTGACATATAGATTTATATCCTTTATATAGTATTGTTTTATTATTACTTTTTATGCACATATCTAAATTTATCTTAATATCGATCCAAAAACTTTAAATCCAATAATAATAATAACTCCACAACTTTCTTTTTCCTATTAAAAAGAAAATATTGCCAAAATAGAGTAGGTGATAGTGTTTTTCAGTTTTTGGGTTTTAGTGCATGAAAACTATAATAAACTTGTTTAAATTAGGTCACTTCAGCTGAAAAAACAATGTGGAATGAAATACATTCTTGCTTTATTTAATTTTTAAAATTCATTCTTCGCATATGTTTTATTACATTTCTATATATTTTTTAAATAGGAAACGTTTAAGTGCACTGTCTGCATCAACAAGTCATCTCTATCAAACTGAAGGTTCATTTGATGATGTTTCCTCAAGTGATGGTGTCACTATTAGGTAATAATTATGAATTTTTGTATACTCTTTCTTACCTATATGAATATATAGCCCTTTGATATAAATTATATTCTGAGTGCAGGGTGCAATCAGAACTTTTTTGTGTAGGGAGTTTCTTAAAAATTGTCAAACATTGTTGAATATTTTTTTGTCTGTAAAAAGCATATTTCAAAAACTGAATTCACATTGCTCACAATTTAAGTACAAGCACATATTAAGTACACTGCTAAACTGATAATGTAATAATTCAATATCTAAGCATCAGGGTTGTTTCGCAAATTCATTCAATACTTCTTCAGGGCTAACATGGATGTTTTTGTAGATGTTCAACATTGTTAGTCCATTCAGACTGCTTTCATCCATTAGGCTCTGAAGATACATTTTTGAAAGGGTGAAGAGTTGAAAAAGAACACCTGCCAGTCTAATTTGTTTTTGGTAATGTGGCCATTATTTGAAGCAGCCTATAGATATTAGGAAGTATTTTCCGACTTTAAATATCTGAGGCTTTTAGTTTGTTTGTTGATCATATTTGTGGGCGATGTAACTTCAGTAAAACATGGCGAATTCACCCTCACGGAGCCCTCTTGCATTTTTCTGTATTTGGGGTCATATATTGAGGTAAAATGTTTTGAAAGGAAGTCAAAATGTTCTTATGATCCACAAATTCTTCATAGAGTTGGCGAATACAAATGTTTAAAAATCGTATGTATACAGTACAGATCTTCTGTAATATTCTTCTAGAGTGACTATTTCTAATTTCCTTCGTCGTAAACGAGTAGATTTTTTGCGACATGAATTTCTTAATACCCTCCCCCCCCCCAAAAAAAAGGACAAAAGTTTGTCCTGGGAGGGGTCTTCCCTTGGTTGCGTGCCTGGCTGAGTCCTTCTAAGTGCTTATTAAAGGTACATATTTTGAACTATTGATTAAAGCTCTGAACTTCCATTAAAAAGAAGTTTTTTAATGGCATACTGTTAATTTTTATGCTATAAGTTTTAAATGAGGTCATATATATTAGAAGAAATGAATTTTTTAAGGTGACACTTTATACAAAAAACTCTAAATAGAAAAATAAAGAAAGAAAAAAATTCTGAGCAACCAGTATTTGAATTTATTTAAATGAAATCTGTTTCTAGTATGAAAAATGGATGAGTGAATAAATAAACCTATTAAAGCATCCAATTTTTAAAGCTTTACAATTTTATAAACTTTACTTTTTTTATGAGTGTGGCATTTTAAGCTAAATGTCTTTCATGATTTGACTATTAATGCTATTGTTAAATGATCTGTTGTTTTTTATAAAAAGTATAAAAAGTTCAGTTTTTAAAATTTATTCCAAATTTTAGTTCTTTTCTGTAGGTGAAAGAGAACAGGAAAGTAATTCTTGTAATACTTTCTTTTTATTTGCTAATGGTTCTTACTATAAAGTAACTTTTCTACCACAAATATTGTTTCAATAATATCATTTTTTCTGAAATACAGGTATATTAAAAATTATATAAAATCATAATAAATTCATAATGTACTTGAGCCATTCTCACAAAATATTACTATTTCCATTCCGAACAAGTGTTAAGAAAATTGTGTGTGAAAATTATATTTCTAGAATTTTTATAACGATGTTTTTTAAAACTATGTATAACCGATATTGTGCATTTTATAAATGCAGCTTTTTTGAATTAATATGTGTAGGAATGAATGAAAACAATGTATAAATGTAAAAGTCTTATAGAGAAACTTATAAAGGTGCTTTACTGTATTACATTTTATTGCGTTTATAAAACATAGCCTATAGAAAGGCAATATTTACTAGCAAAAACTAGAACAATATTTTATTAAGTAATAAGAAAATGTCAATTTTGCTACCAGACCTTGATTTAAGGGGGGGAAAAGGTGGGTAGTGGTTATTTTACAAACGTTAGTTTATTATAGTGCTTGTTACTAGGCTTTATGAATGTGCAAATGTTTATCAATGCATAGAAAAAATTGAGAAAAGATGATAAGAGAAAAAAAAAATCTGTTTCATTTGAAACAAGGAACATGATTGTATAAGATTTCTTAAGAATGGTCCATTTATGTAACTCTTTCGAAGGAAAGACTCCCATAGCACATTCTTAATTTTATCATGATATATATTTGAAAGTAAATATGATACTTATGTTTTTTATGTCCCAAAGTATAAGTTTATCAGAATCTGGAACTTATTTCTTTATATGATGAATACTAAATTTCTTTTTTAGATGTTGCGAGTTAAAAAAAAAAAAAAAAAAAAAAAAAAAAGCTTATATGCATAATTTTTATTTTTGCTACACTTTGAATGAAGTATTTTACTGAATTCATTGTTTTTCATCCATATCAAATCCATCTGTATATTTTAATCATCATCATGCTGCCATCGTAGTTAATTTTGTCCATTACATACAGATTTCGTTATTCTGTTTCAGAAATACATCTAGTGCCAGTTCTGACAAAGATAGTGGCTTACCTCATGGATTAGAAGCAAAACATATTCACTCATCAACTCCCTCTGTGGTGTTGAACTCTGCTAGTAGCTCTGTATCTTCACTGAATGCCTCAGCGAATTTGAAAGAGGACTCATATGAAAAGTTAACCGACAATCAATCTGCTTCTGATGGCATTGTTAACATGTCCCCAGGCTCAATCAGCCAAGAAAGTTCCTTGTTCCCCGATAACTTGAGCAGGTCCTCTGAATCTGGGAAGTCCGTTGATTTGGGCCTGCAGAAAACACCTGAAATTACTGCTTCAAAGTCTGATATTAGGGCAGCTGAAAAAATTAGGAGTGCCGAGAAGAAAGAAAAGAAAAAGTCATCTTGGTACAATGTAAGTTTTAGAGTTCTTATTTCCATAAATGGTTCATGGTTTATACTTTCAGACTTTCTATTAAAATACGTTGATCAGATATAGAAGATGAAAAACACAAGGCAAACATATAATTTATCAATCCACTAAGATGTAGTTATTCGTTTGTTATTATTCATGCTATTAAATAAATAAATCAACAGCTTTACAAAATAATCAAATTTTTATTTAATGGTCAGGGTTAAAACAACAACAACAACAAAAAACAAAAAAAAAAAAAAAAAAAAAAAAAAAAAAACCTGTCTAACATAATAGAATTTTTGCTAACGTTTGATGATATATAAAGTTTGGCCCGAATGTTTATTATGATACAATCTGATATTTATTTTAAAATGAATCTCATTATATGTGATATTCTCAAAGTTTGTGTAGATAAATTTTTCATTTGCTGTAAATATGTATCCAAACTAGATAAAGCATAAAAAAACTAACTAAGTCAACTAAAATTTTATTAACTGAAAATCTCATTGTGTTCTCACTGCAGCATTATACACAGAAACCATAAATGAACTGATTGCTCAATATTTTACACTACTTAGTTATGTTATAGATGAGGAATTTATAAATTTATGCCACTTGCTCTAACCAGGGTATTCCTCCATTCTGAAAGAAGGTTTGAAAGTGATTCTTTCACCGTGTTTGTCTAAAATGTCCTTGCAGAATCTAAGGATATTCCTGTTGAAGTTGTGACTAACAGTATTATTCTGTCAGAGTTTATGAGCCATTTGAGAAGTATCTGTGTTGAAGGTGATTTTCGGCAGCATCTGATATCACCAGAAAAGAACAAGTGGCATGAGATGTACATTCCAAACCATTTGCTTGCATTATTAAGGGCACAAGAGTACCATTTTTTATTAGCAAGTGACATGAGCTTCAGGATATTTTTGTGATATTATGTTAGTAGTGGTGCACACAGGATTTTCTCTTAGAGGGGTCCAGCCTATAAACTGACACTAACCATCTGAAAGAGTATGGAACAATTTTTTTCTCCTTTTTCCCTTGTACCTCATGACCACTTGACTTGCCTGCACTTTGATATAGTTCCATGTTTTTGAATTAGGGTAATATGGGGGAATTATGCATCAAAAAACAACATCTTAATATTTCCTAAAGTATGAAAAATAAAATTATTTAATTTCACATCAAGTAAACTTAAATAATTTAGAAATTATTCATTAATCACTTTACCTGAAATTGAATTATTAATTTTATTTAAATTATGAGTTGGGAAATTATGGTTCAAATTTAGGCCATATGGTCAGATATGGGGTAAATATAGGTCACCCTTTTTTTATAGTAATGCATTTCAAAATTATCATTATTTAGCATACAAACAGTTTTTTAAAAAATTATCTAATGTATTGTATTTAAGAAAAAAATTGAATTAAAAGATTACTTTTGAGGTAAGAACTGGGGACAAATCCATGTTGTCCCCAATTCTGAAGCAAAAATTGGGGACATTTATAAATTCAGTGCTCTTTTCAAAATAGCTTCAATTTATTCAACTGGAGCATTATTAACATTCATAAAATAAATGAAACATGATTGATTTCTTTTTAACTTGGGAAGAAATAACTGTTTTAACCCATTAAGGACGGATATTTTACCCTCCCTCCCCCCCAATCTTTCCCCTGAACTTAATTAACTTCATTGGGGTTACTTGAGTGAGAATGTCCTTTTCTATTTTTTGAGATGTCAGATGTGAAATTTGGTAAATATGGACTGGTGACCATATGGTCACGCTAGTCCTTTATGTGACCATACTATAAACCATTGTTTGCTGTTACCATATGGTAACCCTAGTACTTAATGGGTTAATGAAAATTTTGTGGTACGTATTATCCCGGTGGTCATTTCCGCCAAACTTTTTTTTTTGTCAAATGTGCTGCCAAACTGTTGCCAATCATATTCCAAACCATGAATAATTTCGTATGTCCAGCATTTATCTTGGTGAAAAATTGCTTGTCTTGGCGGACTGCCGAGATAAATAAAATACGTAAGTACCAATTTTGTATCCAGTTGTTTTACATTTTGAGGACGAACTGAATAAAGTTCTGAAATTGGGGCATTTGGTCACCTTAATCATAATAAACAGCAAAGTATTTCTGCTCTTCACATACAGTATGAATTCCTTGTATCATCTTCTTAGAATCTTCTAAGGGGGAATTTTTTTACTGCAGCTTCTTCAATCTTATTTTCATCGTCATTAGAAAGTCCTTTATCACTAAACAGTTCTAAATTAGCTTTTTGCATTTGGGGGACTGTCTATATGTCCCAGTTGGAGTATTATATAATACAGTAGAACCTCGATCCATCATTTTTCAAGGGGTATGTAGGAAAATGCTGAATGCGGGTTAAGTCAAAATATGAAGAAAACAATGTTTATCAATGCACACAATGTATATAGTATACCAAAAATACTAAATTTGCTACCAAACTCAAAAAGAAACAATTTGAAGTCGTAGAAAATTAAGTGATACTTATTTTTAAAAAATCATTAATTTTACACTGGGTTTTTAATTAACCTTAATTAAACAAAAATTTCAAGATTTGTAGTATTTTTCTTGTCTTTTTGAGTGTTTTCATGTTTGTATACAAAAGTTCATGCAGCTCCAAATACCGCCATTACTGCGGCTGATAAGCTTGGCACTAGTGTTGGCTCAGTCTCATCTACTTGAATATTATTCTCCGCCATTATTTTTATTTTTTGCATCCCCTCACATTTCTTCCATTCTCATTCACGTCGCTACTTCTATGTTAATAGAAATATAATCACTAAATTTCACATCATACACATCAATGCTACTTCCAAGAACTGTTCGTCTATACCATCATCAACCCAAGAAATCATACCAGAAATTAATTGAATTTGTATTCCATATGGATCCACTTGACCTTCAATTTCATTTCAGTCAGAAGAAACATTTTACAAGGATGAATGTGGGGAAGTGATTTTTTGGTGAATGATACATGCGGGTTTTGCTGATGTTATTTGAATAGAACTTGGTAACAATGAAATAAAACGATGAATACAGTGTATTGATGAATGCGGGAATGATCGGAGTTCCACTGTATTACAGTAAAGTATAACAGTTATAGTAAATACTAATATTACTTTACAAAAATAAATAAAAATACTCCTAAAATATCAGAAAATACCACTGACCAAGAAGAATTACCCCAGTAAACTGGGGTATAAATAGTCATACTTTAAAATTAATTTAAAAAATATTGAAGAAAAGGTATATGTGTGTATGAAAAGCTTAGACCATCTGCAAGTAAAAAGCAACAACAACAAAATTGTTTTATCAAAAATGTTTCACTGGTATGAATCCTTAATGAAATCATGATTTTCAGAGACAATATGTTTTGAAGGTGTCTTTTTTTTTTTTTTAAATGGGCGGGCACTTGCTTTTCCAGCATTCGCCACTACTATGACCTGAAACACTGGCCATTCTATTATGGGGGCACTCAATGGGCGGCCAGAATTACCCCCTATAAAGGGACGTACAAGTTAACATCCATGTCCAAGTTGGGATTCGAACCCGGACCCAAAGTGTGATGGTTCTTTAGCCACTACACCACCTGGGTGGCGAAGGTGTCTCTGTAGAAGTGTAATAAGTCTTTTTTTTCCCCTCTTATTTGCTTTATAGTTACATTGTTTTTGAACTTGATATAAGAAAATAGAATGTTTAAGCATGACTTCGTATAATTTAGCTGTTTTGTAAAAAAGAAAATTAATGCTATAAAGTGAGGGACAATTATTTCTCCTGGAAACAGAGGGAACCATAATTCCCTATCCTCATATAACCCTATGTGCTTTTATTAACTTAACAACTAAAAATAAGAATCTGATAAAGTTTCTTAATATGTTAGTGTCAAAAACTGTTAGATGATTTAATGAAGCAAAGTTGATAACTCCTTTGGAGGGGGGGAGACCCCCCTGGACCTCTCCCTTATGTGCATCCCGTATGTATCTTAATTGGCTGGAGTAATGTTCATACTGAATCACATATTTCTTTGTACCTGTATCATAACATCTAGTGATAGTTATCTTACTTCTACCATTAATGATTCAGAATATTATCATTTTTATAATCTCTGAGATATCTGGTCATTTTACAACAGGCCATTTAGTTGCAACTAACAACTAGTTCTCCAAAAGGCGCTCTGCATAGGAGGCAGATTTATTTATTTGCTAGGAGAGGGCAGCTCGCGTCACTGAATGTGTCGCTTAGTTACATATACGTCCTTCCTGGAATTTCCCGCCACAATTTGAACCTCATCAGAAGGTGGGGGACTTCTGAATATTGGCACCCCTCTGAAACTGCTAGCGACCGCCGAGAGGACTTTCGGAACCACTGATTTAATGTGCACGTACACTGCATGTACACAGTGGTCTTCAGTGGTACGCCGATATCAAACCCTCAACCTTCCGGTTACAAGTCCAACGCCTTAACCACTGGGCTACCACGGCCCTATAGGAGGCATATTGTCCATGCATAGCGTTGTCATCTCTATTTATTATTTAAAAGAAGATGTCTGTCTTTGTGTGTGTGGGTCTATGTGTCTGTTGGCAGCGTTGCGAACAAACAGCTACAACTAGAAACACTAAATTTGGTTCTCGGGAAGTTCTAAACATGAAGTTGTGCACCTCAGAGTGATTTTTTTCAAAATTCTACCAAGAAATTTTTTTATTTTATGTTTTATGCGATTTTTTACTTTTTTCTTGCTTAATTTGTAATAATGGCAGTAATTACACTCACAAAATGGCATTTAAATCATCACATGAAGGAGAAAATTTTCTTTTAAAATCAGTTTTTTGTGAATATGTAATATAATTTGTAGATTTTTAGGAATTTTTTATTTAAAGGTGACATTTGAAAAAATAATTTTGTAAAATAATTTTAAAACTGTCACATCTTAAATTCCATCCATCTTAACTTATAACTAACTATATTGATATTTGGCAAATGATAAAACATTCATTTCACCCTCTTTTAAAATGAAAATGAAAAACTTATATATAAATTAGGGGATTTTTTGCTGTTTAGAATTTAATAGCATCAGTGTGGAGAATTTACACCATCACATTAATAAATCATGGCTCGCGAATTTATCTTGGGTTGCCATAAAAAGAATTAGGAAAAAGGTTTTTAAACCTATCCATAGAAATTTTTATTGGGGCACTGCATTTTCACAATTTGCAAGTAAGGATTTATGATGTCAGTTGCTTTAAGATACGTAAAAATTACCCCACAATTTTAAAGCATTTATTACTGCTCTTTTTTTAACACAGGGAGACAATATTTTGATTAAAACTTACTGTAGAAATAAACTAAGAAATTCGCGATTATTATTATCATAAGGGTTGGTATTTTAATCTGTTGCTTATTTAAAAATTGAAATGTTTTAACACAGCTGAAAATATTCTTCATTTTAAAAGTTACAAAGTTCGTTTTAAAGTGCGATATATTAAAAATTTTCTATTTACTTTTTATTTTTGGCATATAATTGTGGCACAGCGCAGGCATTTCCTAACATATGCATGCATGCTGCGAGTATAGTTTTACTTTAACTTTGGATTATGTTCCTCCATAGCGGTCCTATTTAAAGCAAAGTTTTAATATGATACCGTTTGAAAACTACTGTGCGAAATATCGAAATTAACTCCCTCAACCAACTGGGTATCTTTTACGGCAGTTAAACAGTGACATCATAAATTAAAAAAATGTGGGAAATTTGTAAACTCTGCAACTCTAACGCCCTGCTACAGTTAAAGGGAGTCTAAATAGCTCCCCAAGATTACACAGTTTGATGTTTTTCAGGAGACAGAACCATGGAGGATTTATAAGATATCGCTATATTAGATACATGGATATTTTCCATGCACAGTGAGATGAAATGTTTTGCGGTGCTAAATATACCAATCCTACAAAACTATGCATAAATAAAATATATGAGGAGAGCTTCCTTAATGGCAATTATTATGTGAAATCAGTGGCATAGCCAGAAATTTTTCATGGGGGGAGGGTTAAGACTACTGCAGCTCACGTATAGGTATACGTATGTGTGATAAGAGAGTAAAGAATATACATTTTGTATGGCAAAAAATTCCTCATACTAACCCCTTAGCCCTGTAGCCACTGTGTGAAATGATTATTGTTTATGCTAATGCGTAAATTGCAAAGAATCTCCATAGAATAGGTCCCATTTGTGCCAAATAATCTAAGTTGTTTCTTTAAATCGAGCCTTGAAGAGGGAGAAGTGAAGACAGATAGTATTAATGTGCGTAATAGTTAGTATTAGTAGATTTGTAAGGATAATATGAATAAATCACAATTAAAAGATAAGTAATTCTAATTTGCAGTAATTTTAGCAGAGGAGATTACTTGTACTTTTAAAAAAATGAAATTCTGTTTTGTCACATACAGATATGATTTTAGTAAAGTATTCGCTTCTTCACTTATGAAGAGTGGGTGCGCAGCTATTTTTAAATAAATGGTTGTCTATTTCTTGTAGTGTCTGAGGAATTTAATGCTACAACTTGAACCTAAAAAACAGTATGATATAGAAATAAGACATTTTGAAAGTCAGGAGTTTTCTGCAAACCATCAAGCTTTTCAAATTTCTGATCGCGAATGACACTGATGTAGTTTTTTGAGTCATTATATTTCAATGATGCTATGTTAGTAGTACTCATGGCACAAACTTTACATCAAGAGTAAAAAAATGTTGCTTTTTTTTAGATTCCACATCACTGGAATCAATTTTAATTACACATGTAAGAAAAATTTTCGATTCCTACCGTGCGAAAAACGGGCATGCAGCTAGTAACATACACAAACGAAGAAAGCAACTAACAACTAAATAATTAAAATTGTGGGTGCACAATTGCAATTAATTAATTGTTAGTTTTTTGTAGTACGTTTACAATTTACTATTAAATTGCTAAGTGTGGTTTTAACTAATAACTATAAATAATTGTAATTGCAAGTTATCACAATTAACAATTAATTGTGTTTACAAAACATTACAGTTACAATTGTTAATTGTTTGAAGCACATTTACAATTAACAATTAATAAGAAAATTAAGTTGATCCTACTTGTGTACTCAAATTGAATTATCAAAGAAGCTAGCTCCAACCTGTAGGTTTAGTCAGCATTAGCCAAAAAAGATTTACAACTAATCAATCATTAATCTAATGACTTATCAGTTGCTAATAAAAAAATTTACAATTGATGATTTATCAATAGTTAATTACAAAATTTTTCACAATTAATCAGTTATTAGTTGTGATCTTAAAACTAACAACTAATAAATTGTTTAATCACAAACCTACAATTAACCACTAGTCAATTGTTAATCGTAAAATTAATTTGATTAAGGCAATTAAAGATTAAATTCTATTAAAAACACGTCAACTTGATGGACTTTTTAATGTTTATAATAGTGGGACCACCTTATTAACACTTTTTAATAAAATTAAAATGTACTTATAGATTCAGTCTATGTGTCTGTGAGTTTGCTTGTTTGTCTGTGTATCTATTTGTGTATTCTGATCCTTATAAAAATGCCTGGCATGGACTTGGACTCAAAACTTAGATATGTTATTGATAAGAAACACAAAAGGCTCCCTATTTAGAAAAAAAAAAAAAAAAATGTAAAGAGCATTAATAGATTTGGTACAGGACGTCCCAAAAGATATGGCCATGTTTCAATATATGGGAGATAATAAATTACATTTAAGTTAGACAACTTTATTAAAACTTTATAGTTTAAGAACATAAGTTCAAATTTTTGTCTATTTGTCCGTCTGTCCATCTATCTGTCTGTGTATGCTTTAGTTCCCATAAAATTGTATGCACTGACTAGAAATTTAGGTAAGTCTTTTATATGGAGTAAAACACCTTCACTACTGAAATGGTTTATGCATCATTTATAGTTTTTGTACAAGACCTCCCAAAAGAAACTGGGCACATTGCAATCTGTGTAAGAAATTTCTTTTAATTATGTTTAATAAAATTTAGACAACTTTACAGATGCTTTCCAATAAAATAGAATTTATAATTTGGGTTTGTCTGTCCGTGTTGTCTCTCTGTTTTTTCATGTGTGTTCTACTTTTTATAAAAATGCACTTATTGAATAGAAATTTTGCTATGCCATTGATGTAGTATACATTGATATGGACAGACAAAATAAGTTACAGTGAAATTGTAGGTAATTTTTTTTTTACTAAAACTTCAATTTGAAGGCCTGTAGCAAATTATAAGTGCCTCATACATTGTTTTCAGCAGAAGATATGGGGTTAGGACCCTTTAGAAAGACCCCCACGAAGGGCACCCCATTGGCCATTATACAACAACACAAATTCAGCAGGGGATATGTTTTGCTTTATGTCAATGTTGTATCCCAATTTCATGCTGATACTGTCATTTTTACGAGCGATAAAACCCACATGGTCTAACAGACAGGTGGACTGGCAGACAGATATACAAAGTTTTATATACTTGATTCATTATTTCATTTAAATGTTTTAAGCTTAATTAAATATAAATTAAAAAATTGTTCATCCATGAATTACAATGTTTTCAGTAACCCCCCCCCCTTCCCCCTTGTTGGATAGCCCTCATGTAGCTTAGCCTTAAAGAATAATTTATAAGCATTATTGGCAGGTGTTGTAAAGAAGATAAATGTTATGTATATTATTTTCTAAAGAAATATACTGTGATCCATATCAGAAATATATGCAAAATTTGAGTAGATACAGATGCTTTTATAGGAAATGGAGCACATAAGGACTACAGACAAACTGCAGTTATAAATGCTTTTCACATTTCTTGGAACTAAAATTGTATTATTAAAGTTATTTAACTAAACATAAAGAATTTTTCTGAAAGTCTCCATAGCTTTTGAGCAGGCCCGGACTGGCTCCGCTGGGGGCCCTCAGCAGAAGCTTCATTAGGGCCCCTCTTTTGATTTTTTTTTTTTTTTAAATTTTCAATTTTTTTAACTTAAAGAACAGTTTGTGGGCCCGGACGCTTACCCCGCATGCCCTCCTGGAATTCAGGCCCTTCCTCTTACTGGGGAAATCAGAAGGAATAGAATATTAGAATATGTAATATTTGAAAATTATAGGCTTACGTGCCTAAAAATCACATTTAACTATTTTAGAGATTTTGGGGGCCCTCTCTTTTCGGGGTCCCCCCTTGAGACTTCTGGAATCCTCTGTGCGTCACTGAGTAAGATTATTGGGAAATAAATAATCAAATTACTTTGATATATATCAAATTACTCTTATTATAAAGCAGTGAATTCATTTTTGAATGCCTCACTGGGGCCCCGCTGGGTTGGGGGCCCTCGGCGATCGCCGACCAGCCGACCTGACCAATCTGGACCTGCTTTTGAGTGATCCTGTAAAAGTTCATAAATGGTACGTGAACCATTTTCTATACTTAACAAATTGTGGTCCATACCAATTACATATTCAAATTTTAAATGGATACATTTGTTTTTATGGGAACTAAAGGGCACAAGAAATGACAGACAGACAGGGGAACGGTAAATCTGAAGTTTCAAACACTTAGCAATTTGTTTTGAATGCATGAATAAAGTGGTGTAAAATTATGAAACACAATTATTATACTAAAACATTTTTGCCCTTAGAGAGCGATGTGCTTTCTTTCTCTCTTTCTTTATAGAAGTTCTGTAAAAACTATCAGTGCTACATACAACACTTATATTAGGGATCATGATCTGGTCCATATGAATCGTATCCAAATTTCGCATCTATATGAGCTTTCTTACTGGAGCTGAAACTCATACATACAGACCAACAGACTAATGAATAGACAAACTGAAATAATAATTACTTTCTAACTTTGTTGAAAAGAGTTAAAAAAGAGTGCCCCTCAAAAAATTTTTAGGCTGTTTTACTGAAATTTCAGTCTTAATAATTAAAACTAGTAAGAAAGAAAAGAAAATAATTAAGAAAATGTATTGAATAATGCTGAACACTGTTAGATTGATTAGTCATTTGGTTAATTGTCATTTGTTTTTTCTCCAACACTGATAACGCGCAATTTAACATATAAATATGAGTTATATAATAAAAATTCAATGAAAATATTGAATAAAAAAATTCATTTTATCAAAATGAATCACATATTTTTAACCGCTAATATAACTTATCAAAGGCTTCTGCTGTGAAGAAGAAAGCAGATTGAGAGTGATCCCTATTCTGTCTCTTTTGTCACATTGACAGATGCAATGATGGTTTTATTCCTATTTTTTTAATGTTGTTAATAGATTATATAATTGTTTATTTTGTAAATTTTAGTTAATTATGAGAACTCACAAAAGTGTATTCATATTACAGATGTTAAATCCAACTTATAAATCCAGGAGTGATGATTTCAAGCGTCTTTTTAAAGATTTGCCTGATTCTGAAAGATTAATTGTTGGTTAGTATTTCTATTATTTTTTAATTTAAAATAAATTTTAAGAGTGCAATGCTGTGTTTTATACTAATCCAATAATATACCACTGTTCTTAAAAGCATATTCGATTCAAAGTTGCAGTATGTGCAACATTAAAATTCTTTGTATTATTAATACTTTTTGCAAAATGTAAAATGAGTGATGGCGTTGATTGTTGAAAAAAATATGCTTATACAAGTATCTTTCTAGAAAATTTTGTCAGCAGCGTGGAAATAAAAAATGAATAGTATATTGATATTTCATTCTCATTTATTCGGTGAGGAATCAGCAAAACTTGTTGCATTGTGTACAACACCAGAAAGGCTAGTAGGAATCCTATACACATAAAATAAAAAGTACTAAAAATCTCTTGTTATTTATTTATTTATTTATTTACTCATTTTAAAGCTGTGGATTTACATTTTGTTGTCTTGGATTTAGTAATCTGTAAAATGACAGTTTATATATATATTGATCTTAATGTAAATTCAAGCATCTTCTGAAAATGATATTTAGAACACAAAGGATCAAAAAGTCAACAATTGATTGTTTTTACAAATAGGTTTTTACGTAGAATGTAATAAAAGAATTAAACATGCAAAAAATATTTGGGTATAGCTCCAAGTGAAAAACCTGAAAACTTGACAGCAGTCATATTAAAGCCTTTAACTTTGTAATTGAGCAAGTAATAATTAGAAAGCTAGAATTATTTGACATTTTGGCATTTTCTTGAAAAATTGTGTAGATTGTATCACTCATATTCCTGTATATCAGATATACTCAAAATCCAATATCAGTGTTACATTAATTATTAAGTTGAGAAGAACATAAAAAAATGGAAAAATATGTTTAATACATAGCTGTAATAAAAATGTATAGCCTAGTCCTTAATCAGTTACGTTTGTTATATATAGCAAGAATATTTAAAAATCAACCAAAATCACTTTCATCAAAACATAAGAAATTAAGATTTTGTAAAGTTTGAAAAATTGTTTCCAACATGTAAATATTATATAAAATTATTATAATAAATTAAAATAAAATAGATTTTTTTCTTCATAATATGTACTAAGTATAGCTTTAAATAATACATAATGCTTATTTATTATTATGGAAAAAACCTGGTATCTGTTATTTCTAATTTAAAACATGGTTAAATTTGCACACTTTCTTGTATTGTTTGTTTAATTCATGTGGTATGACTCAGGTCAAAATTCAGCGAAGTTTTATATCTATATTAGCTTCTAAAAAGCCAATCTATAAAAATTGTTGTAAAAGCATATTTTGCTCTGCAATCATATCCACTGAAATTCTCAATCCAGTGATTTGAATAAATTTATTAAATGTATGGCAGGACAGTAATTCTTTAAAATACTTAATAAACCTGATAAAGTTAAAAGCATTTCATTTAGTATTAATAATAAAACAGTTTAAAAATAATTAAGAAAATTATTTTTTTTCTGTTATTGTTATATGTTTATATCAATTTTCCAACAAATAGACTATTTTGTCTTTTACTGATGTTTTGAATTATCAAACATTTTCACACTCCAGTTACTTTGTGATACACTTGTGTAAAAGTTGAATAGTAGGTTAGGTCATTCTTATGTTCAGTGAAGTATGCCACTGCTGGGTGTATGAAGTAATAGGATGCTTTTGAAACTTGTTTCAGGGCCGGTTCTAAATATTGCCTGTATGCAGTTATTTGACCAGCCCCTATACAGTAAGAGAAAAATATTAAATAATGAATATTGTACAAAAATACAATTTTTATTATTTACCAAAAAGGGGAAAACATACCTAGAAAAAAAAATCATTATGCAATTTCACTAGAAGTAAGTTTGATGAATTTTATTGGCTGCAAATATAACTATCAGTTCATGTATATCAATCTGTGAGAAAATTAACTATGCCTTAATTTACAATAACTGAAGTCTTCAAAAACAAAGTAGGTGTAATAAAACTAAATGAAAAATAAATTAAATAAATGCAACTAACTTTTTAGTAATGCAGTACAAAAGTCTTGCTTAGTCAGTAGAGTGAAAAGAGTGAGTAGATTTTAGCAAGGCCTGATCAGCACCATCTAAACTCAAGGCAAATAGAAATTTTTGGACTTGCCAGAATATTAATTTTCTAGAAGAAATTCTGTAAAAGCAATATTATACATTTAAGTAGATTTTGGTGCATATAAACTGCATAAATGTAACTCTAATCTATGCATCCATATGAATAAAGGGATATTAAAAGATTTTGTCTACAAGAATAAGATCTATTATCATAACTAACAAAAGTATATGCACAATTATACTGTTAAGCTAGCTAAAAATTGTTAAGTTAAAAGAATTTTTGATAATATATGTATTATGACTATAAGAATTAAAGTATATATAGTTTAAATGTTTTGAAATTAAAGTATTTCTTATATGCATTATGATTGTGTAAGAATTAAAGTATATATATTTTTAATTTTTTGAAATATTTTTTTAATAAAGATAAAAAACATTTATTTATTTTTGAAGAATACAAGAATTTTAAAGAATGCAAAATTCCTTAAACATATTTTTCAAAAATATAAATTTTGGTCCTCTGAAAAAAGCGTGCTCTATTGATAAACAAGCCCTGAGTTTAACTGTCCTCTTATTTTTTTCTGTGCACACCTGGAACATATGACAGAATCAGCCCTGTTTTGCTTATAATGTGTTGAGGAATAATGGAAAAGGAACCTGGTAAAAAATTAAAAAACAGTGTATTATAAAACTATTTAAAATTGCCTCTTTTTCTGATAATATTGAAGATAACAATTGATTACAATTTCTTATGACATGACATGAGAATTTGAAGAAAAAATATTTACATTTTATCAACATTAGTCAGCATGCAACTTTATTATATGTTCTTTTCAGATCTGATTAATATTCACAGTATGTATATAATTATTTAGTCATGAAATCTAAATTTTTCTATGATCTAATTTCTGTATTATCTAAAAATCTATATTTATCTATTATGAAATCTATTCTTTTTGTTTAGATTACTCTTGTGCTTTACAAAAAGATATTTTAGTTCATGGAAGGCTCTATGTTTCTCAAAACTATATTTGTTTTTATGCCAATATATTTCGCTGGGAAACTTTTGTAAGTATTTATAATAATTATAATTTATCATTATACTTATAAATGTTTTTTTGAGCAGTTATAGCTTCATTTTTAGAAAAATACAGGAATATTTATTACAATTTTTAGTGTACTTGGGGGACTTTTTTTATCTATTTTATAGTGAAATTAAATGATCAGTAGTTTCAATATAATCACCACACATAGTACTATAACATGTGGCTTATATTAGGATATAATTGTCATTGTAAAATTATTTTATTAGCCTGTCAGAAACATTTTTGTTTGTTTACTTTACATTTCAGAAGAAACAAAATATTTTATTTATTAAAGAAAAAATGCAGTAATAAGTTGTCACTTAAATGTTCTATTTCTTTACCCTCTTCCATTTAATTTTTAAGCTTTCCTGTATGTTTAATTTTTTTTTAAACTCTTATTAGCGATATAGTAGACCTTTTTAAGAAAATTAGATATGAAGATGCAAATAGAGGCATTTTTTCTGTTTATTAATGTTTGCAGATCCTGCAGTAAGTACTTAATTTCAAGTATGTATTATCTTGAAGTTATTGCCTAATTTAAGGTATTATAGTCATAATTTGAAGCCATATGCCAGGTGAGTCTCAGATAATCCATGCAGGTTGAAATAAAAGAATAAGAAAATATTTGAAAAATGATCATAATGAGGCAGAGTTAGACAAACTATTTTAAAAAGAAGATGGAAGAAAGTAAATTATGTTGGAAAATAATTAGAGATGAGTTAAAAGGAGTAGAAAAAAGCATTCCTAGATTATTTCATCAATTTATCATAACGAAATAAAAAACTTAAAAACCAGTAACAAAGCTGCATTTATACTAATTGTTGCAAAGTGATGAATCTTTTTAGACAGAAGTTTTGAGTTTAACTTTGTCTACCACTTGGCGATTCTTCCCCCACAAGAGAAATGCTTCTGAAGTGCTATAATTGCTTAAAATGGATTTTAGTTAACTTTAGATAGAGGTGGAATATTCCACATAATGGAATAATGCAAAGAATACACAGGAAAGGAAATAATACATAGTTCTCAAACCTGCTTATAGCAGATGTTGAAAATGACCACCATTTTTCTCTTCATACTTTTGGGTTCTGGTCAGCAAGTTGCTGAAGGCAGACCAAAGCTGGACTGCTTGAATTGCTTCAATCTCATCAGAAGTGTCCAGCTGTACTTTTTGAAGTCTATAAGGGTTGCTTCGATATACCTTAGACTTGTGGGTTCCGTATAAAAGTAATCACACACAGATAGATCAGGTGACCTGAGTGCCCAGCTAGGGTGAAGACCAGACTGACCTCAACTAACATTCACATCAATTATTCATGTCCAATCATATTGACTCGTCCAGGATACTTTTATTTACAACACCCTGCATAGCTAGCTGGTTCATTTTGATTTGGATATTTTAGTCTAAATTTGATTTTTTGTCTTCCACCTGCATGTAATGTCCAGGTTAAGGGTCCTAATTACTCTTGTGATAATCAGGGACTGTCAGCCACACTGGACACTCAGCTTTAAGTCCTTTTGATGGCTTTGGATTGTAAAAAAGTAGATAAAATAGTTTACCTCAGTTTGTTGGTTTGGAAGCACTTTTTTTTTTTTTTTTTAATGACTGGCTAGGTAAGCTATTTAGAAGCTTGAATGTTATGCAGGGTAAAATTTCTTGAGTTTTACTTCGTTTTAATCTGTATATGACTTATTAGCTTCTGTAAAGTCATTTTGAAATTCTGTACATAAAAGAAGCAAGTAATTTATAATGGATCTATCAATAGATCTTTCAATGGTTAAAGTAGAAAGGCACTATGATTTAATCAGTGGCAATGTAGTGTGAAGCTTTACACTGTGAATTTGGGCACATTTGCAAAGCATGTCTTTAGAACTGTTAGAGCGAAAAGTGCTGTAAAAACTGAGTAAGGGATTTAAAGTTCTTTTTTGTCTAGTAAAAGGAGTTTTGCATATATATATATATATATATATTTTAACGAACTAAAGCATGACTACTGACATTCAATTTGTATATTGCTCAAATATAAGGAAAGATTTAAACTCAAACTCATGATATTGAATGTTACTGATAATTTTAGTGAAAATAAGGGTCTTGAAGTTCCACAGTGCCTGTGCACGAGCTACCATTGAATCTCCCAGTATTTCTAAAAATTAAAAGAATGATAGACAGAGAAATACTTTATTTCATATTAAACACACGAAAACTTCTTTATAATGCATTTTATTTATAATTAATTTATGATTATTTTTAATAAAATGTTTATATACATTGTTGTATATATAGTATAGTTACTTGGCAAAGCATGATATAAAATACTTTTCTTGTTTTAGATAAAAATGTCCTACTTTTTGTTGGTGATTTGTCACATAAATCTCTGTTTGAATATTTTTTAGATCCATAAAATAAAACATTATTTTTTAATTCATATATATTTTAATACATTAAATGTACTTGTTTCCCCTAGTTCATCTTATGTTTTATAACTGTTTTACCTAGTATTGATTAACATTTCATGTTTGTTTTAATATTGTACATTTATATTGTTTTATACCCTTATCAGGTTGTCCACTGTCAACTAAAAAAAAGTCTTTCGCTGCTAAATTAGATAAGGCAACTCAAGATACTTTTTTGGGTTAAAAAATGCCATTTTTAAATATTTAGCATCTTTCCCTTTACTTTAGATCAGTGATTCCCAAACTTACTGTGCGCTTGGGTTCCTTTTTGTACCAAAACTTGTCTATGAATCCCCAAGTGAAATAATTTGGGTTCTCCCTTTTCCTCTGAAAGAAAATCCTGGCTATGCTACTGGATGTATGAGAAGTTTAAGCATATGTAAGGAAGACCAAGAAAATATAATGAGCAAGCAAAAGGAAAAATTAATTTAATTATTTTATTCTGTGCTTCTTTTTTCTATTTTTTTTCTATGACAATATTTAAAATTTTGAACTAAACTGTGTAAAAAGTGCTACTATTTGACTACAAAAATCAAGAAAAAGTACACTATTTTGGTTACTTTTGTATGTTGTTGAGGCTACTATCGCTACTATTTCTGCTTGCTGACAGTGGTGGACACCCTGCCTTATTAGTAAAAATGATAAAAATTTTCTGTTTTATTGATGGAATACTTGAGTTATGAATCTGAAATTTTTAGGTTCTTATTCGTTGTCATGATATTACCAGTATTACCAAAGAAAAAACTGCTCGAGTGATCCCAAATGCTATACAGATAACTACTAATACAGAAAAGCATTTTTTTACTTCATTTGGTGCTAGAGATAAAACATTTCTCATGCTTTTTCGGATTTGGCAGAATGCATTATTAGATCAGGTAATATATATGTTTTATATTTACTACATTCAATGAGGTCATTCAATTGTTTGCATTATTTCTGTTGTTATAACGATGAATCAAACATTAAAGTTTTTGAAAAACTGCTTTTAAATAGTACTTAACTTTAATGAGACATCCAAAAGAAAGGAAAGATTGCTAAATTGCTGAAAACCTGATGTACGATGATAAATTTAAATGTGTAGGATCTAGAAGGATGCATAAATTAATGTTAATGTAATTTCATGTATGACTTTTAAATACTGGAACAAGCAACCCTACTTTTCTACTACCTTAGTTATGCATAAACAATGCATTCATATTTATTACATTTTAAACAAGAATATCATTGATAACTGTTTTTCTTTCAAGATAAGAAAGGTATGTGAAAATATATTTTTCCACCATCCTTCATTGGGGCAAATAAAAATAAAAAAATCTGGAGTGAGACTCCACTCGACTTTCTGAACACTTGATCTCTACCAAGTGTTTAAATAAATTTAATTCAACTCAGCCGAACGTAGTATTCAGATGCTAGTGCACCTTAAATAATTTGAGCGCATATGCCACAATGCAGAAGAATGCATTTTTCTTGCCCTGTAAAAAACTGTAAGCTCTACACACTCCGAAATCTATAGAGTATGTAAGACAGCGACCTGTAATATGCATATCTAATTTGAGCTCAATGGACTGCATCATATAGAGGCTAGCATACTCACAAGAAATTGCACCCATAGCCCATAATGTAAAAGAATACTTTTTTGTAGCCCTGTAAAATAAATTATTAGTCGTATACATGCCAAAATCAATACCAGTCATGCGAGGGTGGTTTATATAATATATATACCAAATTTGGGCTCAATCAAATGCACTGTTTAGAAGCTATTGTGTTCGCTCACACACACACATATATACATCTCCGTAAAAATAGCATAAATGAATTCCGAAGACCTCAAAACGTGTAAATACATCAAAATTTCAAACTCACATATTTCCATGATTACAATACTTTTTTTATAGTACTTGTTCGGGAGTGTAAAAAAAAAAAACCTGAAATTTATTTTTGTGGTTGAATCATGACGGACACTTTTATATACATATATATAGATTACAAACATAATTTGTTTTAGGTGTTTTAATATTTGATTTACATGTATTTTTTTGAGTTATGTATGTAAAAGATAGCTTTGAATTAATAAAATGTTTTGTCTTGTTTTATAATTAAAAAAAAAAAAAATTCTTTCTCCCCCCCCTTTTTTTTTTTTTTTTCTAGCCTATGTCTTCTCAAGAATTATGGCAATGGGTACATTTTAGTTATGGTGAAGAATTAGGCTTAACTAGTGATGATGATGACTATGTTGCTCCTTTAATTGATGAAGATGTAAAAAGTAAGCATTCCGACCAAAGCTTAAAGTACCTTGAGAAATCCTATGAAAAAGAAGATTTGAATGTACATGAAAGTGCTAGTGATGTCTTAATAGAAGAGGAGAATTCGGTGAGTTAAATTAGTAATGAAATTCTGATAAAGTGAAAACAGTAATAATTTTTACTATTACCTTTTTCATAGTTAATTGATGTGTCTTATGTACATGTTGTAACTGTCTGAAGTACCTATTCTTTGTACAGGGTTTTGGACAGTTGATTTAATAACACACTAATACAAACAAATGAGAAACAGAGTTAAATATATATTTTTTTCAATTCTGTATTTTTCTTAAGAAAAATTTTAAACAGATTGATAATGCTGTTCCATCCATTTTCTTTCATAGTTGAAAATCACCGAAATCTGGGAAAAATAAGATTATCCAGTTTTAAAAGTAACTAAGATCAAGATCTTGTTTTCTTTAATTTTTCTGCTAATGAAGGCAAACTTTTAAACCATTCGGTATAGATGTGTTAAAGGCATTTCCAAAGATTAAAAATCGGAAGATAAATTGAGCAAGCACTGTTAATCATATTTTTGCAATTCAATAAAATTGAATTGAAACCATTTTTGTAAGCTATTTCCAGCTAAACTGAATCTCAAAGTTCATAAAACTATCTTGCTTGAGATGTCATCTTTTTTTGTCAGAGCTTATTTAAATATTTGCTTATTCAACTATTAAAGCTGAATGCCTTACAATATACAGAGGTCAATGCATGTGCAGCTGTCTGTCAGATTTAGCTTGTTCATCACCTCTTTGATATTTTTGAAGAGAAATGGAAGCAGTCTGTAAAGCTTGAATATGTGATCCTGATATACAAGCGTCTCTTTGTCAATTCAAACTTTTCCTTCTGTTGATTTCAGTGGGAAAATCAAGCATTCCATGTTCTTCACTGGAATGAATCGAACATTTAAAGGTAGAACAAATATTCGTATCAAACATTCTTTTGCGTTAAAAGCTAAAACATTGTTTTGCTACTTGAAATTGTAGTCTGTACGAGGAATTCCCAAGCTTACAGAAAAGTCATGGTACCCTTAAAATAATTAGAATCTTCTCACTGCATCCTTGTCATGCAATATCTCTGGAATACTGCAATTTTATGTAGATTTATGTAATTACATTTGTGCAATTGCAAAGAACAAATTAGCAAAATCAAGCAAGCATAATTAATAAAGTTCTAATTTAAAATTCAAGCAAGTACTTTAATGAAATCATGGTCACTTTGTGGCATTCCTTTCCTCTCTGTATGGCACCTTGGGATGCCGCAGCACACACTTTGGGAACCCACTGTCCTATGCTAAAGCAATGGCCAATTTGCTATTTATGGCAATCTTTTTGTATAAAAATGGTGGAATGTCAGCTCCTAATTAAAGTTTTTTTAAGTGCATGATGTAAAAATGAAATTGATCACAGTTGCATTTTAAAAGCAATTTGTTTTGAATCTGACTACTGAAATGCTCAATCTATTTTACATATATATATTTATTTATTTATAAACTAAACAGTCCAGTAACCAGAGGCGTAGCGAGGGGGGGGCGTTTGGGTGTCAGAACCCCCCCCCCCTAAAATTTAGCAGAGTTCCATTATTGACATGAATAATGCGATCCATAATGTAGATTATCCGTTACATCAGTGCCTAAACCCCCCTAAATTTTTTTTCTGCCTACGCTACGCTAAACATCAAATCTGAGACTTCAAACAGTTTTAGGTGCAGTCAAACAGTTTTAGGTGAGCTGCCAAAGAAAAAACTGCAGAAATAATGAACATTAATGTTACAATTAAAGATATGCTTCATGAACTTAAGCACGCTACTGCCAGTAACATTAATGTGACCACCTGCTGAAAGCCAGAATAACCACTTTTTTTGCAGAGCGGACCACTGCGAGACGTGTAGGAATATACTGGGTTCATATGTTCCTTAAAAATTCCTAAAATTCATGTTACAAAATTTAAGGCCCTTAAAACTCCTTAATATTATAGGTGTGAAAAACTCCTTAATTTTGCATTCACAGTAACAACCAGGATAAGCTGTTGAAGAGTTACAAAAATCTGCAAACAAATCATTGGAAAAGGCCGGGAAAACATCAAATCTGAGACTTCAAACAGTTTTAGGTGCAGTCAAACAATTTTAGGTGAGCTGCCAAAGAAAAAACTGCAGAAATAATGAACATTAATGTTACAATTAAAGATATGCTTCATGAACTTAAGAAGTAAACCTCTTTTTTGTAAATTTATACTCCCATTTCTTTCAGGACTTAAAGGTGAAAGAAGACTTTATATTTCTTTAACCAATTTAGAGTTTGTTATACTTACAGAAAATTATATAATAACAATAAAAATGGTGTATAGTTTAATTTTTGTCTTTCATTTTAAGACTTTTTTTTTTTTTTTTTTTGGGACATGGCTTCAAAAATCTGTATTTTTCTTATATTCAGTTTGGATTAAAATTTCTGTTAAAACATGCTTGTAATGCACAATGACACTCATGTATAAATTCTCCTAAGTTAACCTAGATTTCTTTTCCTGTAGTGCAAACTTTAATGTGTTTTAGGTTTTGTGGTGACCTATTTAAAATAAGGATTATTATGAATATTTACATTGGTTGTCCAGAAAAAAGGGGAGTCCTTAAAAAAAATTTTGGGTTCCTTAAGTACACCTTCAATACTCATTAAATTTCTTTTTTAAAAATGAGCATAAACCCTGAGATAGTCAGTTAGTTCTTGAAGGTGTTCACTGGGATGTTGAGTCATACTAACTTCAGTGTCGTGGCCAGTTGCGCTAGGTTATGTGGTTGAGGATTCATGGCACAAACAACCCATTCAAGGTGGTTTCACAGATTCTCTTTGGGTGTAAGTCCAGGAAGTTTGCTGTCCAGGATAGTGTGGTAAACTCATCCTAGTGCTCTTCGAACCACACATGTATGCTGTAAGCTGTATGACACCTCACATTGTCCTGCTGGTAGATTCCATCATCCTGAGGAAAAACAACTCTCATGTAGGGTTGAACATGGTCTACAAGGATAGATGCATACTTGTGTTGATCCATCATGACTTATACACAGTAGCGTAGCCAGAAATTTTTAATGGGGAGGGGGTTATGACCCCCATTCTTCCCCCCCCATGGCTACGCCACTGCTTCCACACAATGATGAGTCTACCCAGAGAATGCCAAGAACACATCCCCAAAACATCCCTCTTCTAGCTTGCATCCTTATGGACAATTGTTGCAGGGTGTTTGCTTTCAGATGTTTCATGCTCTATACACCAACATTCATTTGTCTGCTGGAGCATAAAACAAGATTCATCAGAAAAGCCACCTGTCGTCACTCAGCAGATGTCCATTTGGGGTACCGGCATGCAAATTCCAGTTTTCTTTGCCGATAAACAGTGCTCAACGTAGGTGCATTAACTAGATGTCTGCTGCAGAGACCCACATGTGGCAACATTTGCTGAACCGTTGTTGAAAAGACACTATTGGTAGACCATTGCTTCATCTGGGCGGTCAGTTGTTCAATGGTTGCATGCCTATTAGGCCAAACGCCTTTACACAGCCATTGCCCATTTCTGCCATATGTGACTTGTGGTGCACCATATTTGCCTCGTCACTGATTTTTCGCCATTTTTCTATGCACAGTATACTTTTATCACAGCGGTATGTGAATAGTTTACAAAATTAGCTGTTTCAGAAATGCTTTCCTCCTTGCTCTGAAAGCCAACAACTGCCTTTTTGGATGTCAGATGATTTGCTCAGAAGACATTGCAATGTCTTCTGATTCCCTCGGACACCCTTTATACCAGGTGATTCAAAATAGATGTTAAGGTGATTATTTTTTAAATCGTAAGTGATCAAAACCTACTTCCAATTAGAAAAGTTCGCCAAATTAAGAGTAGCTTTCAGATTTGGCATTTTTACTGGGGGTTGTATACATATTAAAATACGAAATTTAATTTTTTATACGGTCCCTTCTTTCCTACCTTTTATACTTAGAAGAATGTTGCTCTTTGCCTAAGAAAATTAATAAACCAAATCCGGTGTCTCTAAAGTGAAATAGTTAGTGAGAAATTTAATTTTGAAAATGATAACTTATGCCACTTTACCTACTGTGTTGGCATCAGTTTTCACAGTAAAAATTTTTAGTTTAGGTCACCAACTATGAGTTGATAAAGATAAATAAAGATCCCATTGTTGGGAAAAGTAATTAAATGCTTTCAAATGTGTGAAACTAACAGGTAGAGTTTTACTTAAACTGATCGGTACTGCTTTATGAAATTAGAGATAATGTAATCTTTTTGGGGGGGGGGGGTCATTCACTGATTACATCACTCTTCTAGCGAAAGAATTTTAAAGTGTAATGAGAATGGCAAAATAAGGGTGTAGGTTACTATGGTGTGGTAACTTTCATTAGAAACTGCCAAACATGCGTTGCGGGAAAATTCTAGCTAAATTTGTGTCTGTCGGGTGACTATTAACATAAATTAATGTCAGTTGAAAAGTAATTATATTTTTCTCACTTTGGAGACATCCCCTTATTGCTTGGCGACAAATGAAAAATTTACAAATTGATATATCTCGGTAACTTTTCCACGTAGAGACACAGAATTTCTTTTATTAATTTTCTTAGGCAAAGAACAACATTCTTTTAAACATAAAAGGTAGGAAAGGAGGGACCATATAAAAATTAAATTTCGTATTTTAATATGTATACAACCCCCAGTAAAAAAAAGCCATATCTGAAAACTACTCTTAATTTGACGAACTTTTCTAATTGGAAGTATGTTTTCATCACCTATGGTTTAAAACATCTATTTTGAATCACCCGGTATATGCTCTACTGCTTTGTGCTGCCATCTGCCTTCTGTGATTGGTTATTTCACGTTGATGTCAAAAGTTGGTTGTGGTCACATTAATGTATCTGGAATGTATCTGGTATGTTTATACAGGGTATCCAGTGCTAACAGTGCCCAATGGTTGTTTCCTAAACTGTTAGTCAGAGACTCATGCTTTCAATTGCAAAATGCTTTAAATTTATAATCTATTATATCACAGAAGCAGTTACAATCAATAGATCAATTTTTATAAAAATAATTTAATTTAAATTTTTATACGGTCTCCCAGTCTTATCAGTTATATTCAACAGTTTCATGTACAAAAGCTGTCCTTCTATGACTAAAATTCACGGAATTACAGCTGCTTATAGTTAGAGCACTTTTCAAGATCTGAAATAGGGTGTTTTTATACAGAATGCGTTTGAGAAAATGAATGTACATGGTTTTGAGCCTTGTAATTATTAGCAATTTCATTAACTATTTTATGAATGTAGATTGCAATAACAACGATTAACTAGGGAATGCAATCCTGATCCCATGGGAATGGGATCCTGTGAGATCCCGGACAAATGTTTGTGGGACTGGTCTTGTGGGATTAAGACCGTAATCCTGCAGGATTAAAACTGAGAAATAAATTATTTTTACTGCAATTTCATGCCTCTTTTTCAATCATAAATGGCCAAAATTTTTGTATAAGATGAAGAATAAGAACCAGTGATCATAGGAGCTGATATGTATAGCAGGGAGGGACCACAGTCTACCCCCCTCCCCATCCCCCCCAACCACCAGCTCCTATATTGTTATGATTTACATACTGCTATAATGGAGAGGTGCTTCCACACTAAATATTGTATCTTTCTGGGACAGGACCATTGACTTGTCTTACTTCTCCTTACAAACAATCATATGGCTGCCCATGCTAAGGATGTATTTAAAAAGTGACCTTCAGTTAACCATGCAAAAATGTATGGCTCCTTCAGGGTTTCGTAGAAAAAAGAAAGAAAAGAAAGCCTTTTGTCTAGTGCTTTTGTATTCTCTATCAAAATTAGATCAAGACTAGGAAGGCAATTTTCATATTTATGTAAGGTATTGTATGAATTATCAAATGAGATAAGTTTTTATTATTAAACTTGATAGTGCTTAAAATCTTACATTTTCCTACTTTTCTGCATTATAATTAATCATTAGTTGAATGAAACGTCAATCCCGTGGGATCAACAAATCTCAATCCTGAAATCCTGCAAAGCAAAAAACAGTGCAGGATTGCATTCCCTACAATTAACGTTTAGCTATGTGTATCCAATAAAGTAACATAAAAAAAATATAGAATTTTTTAAAGAGTTTTTTAAATGAATTTGTGTAAATAATATGAATAACTTAAAATAAAAATAACAATGGAATAAAACACTTCATTGAACATTGAATTAGAAAATGAAACATTTTAACATATGCATACATGCAATTTGGAAGTTTGAATTCTGTTAGCGTATCATTTGCTCTAAGTAGCTTCATTCAGCTGCTAGGCAAATATGCATTCGTGTAGAAAACTCTTCCTGTACTTTGTGTAGCATACTCGGTGTTACACATCTGCATGCTATACATATAGTAAGTCTGATGGACTTCCTGATTCTTTTTCATATACATTATTTTTCAAGAAACCCCAGAGAAAGTGGTCTAAGGGGTCTGGTGATCTTGGAGGCCACTCAACAGGACATCTGTACCCAGTTACATTATTTCCAAATGTTTTTGATTAGAACAGTATGAGGCTTTAGTGATTTTATGTGCTGAGCACAATCATGATGAAACCACATTTTTGATAGATCTCGTAGTGAAACACATTCATCTCAGAAGTCAGTCACTGGGCCCTCTAAAATCTGCGCACGTGTCTTGGATGTTTAAACACCATCTAAAGAAAAATGGCCTTATTAAGGTCTTTTTACATATGCCTCACCAGACATTTACCAATCAATGCATTTGATGTCTGTTTAGGTGAATGAAACATGGGTTTTGCAGAGATCAATAGTGATTATTTTGTATATTATAACAGCCTGTCTTATAAAATGACACTCATTGGTCCAAAGAATGTCACTAATGAACAACGGATTTATCATTTTGCTTATTCAAAATGAAAATGCAGAAATCAAATTACATTTTTTGTCTCCTGGCAATACCGTAATTTCCGGCTTATAATCCGCAGGCGCTTTTTTTTAAGTAGAAAAAAAATATTTCTTTAGATAATCTGCAGCGGTAGGTTATCCGCGGATAGTATGGCGATGCTTTGACCAAAATTGGTAATTATTTTCTATGTATAGTAAAACCACAGTATTAATATTAGAATCGGCTTACTGTAAAACATTTCCTACTAAAAATCTATTGTTATGAATGAGAATTATCAAACATACTTTGATGGTCATTTTTCGATTTAAATCACAATTGATACACAATTTTTAAGCTAGGCATTCTACCTGTAAGCCCTAAGAACTGTATTATGAAATTAATCAAATATAAGAAAGCGAACATTTCTTTCGGAACAAACAAAACAAAAAATGTATGGTAGCATGCAGAATACTTATCGCATATTTTGTAACATCGTAATTATTTAGTCAAGTGACATTGTTATAAGAAAAACAAAATTGAAATGAGACCTACCTTTTTACTGGGATAATACTTATACAAACAATAAACCTTTTCTGGAATAATCATGTAGAACGGCAGTTCTACTAGTGGCGCAGCCAGTAGTGACCAACCAACCAACCAACCAACCAACTTGTAGTGGCCCAACCAACCAACCGTAAAATCTCGTGGCACTTATATATACAGCCAGTTTTTGAATTTCTTTGTTGTTCTCTTGTGGATCTCGGAATCCGCTCTAACGAATTTTTTACAATTAATATATGATTTTAATCGGTGCCAAATTCGATGAGTGACGTCGCCGGTTAAGCTAGGAAAACTCGTTTTTTTAATTTAATCCAGTTCAAAGAGGGAACTATTTAACCCGCGTAAGGAAATACGGAAAATGATCTCGTTTGGGAGGCAGTACACAAGACAGGGAGCAGGAATACAGTGCTGTAGATCCGTGACAAGATTTATACAAGTTATCTTATATCCTAAACCAGTTCGGTCGTAGACAACTGGTACCTTTCGCTTCGTCTTTCTGATCAGATAACTTAAGTTGTGTACCCGACGTCGCCCTTTTGCGAGATGAGCTTTGTGTTACTGTCATTTTTGTTTTATTTAATTTTAAAAAATAATAACTGATTATTATATACTTTACTTATTTTTTCTGTAATTTATTTTGCTGTAATTAATAATTAAAAATAGTTAAGACTTTGAATTAAAAAAATAATGAATTTAAGTATTTTTTGGTAAAACTCCTTCCTAACTTTTTCTTTAAGTATTTTGTTTCCCTAGTATTTTGATAGTTATTTCTAATTAAATGAAGTCTTTATTTTTCTAATATTATTAATTCTATCTGGAGAATTCAATATGTAATTAATATTTCAATGGATTTTTTTTTCTCTTCAGAAAGCTCACATAATTAATTAATAATAATTATTTAGTATTCAAATGAAAATAAATAGTAGTTTTACATACTAACTAGTTTTAATAATAATTCTTTTACTCTTCATGTATATATAAAATTTATTGAAATTATTGAATTATAATTTTAAAAAGCCAATATTTTTGCCAAATCTTAGGTTTTTCTCACTTTTATTTTTTATTCCTTTAAATACCAGATTTAAAATTTTGTTCAATACTTTTCAGATAGAAATTTGATTAATTAATCTAAATTTATACATGCACTATATTTTGTATTAGACATTTAAAGGCCGGAGATGGCATCTAAAACTAGATGTTGTGCCCACCCGAGCCGAGTTGATAAGATACTGAAGATGGTAGATAACTGAAGTATGAAGGTCCAGGGTTCTTGTCTACCGGATGGCTGATAATCTAAAAATTCGGAGTTTTGGACGTTTTTTCTCACGATGTAACGTAAATACGCTTCAGAAGCACTAAGAAAGTCAACCGCGCAAGACCCTTATTCTTAAACTGGTAGTTCGTCTAAACGTTCTCTAAAAAAATGAAATTATCAACTGATAAAAAAAAAAAAAAAAACATAGTATGAAGTTAGTTTTCTAAAAAGCGACATAAAACCAAATTTAAACAATAATTTTTTGAGTAATTTTCTATTTTATTATTAATGATTATAGTCATTAATTAATTGAATCAACAATTTTGAGATGTATCATTAACTTAGTTAAAAACTTAGTGTATCATAATATAGTTAAAATTTTAAATTAGAGATAGGTTTAAACTGAAAGCAAACATTGCATTAATAGATTACATTGCATTAAAATAATAGAACGAGTAACTAGATTATCATTAATTAAGAACAAGATTATTAAATTAATAATTTTAACGAAACTTAACTTATGGTTATCGTTAAACTGAATGCAAATTAATGAATCACAATGCATTAAAACAATAGAACCAATAGTTATATATTGTTGAATTACGGCCGATTAGCTACACGTAGGCTCTAAGCCGAGACGTGGGGTGCCCTCCGTTGGGGTCTTTCTAAGGGGTCCTAACCCGTATTTACGCTGTTTTGGAGGAAACCACAGAAAACTCCGAACGATTAGGTCGGCGGACGCAACCTGATTTCGAACCAGGCGCCTTCGGTCTCCCAGTTCAGAGCGCTATGCCCTCGGCCACTGATGGGGCCCAATAGTTATATAATTATAGTAAAGAAGTTAACTATAGTAAAAATTACGTTTAGCATTAAACTGAATGCAAATTTATGAAATAAAATCAAAGATGGTGGCAGGGATACTAATCCGTACTCGACCCAAATTATAAATAGAAAATTACTCAAAAAATTATTGAATATAATCAGTATTATGTCTCTTATTATAAAATTCTAACAAAAATATGTCAATTTTCTGTTACATGTTACAAAAGAACTTGCTGTGACTTTTTAATCAAATACTCTGATACTGCATGAAAACAGGTTTGTATATTTATTTACATAACTTAGTGTCAAGCAAACTTCCGAAATTCGCCCTTGAAACTAATTTATTATCTTCTGACCATACCCTTAAAAAGTAATGATATCCCCATGCAAAAACCCTTAACTGGTTAAAAATTTGTGACGCAGCATTTTACTTTATAGCTCTATGAATTTTAAATATGGGTCTTAAAAATAATGATGTCAAATTTTGAGTGACGCCCTGCTGGGAATTTTAAAGATTTGTTTTTAAATTCCATTACAGTTACTTTCGTTTTATTTTCTAAAGAAGATTTACGCATTTAAGCAATGCCTTTAATTATGAAATACACTGTGAAATATATCACACTTTCACTGAGTCTATATAATATATTGAAATGAATTTATTTCAATAATTTAATTTATCTTTTGCGTCACGCTATCCAAAAGGACAAGCAAAATTTTCATATACATTTCACTTAGTTTGCTTACTATGACACTAACTAAATATTTACGTAAATTTTGCTTGCCCTTTTGGATAGCGTGGCGCAAAAGATAAATTAAATTATTGAAATAAATTCATTTCAATACATTATATAGACTCAGTGAAAGTGTGATATATTTCACAGTGTATTTCATAATTAAAAGCATTGCTTAAATGCGTAAATCTTCTTTAGAAAATAAAACAAACGTAACTTTAATGGAATTTAAAAACAAATCTTTAAAATTCCCAGCAGGGCATCACTCAAAATTTGATATCATTATTTTTAAGACCTATATTTAAAATTCATAGAGCTATAAAGTAAAATGCTGCGTCACAAATTTTTAACCAGTTAAGGGTTTTTGCATGGTATATAGACAGCAAATATACTGGAAAAAAAGAAATGAACTTTTATTTTGTTTTTAAAAAGTTTTTTACTGTAAAATCTGAAGGCTTCAGGAAAAATTTCAGCAGATTGTACGCAGGGATGCATAATACGCACTGGATAAATTTTCATCTTTTTTAGTAGATAATCCGCAGATTATAAGCCTGAAATTACAGTAATTCTTGTACCAAAATAGGATGATATCGATATGCACCATATGTACTTAATGTTATGAGGGAGAGCATATCCTAGGACATTTTCCACAGGCACGTGCTTGTTTTATTTAATTATTTTTTCAACGAGCGGGTACTTGCCAATCAGACATGGTCCACTAGAACTGCCCGAACATATTATGGGCATTTTATTATGGGGGCACCCAGTGGGAGGCCAACATAAAGCCCTATGAAGGGACGGACAAGTTAACATCCATGCCAAGCTAGGATTTGAACCCAGACACAAGGAATGATAGAATGGTTCTTAAGCCACTACACCACCTGGACGGTCATGCACATGCTTTGTTGTGTTCATGATCTGTTTGATCTTGGGCGATTTCAAACACTACTCGTTTCTTAAGTGCTTCACTACTTTTAATATAGTACTAGCAGATGGGTGATTGTCATTTTGTAAATTTTACAGCATACTGCTTTGCAACCTCTCTCACTAATTCTGATGAAATTCTCCATAAAGTAATGCCATTTCAGTTTATTCGTTAGTATTAAACATCATCTTTTGTTTTTTATTTTTTAATTAGCTATAAATTCAAATATGATGAACTTCAGACAAACAAAAACAAATTAATTTAAACAAGTTTTTAATCATTAGTAAAATATTAAAATTTAATGTTTATCATGTGTTGTCATATCAGAAAGAAAACTGAATCTCAAGTAATTATCATCTGCCAATCATTTTACTTGACACAAGATATTTCATTTCAGTTTATTCAAATACATTCAACAAATGTGCTAAAAGTTTAGCTGTTTTAGCTTATTAATAAATTTTTCATTGTTTTGACAAAGCATTTATTCACACAACTTATTCTGTTACTTCGTTTACAGAAAATATTTTCAAAAGACCACAGATAGATTTTTATAGAGCCTGACTATAACCCTCTGCTTAAAGATTAATATTCTGAAATAAGTCTTGCATTATGTCAGAAAATGAAATTGAAACCTATGATTTGGAATTTCAATACTTATATGGTCCCTTAATGGTATACCTCAACAGGACATTTTTAAATGTGGAAAAGTGATTAATTCAAAATGTTTGTTGCTTCACAACTGAATTTTAATCTTAAAAGGGTAATCTTTTATGAATTTTGCATGAAATGCAAAGGAAAAATTTTCTAAATATAAGGTAAATATACTGTAAATATATAGGAAAAATTTTCTAAATATAACTGATAGGACTGTGGAACTGTATAAAAATTTAAATTTTGTAATTTTTATTGAAATAGATTTACTGACTTCGATTTTTTCTGATATACAATAATACAATATAATAATACATAATACAATTTAACGCATTTTTGCAATTGGAATAGTAGACTAACAGTTTAGGAAATAGCCATTGGGCGGCATTAGCACTGCACACCCTGTATATTTATAATATATATATATATATATATTAATTTTGATTAGTAACGTAAGTGACTAAATACTTTTTTTTTTGTGTGTGCTGAGTCTATTAAAATCTCATGAAATAAATAATTTTTGAAAAAAATTCTCTGAATAGTTGTCCATTATATTTAAAAGTTGTGAATTTTAAACCTGAATAACAGAAGAGAAATAAAATAATAAGTTTCAGTTTAACAAAAACTTATTTTGTGTGTAAATGACCGTCACATTTAATATTTTTTTCTGTATATGCATACACATTTAAAAATCCAAAACCACAGTAGATATAAGTTCATGAGTAAACTAGTTCATGAAGATTGGATCCATTATACGGAAATATTTCATAATATTCCACCACAAACGTCACATAATCAGCACATCCCACTTTAAACAGTAAAAATGCTGTCAATGTAGTGTAAGTGACTGTGGACTGACTCCATAACAGAAAAAATTCTTTTCACATCGCATTTTGCAACCTTTGTGATTGTTAGTTCTTCACATAGTCGCAATATTGAACAAAATTCCACAAATTCCTGTATTCTGATTTGCTGGGAATACCCTCTCCGCAGAGACTCATAAATTATTTAGATCATGTAATCTTACTTAGGAAGACACCCCTCCCCCACGGAGTCAGATCGACCTAGATTCCTTGTGCAAATAATTGGCTGCATTCCCAAAATCAAATTTTAATCCATGTTATTAATCATTATATTGTGTTCACGAAGAAGAAATTTTAATCAAATTAAATAATTTAGAGAAGCTATTCCAATTTTTAGGTAATTAGAATAGCACAAATCACGACTATATTTTTATTATTATGTAGTCTTTGTGTTAGAGTATGATAATCTTGGGAAATTAGTGCTAAACTTTTAATGATAACAGTTTTCCCACTAAACTACTCTGTAGGTAGTCAGTGTAAGCTGATAAACACAAAAATTATGAAAAATCACTAAAGATTAGTGAGGGAATTTTTAGATTTTTAAAGTTGATAATTTTTTAAAATTTTTTTTACATATTTATTGAAATTTTCAATCTGATCTTACCAACAGGGTGGATCTGCATATGACATGAACAAACAGATTTTCTTTTCTTTTCTCTCTTTTGTTCTTCCTATTATTATTATTTCTTTAAAAAAAAAATAAGATTAATGTATATTTAAATTTTCTAGGAATCAGTTGCTGCAGTAAATGGTAATTCTGATATTCCAGTAATGGAGAATGGTGATGAAGAGAATTTAGTACAAAGAACTCCCGATGAAAACAAATCAATTGCAAATCAGAAATCAACAGATTATCCTACAGATATGAGTGATACAACTGAAAGTGCTGATAATATAGAAGGTAAGTAAACTACAATTTTATTATTCAACAAAGCAGCCGACTAGGTTTGAAAACCCATACCTTCATTGTTCTGTATGCTTAGTATATACTGTGCATATTGGCAATGATATAAATGAATGTCAGATAATTTTCTGTTCTTTTTTTTTTTTCTTTGAACAGATGTCTTGAATCTTTACAAAAAATTAATGTTCGAGGAAATATTCCTAAAAATATTGCCCTTTTACTGAAATACTGAAATTAAAAAAATACTTAAGATTAATTTATTAATTGGAGCCAGCATGATTAAAATAAAGATGTAGAAAAAGACTCAGCTTACTGTCCTGTTGTAGGCATAAACACTTTTGAAGCGCAGTTGTATTTGAGAAAGTATCTTGTGACACTAGTATCCGCTAAAGCTTCTTTCAAAATAAAATAAGAACTTTTCCTTTAACACAGGTATGGGTAATCTTTGGAAAGTTGCGGGCCAAACTTTAGAATGCTAGTGAAGTCACAGGCCTTATAATTGTAATTTGTATGAGATTTTGAATGGTTTATATGGGTTTTATATGGAGTTTTGATGCATTTTGTGGGCTGGATCAAAAGCCAGGGCGAGCCACATCCTACTCACAGGCCAGAGATTGCCTATATGTGCTTTAACGGGACACCAGTGCAAATGAGTCATGGTTAACAACCTCGAGTCTGCTTCTTATGTGTATGTGTATTTAATTTGCATCTGTGAATGAATTAACTTATAAATAAAATCCAAAGTGTAACAATTCTAGGTTGTACCACTCCAAAACAAAATTATTACAACCATTACTCTAAAACAATGAAAAATGTATAGTTAAAAAAAAAAAAAAAAACCATAAAATGCACACTGTTGGTATGATTTTTTTGTGATTTTTTATAATATTGACCTTCTCCTACATCCGATGGTGTAACGATGGTGAAGAAAATGAAATCAAAGTATGTCATTTTGATGTCAATTAGCTTTTATTTATTAATAAAAGTCAGCAGTGTTATCACTCCTGTTAATCTGCAAGCATAATTTTTCCAGTAATTATGCTTGCAGATTCACATCGTTCGACTGAATAACTTGAAATTTTGTACAGATATGTAAAACAAATTGGAGAAAACTGAAGGCAACTAAGAAATTCTGAAATTTCACCCATTCCCTGATTTTTAGTGATTTTCAGCAATTTTTAGCTGCAGAGAGTTTACTCAATTTCCAAGAGAGTATTATTTTGTGTATCACATTAAATTCAATTTAAATGAATGATCACTGGTGTAAAATTTATGTCATAAGCAAAATAATTTCATATTTTTTTATGATTTTAGTTAGCTTGGAATAGTTATTAAAATACCAATTTGAAAATTGAGTTTTTCATGAGGCCATTAAATAAACATAGTATTTTAATGGATGATGAATATAAATCAAATATCTTAGTTCACAAAAGCTCACTTATAAATTGCTAGTGAAATTACAACTACTTTACCACAGAACTGCATTTTCATCCCTCCCCCATAATTTTTTTTTTTTTTTTTTTTTTTAAACTAGCAATCGATTTTTCATGCAATTGTACAAAGAAAGTATACAAGTGTTTTTTAGAGTTTTTGTGGTATTTCTTTTAAGAAACTCCGTCACTGAACATATCAGTCATCACTGGAACAACATTTGTGTGACATAAACAAACCTCTGCTTATGTCATACACAAAGAAGATCCCCACTATTTAGTTAACTTAGCTACAACTTGCTAATGCTAGTGAGTTGAACCCCTGCTAGTATAAAATAATACTTTAATTTTGCCATAATTGGTGAGTATAAAAATGAAGAAATAATCTTATGGGGAAGAAAAAATGTAAAAGGTAGAAATATAAAAATAAAAGATACGGGGTAAATTTATGATTTGACAGCTTTACTTGCAGTGAACAAACAGTAGCCGGACTTCTTTCAGTAGCAATTTAATGCTGGGGTTACTAATATTTACATTTTGATATTGAAGCTGGTGAGCAATCTAGGATTTTTTCAGGAGAGTAAAAATACTACTGGGCTGTTTAGAAGGAGTATTTTCATTTACAAAAGAGTAATTAAAACAATGAACAATTATGTCAATTTAAAATATATAATTAAATTGTGTTTAACACTTAAATAATCAAAAAATTAAAACAATAATTAAAGTTTTACAATTTAAAATTAGCAAATATAAAAATTGTTTATCAAAATATTAAATACTTTTACATCAAACAGATATAATTATCATGGAGAACAACAGTTCTACAAGTGATGCAGGATATGCCAACCGTCAACCAACTGCGACTCTCTCTATGCACAACTAACTTCTCCAGAAAAGTTTGTGTTCCCTTTTTTATCTCGAAATCTGCTCTAACTATTTTTTAAAAATTAATGTATGAGTTTAATCAGTGCTGAAAACAGTGACTGATGTTGCCAGTTTATTTAGCAAAACTCATTTTTAAAAAATATTTAATCCAGTATAAAGAGGGGACTAAACTCCTACGTATTAACAATGAAACAAGCTCAACTGAGGTCGTGATTAGCACTGTAGACGTTAGATGCAACTGCGTAGCAGAAGGAGCATTTTTCTCTGCACTTTTATCACTTGCACCAACCTCACTTAACTCCAATGATGTTTTCCCTGTAAGCTACTTGGCGATACTTTGGGTCAGACTAGTTAGAGCAGATGCAATTTGTTAATGAGCCAGGAAGAAGGAAGGGCAATTCTCTTTGGTGCATCTCGTGCAGGAACGAAAGTCGCTCAAAAAATTTCAGTTTGTTGTTCATCAACTCACCAAGATTGTCTTATTATAGAGTTATTTAAATTTTTATTTTCAATCCCTTATAATACAATCAGTCAAATAAAAACTTTCATTTGAAAAGTGTGTTATGATAAAATGAATAGTTATAAACCTTCTTAAATTAAAAATGGTTGAGCGGAGACTTGTGTCTCATTTCAATTTTAATAATTAGACGTAATAAAAAGATTTTTAGTCAAATTAATGCTGCATACACAGGAAATTATTAATTAAAAATAATTAAATTCAGTTTAAATTTAATGCATAGGTGTTTTTTATTATTAGCTCATAGATATCAGCATACTGTCAACAGTGGCTATAGACTAAATGTGGAAATAAAATAAAAAAAACTCCTAAAACTTTGCACATGATATAAATAGTTAAATAATGTAATTAATATAGAAAAATGTACCTTTTAAAGCCCTAATAATAATTACTTTGGTGAATTAAATGACAAGGAAAACTCACCAAACACTTCTATTTCGTACAAAATTGCACACAGAATTGAAATTATTAATCATTAAAAAAAAAACTTAATTGTAAGATAACATATATAACTCAAATAAAATCTTTAAAAACGTTATACACACACACAGCATTCATACGTTCTACACAATGCAGACACAATTTTAAGATAGTTTTACGAAAGTAAGAGAACCTTCCAAAACTCAAGACACATACATGATCAAAAGATATTATCACATAATGAATTCTTGCATGACATACATTAAAATTTTATACACAATCAAAACACAGCTTTAAAATAGCAAAGGCCATTCTAAGAAAACCTTCCAAAACAAAAGGCACACACAGGATCAAAATATTATCACTTAATGGATTCTTGGATGACAGATTTATACTAATATTTTATATATAATTTAAACACAATTTTAATGTAACAAATGTTATTCGAAGAAAACCTTCCAAAGCAAAAGGCAAACACAGAATCAAAATATTATGACTTAATACAGGGCTAGCAAATAGTCTCTTTTTTCCCTAAAAGTCTCTTTTTTAGTTAGAGCTCTCTAAAAGTCCCTTTTTCATGTAAATGGTCCCTATTTTATCTTTTTCGCCATGGATTTTAGCTATTCCGAAGTTGTGCCGTGGTTAACTCTCAAATGACAAGCACCTGTAATAAACCTAATTGCAAACTGACTGAGAAACCCATCCAAATAAATGTCAAATACAAGAATCTGTACTGGTTCTGCTTATTTACTATGAAAAATAGAAATTAATTGAAATATGAATCTTAGAACTATCTAAAAAGATAGGGGAACACATGAAAAAATAACATGTGCTTCTTCCTTCCTTATTTATTTATTTATTTATTTTTTTAAGCAGTAGGGTACTATTTTGTTCAGTCCCAAGTTTTGTCTATGCGACTTTGTAGACATGATTTGTTGACAAGTTTTGTAGACATGAACTGTCACAGTGAAGATATTTTCAAATGTGTTTGTCAGATAACGCAGAGGGGGGGGGGAGATCAAAATCTGAAAGTCGCTCAAGGTTTGCAATTTTTGTTACTTGATCACTAAGTTTGCTGCCAAAAAATAACTTCAAAACCGAATCAAGATATGCAATATCTTCCAAATTAGGCTGGAAGCCAAGAAAGTATAGTTAAAATATGCCTGGCAAAGATTGTAAAATAGTGTAAGTATGCGATTTCAATTCCAAATATGTGTTTTATGGAACAAGGAAGATACAATAAATGCGGCAAAATTTTTTATAGAAGACCCCAAGAAAATGTAATTATACATATAAGCATTTAATTATGTATACTAAATTAATTATTACATGTTTTTAACCAAGATTACTCATTTGACTAAAGCTTTTCAGTTATTGGGCAACTGAAAAAAAAAAAGCTCAAAATCAATTAAGTTATTCACTTCAAGTTCAACAGCATATTTTTTTAAAAATAAACTTCCATAACAGTATTAAATAGTACTGGTTGATCGTTTATCTATTATTGAATGATACTTTTTTTTCATAAAAGACTGTTTTTTATTTACATCTTTTATTAAAAGAACTAATTTACAATAATTTCTGTATTAAAAATTTCATTGAAATCCTCATTCTTAATTACTACAGTGCAACATAATGTGCATGCCTGCCAAGTCTTCTGGTTTTGCACTGGTTCCGTTCTTCTTCTGGTTTTCCGTTTTTTGAAGCTACATTCCTGTCTTCTGCCAGAAGATCAAATCTTCCATTTAAAAAATTTTTAGTTGATATATTAAATTGTATTGTGAACTGCAAAAAAATTATTTAATAAATAAATCCATTCCAAAATAATGTATTAAGGTAATCATTTCACAGCTAACAACATAATGCTGTTGTATGTTGTTGAGCAAATCTTTTACTGATAGTTTAAAAAAACATTTTATTCCTCCCTCAGTAATTTATCATTAGAAAATTTATTAGTGTGTAAAACTAAAGCTAACATACTTTGTTATAAAAATAATTTTTCTGATGTACTATTAGTAAAAGTTAAAAATGCTACTTTGACCCAGAAAAAAAAAAAAATGCTTATTTTTCAAAATTACTTTGATTAAAAATAAAGTCAAATTTCTATTTATTTAATTAATTTTATTTTTGTGAAAATACTCTATTTTCATATCCTTATAAATAAAAATGAAATTCTGTTTGTTTGTTTGTTTGTGGATTTGATTTGTATACAAATCCACAAAAATGGACCTATCAGCCTGAAATTTTGCACAGATATGTAAAATAATATAGAATAAATTATAGTCCACTTTAAAACTTTGAAAGTCCACCCGTTCCCGAGAGAGAGATTTTTTTATGTTCCTGACGCAAAAAGCTTTCCAAAATTGTAACCCTTTTAGTGAGAAGTGTGAAATAAGCATCGTGGTTGCCATGTGTGGCGATTTTGCCGAATAAAATGTTTTAAATTCTCAAAGTAAAAATAAAATAACAATAATGATTTTTTTTTTTTGTTAGTTTATATTCGTAAGGTTATTTTTTTTTTAATTATAATATCGTGTGCATGGGAAATCGCAGCAGGAATGAAATGTTTTATACGCAAAACAATAAGTACTAAAGATTTCTGAGGCTAATAAGTAAATTTTTTTAGTTTGGCGAAAAAAAAAAAAAAAAAAAAATGGCTGAAATGCCAAGAAAGTGAGTTCTAGCGGTTTGCACAGTTTTCAGCTTGGCGCAATTTACTGAGAGGTTAAGGAAATAGATTTTTGAAAACAAGTGCAAAGGTTTTATTAGAATACAGCGTTAAATTTTAATGATCCGTGCAGAAATAATGCAGTTATTAAGCGATTTCAAGCGATCTATCTTCAGCATTCTCGCCAATTGAGTACATTGATTTAAGTTGGGGGAATTCCGCCAAATTTCAGATAATTGAAATCTTTGCATATAGTACATCGGAGTAAAGATGAATAAAACATGTTATATAGTTTATAATTTAAAAAATGCAGCTGTATTAAGGGATTCCACTTGTCAAATAAATGCGTGCTTTACTTTTTGGCGGTCGAACCATTTCCCATATTGATTGCTGCTAAGTCAATGCTTCGAATGATTCCCTGAAAAAACTCTTGCAAAATGGCGTATGTTGGCACTTTGGCGAGGCTTAGATTTGAAACTGGATTTTATTTGAGACTGGTATATATAATAACACTGGTTATAGATTAAAAATGAATATTGGTATGTGTGTATGAGGTTGAAAAACTCCAGCACCGTTTGACCGTTCACCATGAAATTTGGTTCACCTAAGTCTTTTATCATCTAGAAGATTTTTATGCTATCCATTTTCCCCTAACTTGCCACTAGGTGGCGCAGCAGAACGTCATTCTATTCCGTTTAGCCGTTTGCTATGCGAATATTGTCAAACCGATTTCGATGAAATTTGGTACACGCAGATATTAGAACATGGAGAATATTTTTCACTATCCATTTTGCTGTAACTTGCCGCTAAATGGCACTGCAACACATCAACTTCTATACCGTTCGACTGATCGTCATAAAATTTTTTATACTTACACATTTGAGCACGAAGAATATATTCTGTGTTCCTTTTGATGTTACTCACCACTAGATGGCACGGCAATGCATTATTATTTTAACTCGCCACTAGATGATTCTGCAGCAGGCCAAATTCTTCACCATGGTGAAGAATTCAGTATGCATAGCATGAATCAGTATGCATAGTTATTTGAGCAATGAGAATATTTTGGCGTTATCCATTTTACTATAACTCGCCACTTGATGGCGCTGTAGCAAATCATTACTTTAATTAACCACTAGATGGCGCTGCAGTGTATCACTTCTTGACTGTGCAACTGATCGCTATGAAAATAGGTATACATAGATATTTGAACACGAGGAAGAGTTTGGTGCTATCCATTTTCCTATAACTTGCCACCAGATGTCGCTTCAATACATGAACTTCAGGACTGTCCAGCCGACCGTCATGAAAATTCGTATGCATCGATTTCTGAATGCGAAGAATATTTTCCCCATATCCGTTTTGCTAAAACTCACCACTAATTGCGCTAAGCCGCATGGCCTTCTGCACCGTACAAACGATTGCCTTGAAATTCGGTATGCATGATTATTGAACACAATATAACGCGATATCCATTTTGCTATATCTCTTTATTACAATAAATAGTAATCACAACAAATCGCAGTATCAAAAAGTCCATTCATTCCCGTGCGAAGAACGGGTACTTCAGCTAGTTATATATAAAAATTTCAGGTAAGCTGTTTTCTATTGCTATTTAATTTTGTTTTTATCTCTATACGTTACTAATATAAAATGGTGATAAACTGCAGGTTTTCTGTTTTTACTTCTTATATTTAAAAATTAGCTACTGATTTTTTGTGAAATCTTCTGTTTTTTCAACCCGAGTCTTCCTGTTTTTGGCTTAAGGAGGTTGGCAGGTATGTGTGACAAAGCAAAATGTTTAAAATCGGCAGTGAGCTATCCACTTTAGTATTAATAATTGCAAATTTTAATGTGTTGAGCAACAGAATCTTTAAAATAGTGCATTTTTGAATGAAAAACAAAAATTTGGAACATTTCCCTCTTCCTAAAAAAAGCATAAAAAATGCCCCCCACACACACACAAGCACACACCTACCCCTAATATTATAAAATCCATCACTTATAAATGAATCTGAATTTTTTTTAATGTAACTTATTAAAAAAAATTAGTTGTAATTAATTTTTTTCCTTTTAGATTTCGTATAATCATATTCAATATACTTAATTGCTTTACATAGTTAATATATTTTTAATTTGAGCATCTGTTTTATTTTCTGTTGGTTTCTTCCAGTTGAAACCTAACTCTGATAAATAGCAATGCAGGCTGTTTAAAGGGATAATTTGTAACATTAAAAACTGCCATATTTCAATGTTCCGGCTTGTCTGTTTGTTTAAAACTTATACTGTTTTATTCCTCCCTTTTTCGGATCTTTTTAGGTACAAATTTAAAAATATCAGCTCCACTGGCATCTCGTGTCATGCGTGTAAAAAAAAAAAACAAATATGTTGCAAATGTTGTGGGTTGTGTTTAGGGAATGCAATCCCCATCCTTCAGGAATGGGATCCTGCATAAATATTTGTGGGACTAGTCTCATGGGATCAGGACCGTAATCCTGCAGGGTTGAAACTGAGAAATAAATTATATTTATTACAATTTCAAGCCACCACCCCAAGCATCAATTGATCAAAAATTGTTGCATTTGTATGTATTTTATCTCACAATACATGAAGCAATAATCACAAATTTTAATTTTTCCAATTATCCTCCAACGGGAGTCTGGATCAAATATTGTATTCCAAATATTTCGCTAACTTTCCAATCTCCAAATGAACAGAAATATTTCATGCTAATTTATCTCTTAGCAAACTAATCAGGAATGAAGTATAAAAAGTTTTAATTTTTTTCAATTCATGATTTTAACAATTTTACTAAAAGAAGATCAAGACTAGGAAGACTAGTGACTCTTTACATCAACTTTTTTACATTCTTGTTTAGCGAGAATTAAGTATATTATTCAGAATGGCATAACTATAATTTTCATATGTCTGTAAATTTTTGTATTAATTATTATTATTAAACTTCATGGTGCTTAAAATCTTATTTTTTCCTATTTTTGTCTGTTGAAATGAATTCTTGGCTAAATGAAATACCAGTCCCACTGGTTCAATAAGTCTTAAACCTGAAATCCCTCCAAACAAAAAACAGTGTAGGATTGTATTCCCAAGTTGTGTTTTACAAGGTCTCTTTTTTCTAGAATTTGGTCCCTTTTTCCTCTAGAGATACCATTAAAAACAGTTGTGAGCACTGCCTAATATATTCTTGGATGACAGATAAACACATTAAAATTTAATATACAATTTAAACACAGTTCTAAAATAGCACAGGTTATTCAAAGAAAATTTTCCAAAACAAAATATTTCATTTAATGGATTCTTGGATGACGACAAACTTTAAAATTTAATATGTAGTTTAAACACAGCTTTAACATATCAAATGTTATTCGAAGAAAACCTTCCAAACCTCAAGTCACACACAGGATCAAAATATTATCCCATAATGAAGTCTTAATTATCACATAATGCATGCTTGGATGACATTCATTAAAATTTAATATATAATTTAAACGCAGTATTAAAATAGCAAATATCTTTGGAAGAAAGTCTTTCAAAACTCATGGCACAAGCAAGGATAAAATATCCTTGCATAAATAATTCTTGCTTACTGGACATATAATGAAATTTAGTTTAAATGTTATTGAAAAAAGGAAATAATATTGGAAGAAAGCCTTCTAAAACTCCCAAACTTCCCAAAAGAGGGGGCAAACGGAGCTCCGGGCATCATGGCTGGGTCATGTTGGCAAGTTTTGTCCGCACAAAAGGATTTATGCTATCGCGTGCATTTGAAAAACATGAAATGGCATGGAAATTACGTTAGTTTTCGCCAAATTAAAAAGCATAAAGAAAAGTACAAATGTGTTTCTTACTTTCATAGATTTCCAAATCCTACCAATAATATAAATCAGATTCTCAAACTGTGTTTCGCGGCACCTTGAGGTTTCCGCGAGTGTATGCCAGGAGTACCGTAGAGATAATTGAGAAAAATCTAAGTTCTGTGCCTGGGGGGGGATTATAAACAAAAAAATTCATCTAAACCGGTATCCCACAAAATAGGTTGGCCAAGCCGATTACCAATGGGCGAAAACAAAAAAATATTTCAGTCAAGTTCGAAAGAGTTCAGTGTCCAGTCTCCTCTTACGAACTCCCTGAGATAAGGGGTGGGATGGGAGTGAGGCAAAATCCTATAGTCCTTTCCCAAGAGAGTAATTTCTTGATACTTAGCCCTTATAAGCATAAAAGAAATAATGAAAAATGCATCTCAACTGTTTCATTCTAAACCTTCCTATTGATAGGTAACCCGCCACTAAAGTTTTTAGCCCGAGAAGGCTGCCCTAAAATGCTTTTAGCTTCACAAGGGTGCCGTGGCAAAAAAAGTTTGGAAACCCCCGATATAAATGTGTACTTTTGCACGTTTGCATATTTGTGACTGAATCACACAGAAATGGCTGAGAACGGATTTAGATAAAAGAAATTTGAAGGATTTAAAAATTTGGAATGAAAATAGCTTTATAAAGGCAACCTTTCATGCATAGAACATAAATAATTCTTTTACAAAGACACTCAAATTATTCTAATACATTACGCTCTATGGGCTTTTTGTAGCTACTGAACCAATTTCAGAACTTTTTTCACTGATTGAATGTTACACTATTCCTGAGTACTATTATTTATTTGTTTGTGGATTAAGGCCGACTGACTGAACTAGGTTCCTAGACCTATATGCGGAATGGCATCTGTGGGGACTTTCTGAGACATCTAGCCCATATTTATGCGGGGTTCCAGAGAAAACCACTTAAAATTCCTTTCATTTATAATATTCTACTTTTTTTACATTTATGTCTATCACTAGCATATAGATGGTACATCACATAAAGACTATTTTAGGCTGTCGGAAATTGGAAACGCTTTCTGAAGGCGAAAGTTTTGGTTGGTTTTCTCCAGATGTAACATAAGTATGCTTTAGAATCACGCAGAAATGGCTGAGAACGGATTTGGATAAAAGAAATTTGAAGGATTTAAAAATTTGGAATGAAAATAGCTTCATAAAGGCAACCTTTCATGCATAGAACATAAATAATTCTTTTACAAAGACACTCAAAATATTCTAATACATTACGCTCTATGGGCTTTTTGTAGCTACTGAACCAATTCCAGAACTTTTTTCACTGATTGAAAGTTACACTATTCCTGAGTACTATTATTTATTTGTTTGTGGATTAAGGCCGACTGACTGAACTAGGTTCCTAAACCTATATGCTGAATGGCATCTGTGGGGACTTTCTCAGACATCTAGCCCGTATTTATGCGAGGTTCCAGAGAAAACCACTGAAAATTCCTTTAATTTATAATATTCTACTTTTTTTACATTTATGTCTATCAATAGCATATAGATGGTACATCACATAAAGACTATTTTAGACAATCGGAAATTGGAAACACTTTCTGAAGGCGAAAGTTTTGGTTGGTTTTCTCCAGATGTAACATAAGTATGCTTTAGAATCCTTCAAAATGTCCCCTTGTGCAGGCTTACCATAACACAAAACTCAAATGTAAACTCTAAAGTTCATTTGTTTAATTTCTTGTAAGTTAAAAAAAGCTTAACAATAGCATTCAAATTTTCAAAAAATGGTACTGATTCTATAAAATAAATTTGTGAAACAAATCTTTAAAACTTGACTTGCTTGTGCAGGTTTTACAAATGTTGTCATCTTAGTCACTGTTTTACATGATGTATTGGTTGATTTTGGTGGTTGAGGACTTGCTTTTTTTTACAGGGCTACAAAAAAGTTTTCATATATATTGTGGCCTCTCAAATTATTTGAAGTGCACTAGCATCTGAACACTGCATTCGACTGAGTTGAAATTTGGTAGGCCAAATGTATCTGAAAAACATTTACTTAAGTTTGCATTTGACATTATATGAAAGATAAGTGTGTTTTATGAAATTTATATGTGATTAAAGTATTGTACTTCAAAAAAACCTCCATACAATCTCATCGTTGATCTATATTTGGTGAAATAGTACAATTTTTTTTTTCTTTTCAAATATTCTAAGTTAAAGACATAAATATAAAAATTTGGGGAATATATTTAAAAGCATATTATAAATTTCACTTTTGTTTTTTGCTGAATTACTCAGATTCAAATTTATTTAAATGCTTGGTAATGATCAAATGTTCGGAAAGTTGAGTGGAGTTACTCTAGATTTTCTTTCCTTCAAATAGACATAACTTGTAATGGGATGCTTTCAGATCCATTTTTCCAAAAATCCTCTTTCTCATTTTCTGTAAATTTAAATGAATATTTACTACAAAAGCAGTCACATGACTTTTCCTTGTCTTGAAGGTGCAAACTTTGATTTATACTACTGTTACTGCTCCTATACAATGTATCAAAAAATGTGAACTATTTTTTTATTTTTTATTTTTATTTTTTTTCGGTTTGTCTCTTTTTAATGTACAAACTGACTGGCTTGTAAGTTTTATTCTTTAAAATATTTTAAAAATCATTATACAAGTTGTTTTTTGGATTGCATAATAGTGCGAGATCCGATAATAGAAATATATACCCTCATCTGTTATTTAATAATGATAAAGAACATATGCTAGATAATGAATCCATTGATACATTGCAAACAGGTTGCCTAGCTAAATCGCATACTGATGATATTAAATAATTAAATTTTTAATTAAATTTTTTCGATCAACTATCCCCATCTGTTATTTATGAAAATCGAGCATTAGTTGAGAGAATACGCCCCAACGAATTGAAAAAATATGGGTTGCCTATTTTCTCCTCTGCCCAACTATGGAGTTGCCAGGTACAAAGAGGCCAGTAAACGTTGTTAAAATACCCTTATCTGTTATTTAATCGAACTATGCATCAAACGAAAGGTTATTTTATTACCAATCCAACCATAGTAGGTTGCCTTATCAAAAAGTTGGCTGAATCCATGGTTGCCTAGATTTTAAAGTAAAATTTGCCAGGTTCTAAGACATTTCGCAATATTTGCTTCTCTTGAAAGCATTTATATGCTACTAAATTTGGGTGTTTTCTAGACTCTATGAATTTTAAGTATTCTTAATATGACGTCATACTGTAACTTTTCGATTTTTTGATACTTTTTTATCAACCTCTAGCGATTTATGTGAAGTCGTTTCTGGCAACACTCACTTCGAGCTTATTTGTCTCAGCATGAATCACATCCTGAGATGCTGGGTAAACTTTTACAGATTTGGAAGGATCAAATTGTAAGTTTCGTTGCTTACCAAACTGACTTACTTGACAGGCTGGGGCAAATCGTAGATGGGTACAAGGAATAGCGCATAAAAACTTTGCTCGGTGAGCACAGAAAGACGGCTCAATACTATCTCCAGTACTGTAAATTCATTAATTTGTTTCTTCGATTTTCAAGAAGCATCCAGTACAGTGATTTTGAGCACTCTATTACACTCTATTTACAGCACGTCCAATTTGTTCTTTTCATTGAACCAGCCAAATTATGCCAGATTTTCCATTATGTACGTCAGTAATCTTATGAAGGCGCAGAACAGCAATTCGTGGATGATATCTGAATTTAGACGAGGATCATTTGGTATCCGACGTACCAAATCTGGTTTCTCTGTATTACCTAATGACTTAACGTTAGAACAGACCATTAATGCTGATGCTTCACATCAGTTAACAAATAATTTTGCCGCAGAGTCCATATCAGCCCAACAAAGATGGGCACTTAGTCACAGCATAAGGACCGAAATTGTATTTACCGTTAAAGAATAATTCGGTCTATCGCAAAAAGGTAATACCAGTCATGCTTTCAGGGCCTTATTTCCGGGAGGGCATTCAGGGCAAGCGCCCAGGCCCCCTACCAAAACAGGGCCCCAAATTGTTCTTTTCGTTTAAGTTTAAAAATTTGTACATTTTAGAAAAATGTACTTCGAATTTATATTTCGAAAAAGGGGCGCTCAATGAAGCTTTTGCCCAGAGCCTCGAACTCTGCAAATCGGACCCAGCGTTCAGAGTATCATTGAGACTATAAGAAATACACACTGAATCCCTCCGTTGAGAGTATCGATAAAAATGTTCTCTTTATTCTTAATATTTCAACTGGTAAGGCAGCATCTTCTGAAGTTAGTGATTTTCTAATCAACATAAAGTCGGTTGGAAATCAACAAAAATTGTTTATTTCAGAATGTAATTCCATTTCTGAAAGGTTCGAAAAACCGATAAAGCGTAACAAAATCCCGAATTTCGCTTCACAGTCCGCCGTCAAAGCTCAAATCAACAAATATAAAAGTAAAAAGGCCGTTCTTAAAATGAAAAGAGACATCTTTGGCTGATTACTTGCAATTAGTCTTGAGAAAGACATCAACATGGAGTACTACTGCTCAACGTTTCCGTTTGCGCTTGTACCGCCTACTCTTTTCTCGCGTACTGGTGAGTTGCTAAAAACTGGCAAATTCAAAACTAGCCCAAGTATATTGAAGTCCAATGTCGAAACTGTTGAGCATACCGGTATCGATATCGATGAAATAGACGGTTTTTATTACTTGAATGTTATCGGATCATCTATGCCGCAGACATTTGACAAGGTGGCTGAATCGATCTTAATAAAATAGTGCTCAACTAACGCCTCTGAAATACACATAATTTTTGATAGGCACTTAACACCCTCTATGAAAGACTGAACGTCAGAATCGGTTAGAGTTCAATAGACCGTATGTCATCCAAGGACCTCTTCAACCAAGACATAGCGATTTTCTACCCTTCTTTAAAGGATCATGCAATGTTATAACATCAATGATGCTAGGTATGAGCTGTTCCAAAAAAATATGCAATAAACAAAGACAAACAGCATTTCATGAACAAGATTAAAGGATCGACTCCAACCTGATTCCACCATGCTTAATCTCACTCATACAGAAAATTTTGCGCACAATTTATGTAAATTCAATATGACTGTACGCAATTGATGCATGCTGCGTCAAACTAAATCCTGAAGATTGTGGGTGGTTTTTGGATGGCTATTTGAAGCTTGCATGGTTCGTAGGTGACCCAACACCCTTACAAGTTGAAGATATATTAAGAGAATCAAAACAAAAAGAAAATGATGAAGAATTAGATTTTGGTTTTGACATATAGGCACTTCTCACAAATCAGAATCGGAATACGTTTTTACACAAAAAATTTTTAGAGACATTTTGCTATTGTTAAATTTAAGTATGAATAAAAAAAATGTTGGTATCATTTTGTGATATTTTATTTTATATGGCTTTCATCAGTATTTAATCCGTGTTTACACGATCGGAAAATATCCTTTTGAAAGATGCACGTTTTGAACAAAAAAAAGTAAAAATACAAATTTTATATTTATGTATAGTTGCTAATAAATAAACGTGTGAGTGAAAAAAATGATATTGCGTTAATATTTAATCTTACTTGAATCCAGTATTTGATCAATGGAACGTGCTTACACTATCGACAAAATCTTCTTAAAAAGAACTCTCTGCATTTGTCTGTCGCATGGAGTTGCGCGCGCAACGCTTCTCTCATTACCGCGCTGAAATTTTTTATAATTATGAAATATGTATTTTTACTACATCTAAAATCTAGGCAACCATGGATTCAGCCAACTTTTTGATAAGGCAACCTACTACGGTTGGATTGGTAATAAAATAACCTTTCGTTTGATGCATAGTTCGATTAAATAACAGATGAGGGTATTTTAACAACGTTTACTGGCCTCTTTGTACCTGGCAACCCCATAGTTGGGCATAGGAGAAAATAGGCAACCCATATTTTTTCAATTCGTTGGGGCGTATTCTCTCAACTAATGCTCGATTTTCATAAATAACAGATGGGGGTAGTTGATCGAAAAAATTTAATTAAAAATTAATTATTTAATATCATCAGTACGCGATTTAGCTAGGCAACCTGTTTGCGATGTATCAATGGATTCATTATCTAGCATATGTTCTTTATCATTATTAAATAACAGATGAGGGTATATATTTCTATTACCGGATCTTAGACTATAATGAATTATTCCATTGAAACTTGAGTATAGTACTATATTCCTAAAACAGAATGTGAAATGTGCTGTTTTAACAAATACTTGTAGTCACTATTTTGGTCACTTTTTTCTTTAGCTTGTCACTAAAATGACACTCTTTCTAGAGTTTATATATATACAGTGAGAACCCTGAAAATACTTCCCATATAATCCATAATACATATTACTAAATATCTGTGTTAATGAGTAATATGTAATGAAAAAAATGGTTAAATTGAGTAATCGTTTAGAAAGAAACTTGCTAGTGTACAAAACAATTAATTAAAAACACCGAGAATAACAATAACTACATGTATTACAGCTGCTGCTGAAGTCTGAAATAATGATTGTTTAATAATTTGCAACTATGTATTTATCAGATGTTACTTCTGATATTTGAGGATATGCAGTTAGAATGGTTGAATTCGTGTAAGAATCTGTAGATAACTTTGGAAAATTCATGCCCCATTTCTATCCCTCTAACTCAAAGCGAAATGCATGCATTCTGGTAATCAGCTTCTCACTTTCGTCAGCTACACAAACATCCCAGAGGAAGAACGTTTTAGGTTGCTCGGCTGCAAGAAGAAAACTAACATCCAATAAAAAATGTCCGATTTCATTGATGGTAATTATGTGAAAAGGCAGTTTTAATCGATCATTTATATATTTATTTTTTTAAAAAGGCATAATTATATGTCATGAAACAGAATTTAATATGGAGAAGCAATGCATAAAAACATGCATTCCAAAATTCTGTAGGCATATTCTAAATTTCTAAAGCACAAAATATGCATTTAGAGGCATTACATCAATCACTGATTGCAGCCTTTGCCATTTGCTTTGTAGGAATATTGATTTTGGTAATGCATACATTATTGTTATTTTTTTATGATAATGATTAATATTAGATTATGAAATCTTCATTTATTCTTTCTGATCTGGAATTTTTTTTTTTTTTTAAATCAGCCCGTTTAAGCAAAATAGAGATGATCTTTATATAATATGAATAAATAAGTATTTACTTCTGCAGTCTCTCTGTTTATGTAATTTTATTTTTAATGTTAAAGTGTATCAACCTGCATTATCTTGGCCTGTATGTCTCAGGTTATTTGTATATCTAGTGAGCATTAGTGTAACTGATGCATTAGATGAATGAATAACTGATGAATTAGATGGAGGCTAATGTGGCTGAGGCTACCATAAAAATTTAGATTTTCTATTGGATGAATAGGAGATGAGCCCTCTAGGGTGCTTTAGATTACTCTGGAAATATGCCAAAAGCATATCCAATTGTTCCAGTGATGGTGATGATTATATTCTGAATTGGACACGCTTTGGGAAATAAATGGAATTCTTTATATTTAAAAGTAAATAAATAAAATAACTAAAAAATAGTCGTTGATATCTTTTATGTTTAAATAAAATCTGATACCTAGAATTAAACTCCAATTACCAGAAGGTCTAGAAATATGATTATCTGATCATTGTTTTAGATAATAAGGTGTCTTGCTTCAATTTATTTTCAAAAGTTTCAACTTGATATGATGGAATATTCTTTTTCTTATTATCTGAAGAATGCGGAAGACTCAGAAAGAAGCTTAGATATCCAGGAAACCATGATATTAGAAATTAATATGTATCTGTTTATCAAGTCTTTGATATAACTGCATACAAGGACTGTTAACTAAGTATTCTGGCCGTCAAAAATTGAGGCAAACCACACAATTGAGGGAAAATAATACATTTTTAGCCTTCTAAAGATCAAAATAATATGAAATTTGCAATCCTGGACCGAATGTTAGTGGAATCCCTTGATTAGTAGAATTAATGGACTCTTGAAGCGTATCACAGTTATCAAACTTGCTGCTCTGAAAAAAAATATATACTTATTAAAACTTATGCCGCATAATTCAAAAGACAGTATCAAAAATATTTTGTGCTTTAAGCCTAATTGTGGGTCTCCTCATTTAACATATTAATATATTTTATGCTGATTTGTTAACAACATTGGTATGAGTCAACTTAAAATCATATGATATTCTTATTTAAATCAGTGGCAATTTTAATCACATTAAGAACGGAGTTCTTCCTAGGCCTTTTTGACTGAGCACAGTGCTTGGCAAGTTTTACTGACTGTTCTGCACAAAAATGAGAATATCATTATCTAGTTTGATCTAATTGCATTTGTCTGCTTCATAATGTGACTGACAAAAGCTTCTAGGGAGATAACTGCTCTCTCTCTCTCAATTATATTTCAGCATGTGATTTATTATTTAAGTTGTTTCATGTTTATTAAATGCTTTTAATTTTTTGTATTGTATGAGACCACATGTTACATTTAAATTCTATGGATTACATTTAACAGTTTCATGGATTTCTGTGATTTTGTGATTCAAGGTAATTTAAAGTATCAGTGAATTTTCATTTTATCTATTCTTAAATGATTACTGTGCTCTATGTAAAGCTAATTGAAATTCCATATTATTCAGTACTTGAATAATATGGAAATTGTTGATATTAATGATATGAATAATATTATATATTAATTATATAATTGTTGATATGAAATTGTTGGTATTAATATTCAAAAAACAATTATTTTAGAAATTGAATTTAAGTGTCCTTGCACCAGTCATGAAGGAAAAGAAGTGCTCAATACAGTTTTTCCTTTGTCTGTGGATCAGGTTTTTTCTCTTATTTTTACTGGTTCAAAGTTCTACTATGATTTGCTTGAATCAAGAAAAACTTATGGTAATAAAACAATTGTTTGTGCATATTTTTGACTTTATTTTATGTTCATATTTTACATCATATAAAACTTTATTTTATGATCATATTTTACATTTATTTTACATCATATATTGTGTGAGCTTTTCGGGAAGAGTATGGGGGAAAATAAATTTGTTGATATGCCATTAATTTTTATGTTCTTGGAAAAGAACTTGAGCAGAAAACTGTATATATTCTCAATCTTCAAAATATTAAATTGTTGTAATTGTTGTAATTCAACTCCTTTTATGGACTTCATTGCAGTTTTAACTTTCTAAATAATTAATCGCAGGTAAATTTATTTTATTGAGAGGGAAAAAACCCTGATAACTCTTGCATTTTTTTTTCTGATCAAAATCTGAGTTTATAGATATCAGGTTGTTACAAAATGTATTATTCACTTAGTTATTTAAGTGTTGCTGGTATATTGACTATTAGTGTGCAGAAAAATGCAGTTCTCTCCCTCTAATCCACACAGATTAGCACCAAAAGATATATGGATTATAGAATTTCACAAATTATGGGTTTCTTCTTTGTTACCATCAATACTGCTAAGTATTGGTAGCAATATACTTATAACTGGAAACAAAACTATTTCTAATAGTTTGTAATGAAATAAAGCAACTTTTTTTATTTTAAAAGGCTATGGTTTTTAACACTTTCCAAGAAGGTTGAAAAATGTTTGATTTCGGTTTGTCTGCCTGTCTGTCCATGCTCTAATTCCCGTAATGCATTGATTTCGACGAAATTTAAATATGTTGTTATTATCTACTGTACCATGTACCCTATTGAAAATGGTATATGTAGCATTTATAGTTTTTGTACAGGAGTGCTCAAAATATTCCCAATAAATTATGCTCTATGGGAAGGTTTTCTTTAAAGCAAATCATCCTTACTATATAGCTATGCTGATCCCTGACTTCAAGATAAAACATTTTCCGCCATTACGGCAAAAAGATTAGAAAGTTAACACAAAAAGCCTAATAATTTCTACACCGTTTAAGCGATCCGCTTGAAATTTTTCATAATTATGTATAAAATTATAGAAAGCAATATGCGCTACTTTAAAAATCTGAAAATCCACCCGTTCCCTCATTTTAAAGTGATTTTTTGCTATTTTCAGTTCCATTTTATTTCTGAGAGTAAAAAAATTAATCATTTGTGTGACAAATTGATCTATTGCATGTGATAATTACTTCATATTGACGTCACACTTTACAAGCTTTTTCCAGATTTATAAGTTTATTTATTTAGAGTTATTATTGCATTCTTGCCAGTTTTATTGAGCAACTTACTCTTGTATTTTGAGACTGACAATTGCTTTTTCCTATCACAAATATTTCTCTAAAGTAATGCAAAATCATACTGAATATAAATAAAATACCATGCCTTGCCTTTTCAGTAAATAATTATAAATTTTCAATCAGTAATTATTTTAGATATGGCTGTAAATAGGCTGATGATATGTCAGAGGACCTTTTTATTTTGGTCAGTTAATTTTATAACAAAGTGAAAAGCTTCATTAGTCTATGCATAAAGAAAAACTGGAATGTAAAATCATTTGTTTACAGAGATGTCAGTCAGATTAGAGAGAGTGAGTGTTCTGTAATATGTTTACTTTGATGTAAATGATAAAAAGGTCTCCCCCCGCACCTTTTTCAGAAAAAGGAAAAAAAGAAAAACTAGTATCACTTGTAGAAAGGATTTATGAATAGAAAATTTTACATTACAGATTTTACAAACTTATTCAAAAGCAATAATTTGGTTGACCCTTTCTTTCTCACTGTTATTAAAATCATGGGGTGAGATTTTGTTTTGTTTTTCATGTTTGTGAAATTTTCCAGTCAGGGTGTTAAAAAGTGATACACTAAGAAGATTAAATCTAATTCATATCCCATATGCATAATGTTTCCTTACACACTGCATGAGAATTTTAACTGTTTCCATTCTAATTGGCAACAGTATTTTTTAAATCATATCAGTACTAAATTGAACAATTTTGTGCATAAAAAATTAGAACTTTCAGGACAGATTATTCATTTATTTATTTTTAATAAATAAAATAACAATTGAGGGGTTAAAAACACTTGATTTATATTTATTTTATGTTTTTTAGTCTGTGTTATACATAATAACATTTAAAAAAAAATAAATAATTGAGGGGGGAAAATGGTGGTTGTTTTTTTTTACATTTCAAATCATTATCATTTAGTCCTGCAGTCTTGTGCGCACTTTGATAGCCTCAAAAAGTTCTTTCACACTCTGTCGGATTATTTCAGTTCATTTGTGTGCACATAAATGCATAAGGTAAGATTTTGTTTCATGATGAACAATTAGCAGCCAAATTAGAGGCAAAAAATTCATGAATACATTTGGAATATGATCCAAACATTAAAAAAAAAGTAGAAAAGGTAGCACACTTAAAAGAATTAGCCAATTTAAACCTTTACTAATATTCACTTTGATAAAAATTGCTATTATTACCGACCTATTCTTATGATTCAGGGTAAACAGACCCCCCCCCCCCCCCCCCCAGAAAAAAAAAAAAAAAGTTTAACTACACAATTTAACTGGTTTCATCATTTCTTTGCCTACACAAAAAATTAATTTTTCTGCCCTAACACATTGAGAAAGTATCGTATTGTAAGAGTTTTATGGTTGGTGGGTTTGAGTTGATATTTTGCTTCTTAAGGAAATATAAATGGAATCAAATGTTTGAATGTATTGTCTTATGCTCCCAGGTTTTAACCCTCCAAGCAGTTGCGACATAAAATCCTGTCAACTTTGTTCCAGTTTCCACTCAATATTTCTATAAATTTAATTATTTATAACACTCGGGCACCATAAAGTATGTTCTAATATTAAAACTTATAAGTAATTTAAGAGCTTGTTTTTTAATAATTATGAAAATTTTCCAATCAAAATTTTATTTATTTTTTCATAATATTAAAGCTGCATGAAAAATTACTGTAAAACCACTTAACATTATTTGCCTATTTCTAAGATGCTCAGAGGGCTAATATTGGTATAAGTATTAACTAAGTATTGTATATTGACATTGATAAAATTTTATATAAACAAATCATCTAGTTTCACCTGAAAGATCTGTCTTTTTTTTTTCTTTCTTTTTTTAAATCACACTAATTTTAGAGACTTATACAGTTTTAAGTAACTTATTTCTATTTTTTATGCCTAAGATAATTTCATGATTTTAAATTGAAAATATAATAACTGAATTAATGAAATGCTTGAAAGTGAAGACAATTAACAAATTTTGAGAATAATGATTCATATATGCATACATTTTACATTGCATTGCTTTCACACATTGATGTTAAAATTTTTATTCAAGAAAATTTTTGTTGAACTGTAAATGGAATCACGTGTAACCCCCCCCCCCCCCAACCTTTCTAGTTGTAAATATTTTTTCTAGACTCAGAATCTAGCATGTGTTTAGGAATTAATTGTGGAAAAAATTTTAAACTTACTTCAAAAAACTAAAATCAAAAAGAAAAATTCCAAAGAAATCTTTGACATCTTTTAATCCTGCCCCTTTTTTTCTAGACAAGGGTCACATGTGCTCAGGAGAAATTTACTGCTAAGGGTGGCATGCCCAGATATGTGGCTTAATCATGCAGAGAATAATTAATATGGAATGCAATGAGATTAAAAATAAATAAGCCCATTGATAATTTGCACAGTGGCACTTTTTGTTCATGCAATAATTTTGACAAACCTCAGTCACCATCTGGAAAGGTTTAATAGATAAATAGTGAAGTCTAATGTTTTCACTGTTTCTAAAGCTCCTGGTTTGCATTCCAAATAAAAATTTCAATACAAGTAAAAATTCAGTATTGGAAATTTCTTTGTAAAGAGAGTCTACTAAATATTTCTTTCTTCCTTCTTTTTCAGATATAATGGAAAGCCCTTGGCAGATGTGTCCAGAATTCGACTTAAAAATGCGGCAAGTTACCTATACCATTACTTTAAATCATGCTATGGCAAAAAGTGCACAAACTACAGAAACTCAGGTATATTTAATTTATTGATATTTTATTTTATGAATTTTGGTGAATTTGAAATGTCAGTGTGTGTTTGATTCACCCTAAATTTGTTGCATTAACCATCCAATCAGCTGAGACATAAAATCCTGTCACCTGAAGTATGCTTCCAAAAGATGCTTCCCCCCCAAAAGATGCTTCAGAAGCATTTGAGTTGTATAATCCTGTCATTGTTTTCCCCTCCATTTCAGCAACATCTTTCAATTGCTGCTAATTGATAGCAATATGAGATCTTGCAAAGTATACAAAAAAGAAGGGGGAAAAAATCAAATCTTTTAATATATTCACTAAACCAAGTTTTCTTTAAAAAATCATTAAATAATTAATTTCCCCTTTTTTGTGTTGTAATAATTCAATTTAAGGCATTATAATCCCACATACAGAAACATGATATTGTTTGAAATTAGAGATGTAACGAATAGTAATTTGGCTGAATTCCGAATATTCGGCAGCCAAATATTAATTCAGTATTGGAAATTTCTTTGTAAAGAGAGTCTACTAAATATTTCTTTCTTTCTTCCTTCTTTTTCAGATATAATGGAAAGCCCTTGGCCTTTTTTTAAAAATTTCATTTTAATTGTAAATAAAATATTGCTTTTCAATTTTGTAATTAAATACTAAATAAAATTCATTTTACATTATTATTTTTTTTTTTTTTGGTGTGGTTGAGGTGTGTGCTACGGCCGGCTGGCTGGCATAACCTCTATTGTTCCAAAAAGTCTGCTAAGAGAGACCTGATTAACCCTACTTGCGAACCAAGCACGGGGACGACCCATTCAGGCAAATCCAACAGAACAACAAACACCGCTAAAAACAGCGACCTCCATGAAAAGGTACACCAGGGAGATAGGAAGTACGAAAAGGGAAACGCCTAGAAATGACCGCACCTTAAAAACAACCGACACCATAAGGAGAAAAGCCTCTTTTTCGCAGACAAACACCCCCAAAACTCCGACCACTCGAACGGTCTGGAGATCTGCATCCTGTCAACCAGCAACGCCCGTTCCTCCGCGAAACCTCTGCATTCGAAGACATAATGCTGTTCAGTTCCGATATCAGCCCAGCAGATTTGGCAAAGGGGGGAATCCCGAAGGTAGAAACGAAACAGCCGAGCCTCTGTCGGCAGTTTTCCCGCAAGTGCCGACAATCCAGGTTAAATTTGGAAATGACAACACCCGGGAAACAAAGTTGGTGTTGAGAAGTGGTTGGCCATGAGTGAAGAGTGTTATGGAAACAAGGATAGCAACTGATTTGAGAGACATCTACTTTTATTTATAGCAGTCTGGCACAGAAATGTATCACAGTCAGCAATTACTTGTAGAACAGGGTTTCATTGCAAAAGAACTATTAAATATCACAGCTATGCTTTATCACAGATAGGCACAAGAATATATCACAGTCTGAAAAACTCGTAAGTACTGGCAAAAATGGTTTAATGAATTTAAACTTCACGAGCCGTTTAGATTTCAATTTCAAAAGCTGCTTTACCTTGAAGAGAACAAGTCCACCGGGAAAACTTCAGATCCTTAAGATATGTAAAAATTACGATGAAACACGATGTTCTATATGACGACACTTCAAACAGAAATTCTAACTTCTATTTCACTTTAAAAACAGGTTAAAAAGATAGCGGCATTAAATGTTGATTAAAAACGTATTATCATTTTAAAGATTAAATAGAGGCAGGTTTAGCTGGCTAAAAATAACATATCTGGAACTTAAAGAGCATTACCGCTCGCCAAAACGTCTGTCAACTGTTAATACAGCCTGACTATCTAATTGCTTAACGGCGACGATCTGCCATGATCGCCTAACTGCTGTCGACCTGCTATCGGTCTGCTTAACTGCCTAACTGCCACGATTACGGCGAAAGCCCCTCCTTTTATCTGTCACTGCCGACTGCGCATCTCATTTCTGAGTTGTTCTCCGGCTGCGCGGTTGAACGGCGTTTACCGGGCTTCGGGAGCGCATCGGTGATTGGATGAACAGCTTGAAACAGTTTTCTCCGGGCGATACTCACTTCGCCAACCAACCATTACGCCCGTCCAAGATGGCGGCTGTTGACGAACTGGAGATCAGAGCCGTGCGTCTTAAACGATTGTCTTAGAAGATATTATTCGCATTTTGCCAGCAGTGGTGATTTAACACTTGAAATTATGAGACATCATTAAGAAACCAAAAGTTCTTTAATTAAAATAAATATTATAAAGTTCAAATACATTCACGCTCGCTGAGCGTCTTACAGAACTAGCATACACAGAATATACAGAGGCTAGAATCGAATAGCATGCCATAGAAATGCAATAACTCGCAGGCAAAAGGAACCACATTATATACGTACAATTCACATGTGCAGCAGTTAATTTGCATAAAACAAGGTTCTGACCGGCCAATCAGAAACAAAATGTCTCCGTTACTATGGAGATATGCTGCGGCGACCACGGCTCATGAGAAAAACCAAAAGAAGAACCGCGGGAAAAAACGTGACGTCACGCGGCGAGTGAAGTTGCCGACGAACTTCGGCGAATGCCGGAGAGGGGAAACAAACGCGCGGGAGGCTAGCATGTTGACGTAAGCCACGGTTAAAGCGAGGTTTAAATTTAACAAAAAGTTATTCCTTTAAGTTCATTTAGCATTTGAATTAAACTGCTTGGCTTTGGGAATTTATTTAATTAACTTTAAGTTGTTGAAACTTTATCTTAACCTTTTATTGTGGCGCTTAAAGTTGGAGAGTTTCACAATTCAGGTAAGTCAGAAATTAAATACACATAAGAGTTGGGATATTTATTGTTCACAAATAACCATTGGGAACAAAAGCCCCTCCTCCCAGCTCTTATGGACTGCAATTGCCAGCACTTAGAAGAATATAACAATCAAACATCATAACCATTTACAAATGCAATAAAACAATGTGCAAATCAATTTATACCTGTAGGCGAGTAACGAGCAAGTAACATGCTTCAAAAGATTAATAAAACAATGTACCAAGAAAACTTTAAAACAATGTTCCATACAATTCAAAAAAGAAGGCAGGCAAAGTTTCAAAAATTAGTTTTTTGCAGTTACATTACGTAATATCAGAAAACTTTAAAACAATGTTCTCAAATACTTTTCAAATATAAAGTCCCTTTTTAAACCTTAAAAACACTTTTTACTTAAAAACCACATGTAATTCCAACATATTCAAAATTAATTATGAAAAAAAGGTTTCACTAAAGCTTTACAAAAATTTACTATACTTCACCCAGTTGCATATGTTTAGTTTCACAGTTAGGATTTTAACTAATCAGGTTGTCCCATGCTCGAACGACGCGAACGGCAATTAAAAAGATTAAAAAATTCTACTTAATCAAAAATACAAAGATTCTAAATGTTAATTTTGATACCTCAATCTTTGAATTCTAAACACAATTCTAAACAATGAAAATCTTAAACGTTTAAACTCTTAAACACTGATCCAACCACCAAAAACCTTAATCAACTAGAAAAACACAGTATATTAGTGCAAAAATCGTTAAAAAGAAAAAATACGATATATAAGTGCAAAATTTTCAAACAACATTATGATATGATAATGATTAATGACCTGGTGATCACCAAAGATTCAAATATGCGCAATCTTTATGCTCATACCTTTTACACATAACTTACACATAATTCACACATACCTTGGCCAAGGATTTTCACACACCAAACTTTCATTCAATGACATGAAAAACAGTTGCATAAATGACATATTTACAAAATGAAAAATGACACTTTTCAAAATACATTAATACTTTATCAAACATTAAATATCAAAATTCAAAATATGGTGGTGGATTAAAAATATCAAAACTTTAGATCTCAAATACATCCTCAACAAACTTTTTCAATTCATTTTGAGTGATAGGCTTAGTAAAAATGTCAGCCATATTAGATTTACTTCTGATGAAGTTTACTTTAAATTTATCTTTATAAAACAGATCTCTTACAAAAAATAATCTAACATCTATATGTTTAGTTCTATGATTTTCTATCGGGCTTTTAAGGAAATCAATAGTAGCCTGGTTATCCACAAATAGAGTAGGTTTAGAGTTATATTTGATTAACCCACAATCATTACCCTCTTTTAGAACGTTATCTAGCCAGGTGAGTTCTTTGATATTCTCAACCATGGCAAGAAATTCAGCTTCCATAGTGGATGAGCTAACTGACTTCTCTTTGAATTTATGCCAAGTTATGGGTGCTTTATCTAAACAGATGAACTCTCCCCCCCCATGGATATTCTATCGTCTCTATTCGCTGCGAAATCTGCATCCGAGTACCCAATTAAATTCATATTTTCACATTTTAGCTTTAATTTGTATGATTTAGTCTTTCTTACGTATCCGAGTAATTTCAAAAGTCCAAAGTTCCATGCCCGGGTCACTCTGGAACTGGGAAAAGATATTTACGGCGTAAGAAATGTCGGGTCTCGTGCGGCTAGCTAGAAACGATAGGCATCCTAAGACGCTTCTATATGGGTAGATTTGCATTTGATATTGTTCACTGTTGGTTTGAGGCGATTGTAATTTACTGTACTGTACGCTTTTTGTGATTGGGAGTGATGAGATTGGTAATTTAAATTTATCAAATCTTTTGCAAATTTCGTCAATGTAGGGAATTTGGTGGATTATAAGACCGTTATCAGCCTCTTCAAATTCTACACCGAGTAACCTTTTGGTTTTTCCCAAAATTTTTAAATCGAATTTGCTTTGTAGTTTGTTTAAAATTTTTCCTATCTCATCTTCAGTCCTTCCAAAAATGACTATGTCGTCTACATAGACTAAAAGTACAGCAGAATTATTAGAGAAGAAAGTACAATTGCACCATTCGAATTTTCCAAGTCCAATTTCTAGCAAAACATTCTTGAGTTCGAAATACCAAGCACGACCGCTTTGGTGAAGGCCGTATAAGGCGCTTTTTAAGTGACAAACTAAATTTTCTCTACCAGCCTCTACGTACCCTTCAGGTTGTTTCATGTAAACTTCCTCTTCCAAATTTGCATACAGATACGCACAGGCAACATCGCACTGCATATGTTTCCATTTTAATAAGACCACAAACAGAGAAAAAAACAGCCTAATTAAAGAAAAGTTTATAACGGGAGAAAAGGTTTCGTCATAGGATTCGCCCTTGACTTGGTTGTATCCCTGTGCCACCAAGCGGGCCTTATATCTCGCAACGTTTCCCTTCTCATCTCTTTTAATGTTAAATACCCATCTGCACCCCAAAACTTGTTTGCCTGGAGGCAGGCTGGTTAAAACCCAAACTTTTCTATTTCTTAGATTCTGAAACTCTGTATCCATGGCCTCTTTCCATTTTTCAATTTGTGGGGACCTGAGCATCTGCTTATAGGTACGAGGGACTTCAGGTACTAGTCAGCTTTTGTTTTTAACTTTAACTTCCGCGTTGCTTGGCTTAGGGTTAATGACACCTTGGAAGGAATCCTTTCCTTTAAAACTGAACATACTTTTAGTTACATCATCAAACTTAATATTATTCTGTTCGCAGTATTTCTGGATTTCGTTTAAGCTTTTCAGTTTACGCTTCTGACCCTCCTCATGAAAGTAAATATCTGTCCTGGATCCATCCGGTCGAGGGACGGCGGTTCTTACCCAAATCGCATCTCGAAAAGTAGGAGAGCTAATTGTACTATCATCCATACTTTCATCTGCATCAGATTCTTCATCAGACTCTATACTTTGTGTGGGAGAGGAACTCGGGAGACTTTCGTCTTCGACCGATTCTCGACTCTCTTCACCAATTTGAGAAAAGCTAGAATCATCTTTGGGCGCCAGCACCGCTCCACTGTCATTTTCCGAAACTTTTGGAAATGACACGTTACAGGTTTCTATCACCCTTTCCTCCTCCGGGATCCAAATTCTATACCCTTTGGTACTAAAAGCGTACCCAACTAAAATGCCTACTTTGGCTTTCGGGTCAAGCTTTCCTCTCAAGGGTCGAGGGGTACCAACGTAAACTTTTGATCCGAATTTTCGAAGGTGTCTTACTGAAGGTTTAATTCCTTTAAACAACTCTATAGGGGTTTTTGACTGTTCTGAATGGCATAGCCGGTTCCACACATGAACAAAGAATAACACGGCCTCTGGCCAAAAGCCTTTTTCAAGACCACTTTCTGACAGAATGGTCCTGGCTCCGTCTACGACAGTTTGGTTGAGTCGTTCAGCCGATCCATTTTGCTCGGGCGTGTAAATGTTTGTGTGTTGATGATTTATGCCCTTTTCAATGCAAAAGTCTTCAAAGTAATTACTGGTAAACTCTCCCCCATTGTCGGTTTTTACAGCTTTAACTTTTAACCCAAGTGATCTTTCGGCACGGGAAACATATCTAGTAAATATGTCAAAAACGTCTGATTTTTCCTTCATAGGATAAATGGTCATATATTTAGAGAATTCATCGATAATTGACAGATAGTGTCTTTCCCCACGTTTGCCTACCACATTTGATGGACCCCAAACGTCCAAACAGATTAGATCTAATGGACCTCTCACTTTGCTCCCACTAACGGACTTAAATGATACCCGCCTGTGTTTATTTAATTTGCAAAGTTCACATGAAAATTCTGGGTGTTTCTTTAGGTTAGGCAAACCTTTAACAGCATTTAGAGTACTAGTTTTTGTGATGAAATCTACACCCGCATGACCGAAACGTGCATGCCATGATTCGAGTTCTCTCAGGTTATTTTTGCTTATTGCATTACAAGCTGGCTTAACTGGACTGGGGTATACGTGATACAAGCCACGTTCGAGTTTAGCAGAAAATACAAAGAATTTTTTCTTAAAGACTTTAATCTTTCCATTTCCCCCTACAAATTTAAAACCGTTCTGATCGAGCATGGGGCCTGATAGTAAATTTCTCCTTAATTTTGGAGAGAAAAAGACATTTTTCAAAACACATTCATTTTTACCGAATTTAAGTTTTACATCCCCTTTTCCATTAATTGGAAACTCTAGATCCTCCAGAGCGAGCACCATATTTTCATTCTCAACAGTCACAAAATTAGAGAAGATGCTGCGATCATTACAGAAATGGTGGCCGGCGGCCGAATCCAAAATCCACGTATGGTTGTCAACATTACAATTTAGATTGGCCTCTGCCACAAAAAAACTTAAATTGTTACCTTTAATGGTCTTGGGGATAGTGTTCTTATTCGACTGGTTACCTGGGTTCTGGCGTCTACCTCGGGACCTTTGCCGCTCGGTTTCTGCTGGGCTGGATGTTGATTTGGAGACTCTGCACGCACCCGGACTGTAAGATCTGTTCCTGGGACGGCTAGGGGACCTTGGACGGACACGACAGTTCCTTTGGAAATGTCCCAGACGACCGCACCAGAAACACCTTGCCTGGTTTCCCTGGACACTAAAGGCTTCCTTCGTTGACGTCTTTCTATCGGAGTCACGGAGGTTTAGTCGAGTCTCTTCAGCCACAACTTCCAAGACGATGTCTTTAAACACAAATCTTTCACTGTCCCATCGTAGAACACTTTGGACAATTGAATCAAATTTTGACGGCAGATTTCTAAGAAATTGGTATGACAGAAAAACTTCATCGAGAGATTTTCCGCTGTCCTTGAGCTGGTTGGCCAAGCTCTGGATCCGTGAGGCAAAAAGATTGACATTCTCATTCGGCTGAATTCTACTTTGCATCAATTCACCGAAAATCTGCATGTGATGACTGCGGTTGTCGGGCTTGAAATTTTTTCTTAACAGGTCCCAAACTTCACACGGGTCATCTAAATCACCGATAATTTGTCGGAAATCACTGTGCACATTGAGGTACAGCATAGATAATGCAAGCCTTTTTCGGACGTTAAATGCCTCCACATCCTTTTCTGTGACAGCGCCCTCTTTGATCACCGGGCTTTTCTCCCTACCGCACACAATTTCATAGCAATTTTTCTCCAAGAGTAGGAACTTCATATCAACACACCATGAGAAGTAATTTGTAGCATTTAACTTCTCGGTTTGGTAGAAAGTTGAGATCCCTGGTGAATTAGCCATCTTTCTCAAAAATTTTTCAAAAATTCTAAGTTTCAAAGAAATGTACTAAATTTCAACTTCAAAAATGTCAAATTTCAAAGACAAAAAAAATTTCCAAGGGTTAACTTCAAAAAACTCTCAATTTTTAAACTTCAAAAGCATCAAAAATTTCAGTGTTAAACTTCAAAAATTTCGACTTTAAACTTCAAAATCGTCAAAAATTTCAACTTTAAACTTCAAATTGAACTTAGATTCAGAATCATCTCTAATTTCAGGATAAACATCGAAGACTTCCGGAGATTTCAGGGCAAGCTTTAAACCTCTTTAAAGAATTTCTTCAAATATTACAGTTGCCCCTCCATCTCGGCACTGGGGGTTTCCATTCAATATCTTCAGTCACGGGCTTTCACTCTACAACGCAAGCCCATAACCCTTATTGTTCCCGCAAGTGCCGACAATCCAGGTTAAATTTGGAAATGACAACACCCGGGAAACAAAGTTGGTGTTGAGAAGTGGTTGGCCATGAGTGAAGAGTGTTATGGAAACAAGGATAGCAACTGATTTGAGAGACATCTACTTTTATTTATAGCAGTCTGGCACAGAAATGTATCACAGTCAGCAATTACTTGTAGAACAGGGTTTCATTGCAAAAGAACTATTAAATATCACAGCTATGCTTTATCACAGATAGGCACAAGAATATATCACAGTCTGAAAAACTCGTAAGTACTGGCAAAAATGGTTTAATGAATTTAAACTTCACGAGCCGTTTAGATTTCAATTTCAAAAGCTGCTTTACCTTGAAGAGAACAAGTCCACCGGGAAAACTTCAGATCCTTAAGATATGTAAAAATTACGATGAAACACGATGTTCTATATGACGACACTTCAAACAGAAATTCTAACTTCTATTACACTTTAAAAACAGGTTAAAAAGATAGCGGCATTAAATGTTGATTAAAAACGTATTATCATTTTAAAGATTAAATAGAGGCAGGTTTAGCTGGCTAAAAATAACATATCTGGAACTTAAAGAGCATTACCGCTCGCCAAAACGTCTGTCAACTGTTAATACAGCCTGACTAATTGCTTAACGGCGACGATCTGCCATGATCGCCTAACTGCTGTCGACCTGCTATCGGTCTGCTTAACTGCCTAACTGCCACGATTACGGCGAAAGCCCCTCCTTTTATCTGTCACTGCCGACTGCGCATCTCATTTCTGAGTTGTTCTCCGGCTGCGCGGTTAAACGGCGTTTACCGGGCTTCGGGAGCGCATCGGTGATTGGATGAACAGCTTGAAACAGTTTTCTCCGGGCGATACTCACTTCGCCAACCAACCATTACGCCCGTCCAAGATGGCGGCTGTTGACGAACTGGAGTTCAGAGCCGTGCGTCTTAAACGATTGTTGACGTAAGCCACGGTTAAAGCGAGGTTTAAATTTAACAAAAAGTTATTCCTTTAAGTTCATTTAGCATTTGAATTAAACTGCTTGGCTTTGGGAATTTATTTAATTAACTTTAAGTTGTTGAAACTTTATCTTAACCTTTTATTGTGGCGCTTAAAGTTGGAGAGTTTCACAATTCAGGTAAGTCAAAAATTAAATACACATAAGAGTTGGGATATTTATTGTTCACAAATAACCATTGGGAACAGGCAGGGACAGGGTGCGGAAGCGGGCAGTAAGAACGTCCTCCATACGATTGCCAGTCAGCGCGTAAATTTTGTTGCCCAGGAAGTCTCCGCAGGCCGCGTATTTACTCCCTTGGCACCATGCGCCGCAGTCCTTCCACATTTTTTGTTTCAGGTTCCTTCTGATATCTTCAGCGGCGATCCCTCCGTAGGTGATCGTACTGAAAGGGCCGACCTTAGCGGCCCGGTCTGCTGCTTCGTTTTCCTCGATGCCTGTATGGCCTGGGACCCATATCATTTTGAGATGACCCTTAACTTTCCTCCTAATCGTGTTTGCGAGGTATAGGATAGCAGAAGGCGATTTGGGATTAAGCGCCTGCAGCGCTTTTGTTAGGACAAAACTCAAAGTTAAATAAATTCCTGCCCCTTATAAAGACCTCCTGAAATATTTGCTTACCTTTTTTTCTTTCTTAAAAACGTAACTACATAACAGAAGTCCCATTAATATTTAAATAACTTTTGTCCACGTTTAAGCTATTACGCAATCATTACGTGTGTTCAAAACACAACCTTCTTGGCCGAGATTTTCGTCCGAAATGAAGTTTCTACCCTTCGCCGCTAGACGGCGCTCCTCGGACGATCACTGTATCCTCTTAGACTATGGGACGAACATTAATATTCTTCAAGTTCGTTTACCATGTTTTGGGACTACGCAAACGCATGATTAAACTATTATAAATGTTAAATTTTATCTTAAATCTTAATGTTCCCACGCTTAAAGGTGCACGTTTTATATAAAATAACAACTCTGTCACGAACTATATTTTTGTCTTGTTTGCAGCCACACATAGAATAGCCACCAGATGGCGTGTGCAAATTTTTTTACTAAATTAAATAAATAACATTGTAAACTCAAAATGCTAGTTTTTAATTCATTTCATGTCATTAAAATAATTAATACTATGTAAATATAGTAAAATTACACATCTTTATTTTATTTATACCGCATTTCTTTCTGCGTATCACTCCGCCGTTTGTTTGTGTACATTCGTTTGTTGACACCCATCGTTCTTACGCTATAATAGTCCTTATTTTTAAGTGTAAAAGCTGGTTAAAATGGGTGCTACTGCCGCCCCATTTTGCTGCATTCATCTTTTCGAAGATATAAATGATGATCTAATTATTTTATCGGACGAAAGCTTTGAAAAATTAAGACTGTGGGGGTTGTTTCTTGATGGCAAAGAAAAAAAAATATCTGAGCATTTAAACGCTTTAAAAGGTTTCAAGGACAATGAGAACTTCGGAAAATGGGCTGAAACGATGTAATTATCAATGTAATATTTATCGTAGGTGTTTGGAAAATTGTATTAATGCTCCAAGCCCACCTGAACATGGATGGATTATAAATGACTACATTTCTGTTCAGTGGGGTAACTTGCCTATAGCAGAAGATTTCTTACTGAAACACATCTCATGTGCATGCCTTAAAACTGCATGTATGTCAAAGAAATGTACTTGCAAGTTGAATAATTCAGCATGTTCAGATTTTTGCTCTTATGAGAGTAACTGTCAAAACTCTAACAATGAAAGATGTGTTTTAGATTATATTGATGATTTAAGCGAATGTTCAGAATAAATTAATGTAAGTAATAATTTTTCGTGCACTAATATTACTCTACTATTTATATCGATCAACTATATGTAACGATTGAGAGTTTAGCATTTTAATTGAAAAAATATGCCTTTTAAAGTGCTATCTGCAGTCTCTGATCTTGGACGGGTTACCACCTCGCTCACTGCTAAGCTTTATCCAAACGTTCTCTTGTGGACCTATATGGGAGGCTAGGGGTCTTCTGGATACATAGATTATTTGATACAGCTGTTCTCTGTATTTTTCATTTCTATTCTTTGCTGTATTTGTCTTTTTATCTGTGCCATTAGAAATAGACAAAAAAAAGTACTATTACACTTTTAGGTATGCCCCTAGTGTAGTATTTTTATTGATTTATGACAACTTGTAGCTAATATTGCTTATGTAGTAGTAATTTTTTATTTAAATTACTTTTTCCAATTTACATTTCATATTTCTCTGTTATTAATGTAAATAAAACACATTTGCTTTCTGTCCCATATTATTTATTCCTAGAGTGTTATTGTTTCATTGTATCCTGATATATGGGGTAAAATGAAACACTGTCAGGTGTTTACCTTCTGTCATTTTCTATGGAAAATAAATGCTATGAAGATAAATTTTAATGAAGAAAATAGCTGGTTGAAAGTGTACATTATATATATTTTTGTAGAAGCAAAGTTGTGGGGAAAAAAATAAGTAGTTTTTTTTTATGTACACCATCTGCCTATACTGAACTTGTGGTGGAGTACCTCCAACAAGACAGGACGAATATGATTTAATAAAGAAAAATATATAAATACAGCATATGAATTTTATAAGTAACTAAAACATTATGTGCAACAATTATTTGTAAAAAAAACTTTACCTAGAGTGTAAAATTTATTTTTAGGTGTTTGAATTTAATTCATAGTTTAAAAATCTTTAGAAAAGTTTCTTTTTATTGTTTTTATGCAAATAAATATGAAAAATTAAGAAGTGCATGTAAAATTTAAAAAAAAATTACTAATTAAATATTCGGTATGCCGTAGAATCCCTGTTGGGCAACTAGTACTAATCAAAATATTTGTCACTTAGATTCAGATATGAATCCTTAATAAATCTAGTAATATTTTTGTAAGTAAATTAAATATTATTAATTTTTTCAACTACCTAAAACAATTTATACTAGTGAAAATATAAAAATATTAATATGTATTTTTCAAGATCAATATTCTAAAAAAAAAAAAAAATTGGAAATTTTCAAAATTAAAATGTAGGACTTCGTAAGATGTCTGTTTACGTTCGTCTGCTCAGCTCAACCGCCGGTCGAAATGTAAACAAATAGCGGAAGGTTACAATGGCCGTTTATTGGTGATGAAATAAAACCAAAATGAAAATACGAACTGTATTTATTGGCATATTAATGCTTTTTTTGACATAATATGAAATAAAAAGAAGTATATTATTAGTTAGCAGCATTTTAAAAAAATTAATGAGATTATCGATGCGCCATCTCGTGGTGATTTCTAAGATTAGTTGCAAATAGGACAGAAATATAGTTCCAGGTATATTTGACTTATTTTAAAACAATGTGCAAGATTAAGTGTGGGAACATTGCAATTAATAATAAACTGCACTAAATAGAATGTTTTAATAACAAATTTGTGCAGTCCCAAGTTATGGCAAACGGAATTTAAATTCCATGTGTCTATTGGGTGAGCGTCCCATGGTCTATCTCGCCCCGTTCCGGCGAATCGCGGACCTGTACGGAAGCTTCTCTGCTCCGCACTTCCGGCAATTCCCGTATAAATACGGCTGCTTCGGCGATGTCTTACCCTGCTGCAGAGCTGGGTTAGCTTGTTTTTGCTTGTGCCGTAAGAGGAGTTACTTAACGTGTAATGTGAAACCGGTGACTATATAAGTTGTTACTAAGCTAATTTTTAATGTTTACACAATGTTTTTAATAGTCCAGTAATGAGAAAAATTTTTTTTAACTGCCCTGCTGTTTTTAATTTTGATATTTTGTGCTGAGTTACTTTAAGCAATGTAACATTCGGGAAACAAGTAAATAAATGAAATTGCTTTTGAACTTTTTTGTCTTCTATTGCTTGAGCGTCCCATGGTCTATCTCGCCCCTTTAAGCAATGTAACATTCGGGAAACAAGTAAATAAATGAAATTGCTTTTGAACTTTTTTGTCTTCTATTGCTAGAGCGTCCCATGGTCTATCTCGCCCCGTTCCGGGGAACAAGTAACCCCCATTCGGGAAACAAGTAAATAAATGAAATTGCTTTTGAACTTTTTTGTCTTCTATTGCTTGAGCGTCCCATGGTCTATCTCGCCCCGTTCCGCAATTTAAGCAATGTAACATTCGGGAAACAAGTAAATAAATGAAATTGCTTTTGAACTTTTTTGTCTTCTATTGCTAGAGCGTCCCATGGTCTATCTCGCCCCGTTCCGGCGAATCGCGGACCTGTACGGAAGCTTCTCTGCTCCGCACTTCCGGCAATTCCCGTATAAATACGGCTGCTTCGGCGATGTCTTACCCTGCTGCAGAGCTGGGTTAGCTTGTTTTTGCTTGTGCCGTAAGAGGAGTTACTTAACGTGTAATGTGAAACCGGTGACTATATAAGTTGTTACTAAGCTAATTTTTAATGTTTACACAATGTTTTTAATAGTCCAGTAATGAGAAAAAATTTTTTTAACTGCCCTGCTGTTTTTAATTTTGATATTTTGTGCTGAGTTACTTTAAGCAATGTAACATTCGGGAAACAAGTAACTAAATGAAATTGCTTTTGAACTTTTTTGTCTTCTATTGCTTATCACTCTGCAACACTGCACTCTGCTAAAAGTATAAGAAGTGTATTAGAATTGTCACGTAAGTGACAACAGCTTTGAGCGCGGACAGGCTGTCAGAGATAATGATGCCACGCTCCCCGTGTAGGAGCCCGATCCTTAAATTCAGAGCTAAGATCTCTGCCGTGAACACTGAATTGATTTGTTAAACCAAGTGAGCGATGGTAATGTTTCTGGCCAGGTATACAGCGGCAATAGAAGTGTGAGTCTCGTCTTTCGACGCATCAGTGGCGATAAGTTGCCAGCGGGTATAGTTGGAACCTATAAAGTCCTTAAAGCTATTCTTGAAAGCATCCGGCGGGAGGTCTCTATACTGGAAGGGGAGGCCTTCTGTGATTATCTCTATGTTTGTTGGCGGAGGGTAGCAAGGCCACACCTTTTGTATGAGGCAGCGAGAGGAGAAGCACCCCTGGTCGAGGGACCAGCTGCTGTCCTCGTAACAGCTGGGCAGAGCAGGCGATCCCAGGAAGTTCCCAGCCGTGCAGCTCCTGAGGAGGAAAGTATCGAACAAGTATCTGCGACGGCAAGGGAGAGGGCACTGGCCAGCTTCATGATAGAGTTTAGGAAGAAGGGTCCACCGGGGAACGCCCAAAGCGAAGCGGAGCGCAGCGTTGTATATTACATCAAGTTAATTTAGTTCGGAAGCGGAAGTTTCCTGATATATCAGGCTAGCGAATTCGATGGTGTCGCGGATAATGGAGTTGACCATAGGGAGCAGGTCCAAGGTGCGAGCTCCCCAACGAGGGGACGCAAAAGCCTTTAGGAGGTTCAACCGCTTCATGCACTTACGACCAATATCCTCTATTTGTACGCGAAACCCTAGGTTCCCAGAGAACCAACACCCCAGGATCTTTACTACACTCTTCTACGGAATAGGCATCCCCTGGAGCCTAAATTGGTTTGGAAAAGCAGTGCGTTTGCGGGAAAAATTGATGGCCTCGCATTTACTCAGCTGAAGGAAAGTTTCCAATAGTTACACCAGACGTTCATCCTATGCAAGGTTTCTTGTAATTGGTTAAACGTCCTAGTCGGGTCTTAGTTGGTAGCGTACACCACCACGTCGTCAACATATACGATCGCCCGGACCCCGGTTTCGAACACCTCGAAGACATCCCACATGTAGATCATGAACAGTATAGGAGATAGTACCGACCCCTGCGGCACGCCCCTGTGAGAGTAGACTGGGTTGGAGTAGGTACCTCTCCAGCCCACCTTTATATACCGCTCACAAAACCAGTTGGCTATCCATCTTCCTACGTTACCTCCAATGCCAACCATTGCCATTTTGTAGACCAGGCCATCTCTCCACACCGAGTCGTATGCCCAGTGAATGTCTAATTTGACAGCCAGTACATATTCACCACATTCCCGAGCCTCTTTGATGTCCTTCCAGAACACCCGTAGGGCTCTGGTACAATCACTATTGGGTAAGAATCCGAAGTGACGAGGGTGGAATATTTGCCTGTCCATCGCGTGATCCAGCACTCTTTTCAACAGCATTCGCTCCATTATTTTGCAGCACTACACAGTAAGTGCTATGGTGCGGTAGGAAGAGATCGAAGTTTTGGGGCGGCCACACTTCCAAATGGGTAGGATTAGTGCAGTCTTCCAAGCTTGGGGAACGGCACCCGTACGCAGCATCTCGTTGAATGTGTTAAGAAGACGCTTCCAGCTCGCTTGATTGAGAGCTTTGAAGCGGGCCGCCGAAATCCTGTCTTCCCCGGGGGAGGAGCATTTGGCTTTGCTGATGGCGCTATTTAGCTCTGCTATAGTGAAATCATTTTCCCAACGATCGTCCTGTAGGCTTAGGTCATATGGGATAGCGTCCATAGAATACGCACTTCCGAAGTGGGAAGCGAAAATCGCAGCTTGGTCCTCGCGTTCGGTATACGTCCTGTTCGCATGTTCTAGGATTAAGTGGGAATCGCTCCCGTTTTGATGTCTCGCTACTGCTTTTAGAATAGGGTACAGTTTACCGCTGGTGTTTTTGCTGCATAGGTTACTCCAGAACGCCTTGGCTTGGTAACGCATGCGTCGGCGGAGGCGGGCAGAGAGCTTTTTATATTCTACCCAGTACTCGCAAGAGAGGTGTTTCTTGGCCAGCCGCAGATATTTTCTTTTTTGTCCTAGGAGCCAGGCGCATAGGGGGTCCCACCAATCCAGGTTCGACCGCTCCTGTAGCCGAATTTTATGAGAGTGGTCCCGAACGGCTGTTGTGTGGGAGTGCATGATGTTTTCGATTGTGAGCGGCTCCCGGCCCTGCAATTTCCGATTCAATTGAGCATCCACCTGAGTCCAATCTGTTCGGGAGCGCAAAGTGCTCGCACTGTGAGAGTGAGGTAGTTTAATAAGGATCGGGAAATGGTCAGACTCGAAAAGATCGGGGAGGACATGAGTTTGTTGGTAGAGATAAAGGTCCGGGCTGGCAAAAGACAGGTTAATGAGCGAGGTCCTACCAGAGGGAGATACATGGGTGCAATGTGTAGCATTCAGGAGACATACGTTATTATTGACGTACCAACTGGCTATTTCCTCAGACCCCAGGGAGTTACTAGCATTCCCCCAAGTTCTGTGTTTTTGGTTGAAGTCACCCAGGATGAGGAAAGGACTCTGTACCTGACTGAGGAGAGTTTGAAGCCAACGCTCCATGACATTGCCTTCTGGGCTGTATATGTTGACCAGGGAAAGCCATGCACCGTCTAGGCATACCCTGACAATCATGGACTCGACCCCCGGAGGGTCCGGAGACTTCTTCGCCACAAGAGAGGAGGGGAAAAGAGTACTTACCGCAATTAGAAGGCCACCACCTCTTCCCTGACGGTCTTGTCTGTAGATCGTCCTCCCCGGAAGGGCAAAAGAGGAGGTTTCTTCTAAAAAGGTTTCCTGGAAGACGAAAATCTGAGATTCCGCGAAGGGTGTCCATTTGAAGCAGTGACGTTTCGATCGAAGACCCCTGGCATTCCATTGGATTACTGTAATGTTTTTTGAGTCCATTGAAAGGAAATTTGAAGAGAGGGGTCCGGAGTAAACAACCCTAGGCGAGAGAGACACAAGGAAGCCAGGGAGGGGGGGGAAAAAAACACTCCGAAAAGAACACAACCGGAGCTAGGTAGGACCAACCGGCCCCGCCGAAACCCCTTGGCTACTGTTTGAAATCTTTTTTCCACGTCCCAGGGCACAGGAGGCGGCCCTTGACCTGCTGCTCAAAGCAATCTTCTTGTTTGAAAAGGCAAAGGGGCGAGGGGATTCGGGTACTACGGGCAGCTCGCAGGGTTTTTCCAATTTCTACTTGTGGCACGATTTTGGCGACAAGAGTCACTATGGTCTGTACCATGGACTGCATGGACGTTAGGAGCAGGCTTGCTTGTTGCTGCAAGCTCTGTAAGAAGGCCTCATGAGACCGCTGGAAGAATTCTGTTAAAGTTGATTCAAACTCCTTTTTTGTTATGTATTGTTCTGTCGCAGGGGGGGCTGTTTTAGCAGCTGAAGCGTAGCTACCTTTAACCGATGACTGTTTAAACCGTCTATGCGCTTCTGTGATCGGGATGTGGGCGTTCGCCTTGAAATGAAGGATCTCAATCTCTTTAGCGCAGACTTCACACGAGAAATCTGTGGCCTCATGATTTCCACCACAATTGGTACATTTTGCGGTTCCTTCAGTGCAAGCAGTACTTGAGTGGGCTTGCCCACATTTTCGACAAGTCTCCGGGTTTTTGCATTTGCTAGCTACATGGTCAAAGCGCCAGCAATTTTTGCATTGCTTTGGTCGGTGTAAAAGGTTTAATTTTTTCCCTCATGTAGAAAAACTTCACTTCTTTTGGGATACTTGTCCCAAATATTGTCACCAATATTGTTTCTGTAGGTACTATGCCCGTACCTGAGTTCCTAGTAAATCGCCGTAACTCCTTTATTTTTAAGGAATTTTCTCTTTGTAGCTCCGTTCCGATTTCGGCTAGAGGGGTATCAGCATCAATATTGTGGCTAGCGAATTTCGACGTGATATTTTCTCTCTGCACGTAGGCAGTAACTTCGACATTTAGGACTGACGTAGTTCGCACCAAAGCACAAGCGGTGCTTAAATCGTTAGTCTCTATTAATAATTTGTTGTTTTGCGTGAAACGTAAGTTTTGAATGCAACCCTGGGGACCAACAATTCTATCCAGCTCCTCTTTTAAGAGTTTTGGGCGGTTTCTGGGTAAGGAGCCCGAACCAGCACTGAAAAAGATGCAGACCTGTTCCACCCCATTGCTGAAAGCATATCTCAGTTGCTCCTCTAGGTCAGGGTCCTCTTGAAGGAAATATTTTGGATCCCACGCCACATCCCGCACTTGGAATGACGAATGCATAGGTCCTCGCCACATAAAAGCCGGCAGAGCGGCAGCCCCCGCACCGGCGTACTCAAATCAAAAAACAGAAAGTAAGACTTACCTAGTCAGCAAGAATTAATTGAGCGGCAGACCCACCCATAAGTAGAAGCACTACACTCTTACAATACCGCAAGAAAAAACACCAACAATTAGAAAACACGAACTACTTCGCACTTCCACCACGACACAAGCCAACAGAAGCCGGCCAGCTCGGCCGTAAACACAATACGCCCACCGGTGAGGGAAGCTCAACGGAATGAGTTTTCAAAGAACTCTCAAGTTCCCAAGCAACCTCCACGAGAGCGGGAAGCCAAAAAAACTTTTACATTATTTGTAGGTACTTAAAACACACAACAATATATTATCTGTAAAACTAAAAAATCCTCGTCATGAAAAAATATCTTACAAAGTTAAACACTAATAACAGCATAATTATAATTTCAGATGATCATCTATAATAATAAAAATGAATGTTTGTAAATCTGTCTGTCTGTATGTGTGCGGTCTCCAGACAAACCTGCTGCACGCAGAACTCTGAAAATTTGAACATATAAGCCCATGAATCCGATAATGTGCACCTGAGAATCAGAATTTTAAAATTTTAATTACTTTTTTAATTATTAATTAAAAACCGTTTTCAGGATGCCATGCTCGGCGAGTTTCGCCAGCATGATACTGTGAAACAAAATCACATGCATTGGAAAACATGAAATGGCACGGAAATTTAGTCAGTTTTGCGCCAATCTATATCAATAAAAATGAATGTCTGAAAATCTGCATGCGTGCGATGTCCAGAAAAAACTGACGCAGAACTCTGAAAATTCGAACATATGAGCCCATTCCTTCGGTAATGTACACCTGAGGCTCAGAATTTTGAAATTTTAATTTCTTTTTAAATTATTAATTAAAAACCGATTTTAGATCGTCATGTTTGGCGAACTTTGGCCTCATGAAAAGTTTTATGCTTGAAGTGAGTGGTAACCGCAAAAGTAAAAAACCGTTTTTTACGTTGCCATGCTTGGCGAGTTTTGCCCGAATGCTACTATAAAACAAATCGTTTGCATTTGAGAAGCATGAAATGGCACGAAAATTTCATCAGGTTTACGCCAAATCTATCTATCTCTATAATAATAAAAATGAATGTTTGTAAATCTGTAGAGCAGTAGATTTGTCTGGAGACTGCACACAGAACTCTGAAAATTTGAATATATAAGCCCATGAATGCCGATAATGTGCACCTGAGAATCAGAATTTTAAAATTTTAATTACTTTTTTTTAATTATTAATTAAAAACCGTTCTAAAACGAAAATTTTCTTACCCTGTGTTACGAATTTTGGGAGCAACCCGCTGTTCTGGGGTTTAAAATACACTCATGTCCATAAATTAAGGATAATTCAGAATCACACAGAAATTTATCTCTAAAATAAAAATTTCACCTGTGGAATGATCACACACATCTTGAAGAAGAATATGCAAATTACAGGAAACCACCAGATGGCGTGGATGGTACGTCACAATGACGAGAGTGTAAGAGAGGGGTATATAAGGAATGGTGGCAAAGAAGTAAAATTGTTCACAAGCGCTGTGAAAGCCTTTCAGTGCAAAAACCGCATAGTTATGGCACAAAGGAGGCATTTGGATGATGTTTTACGTGGCAGAATTATCGGACGACTGGAATGTGGACGTACCCAGCTGGAAGTATCCGAGGAACTTGGAATCGCCCAGAGTGTCATCTCCAGGCTTTGGCAACGATTCCAAGATGATGGTAATGTGAGTAGACGTTACAGCACAGTCGCCCCCGAGTTACAATGCCGAATGAGGACCGCTATTTGGCAATTACTGCCAAAAGAAACAGACGGAGTACAGCATCAGACCTGTCTCGTCAGCTCTCTTCAGCTACCGGTACGACAGTTTCAAGGCAGACCGTGTACAGACGCTTAGGGCACATTGGTCTATATGCTCGTAGGCCTGTCAGATGTGTTCCACTTACCGCAACTCACTGTCGCCTGCGATTAACCTGGAGTAGAGAGCATGCATTGTGGACACCGCAACAGTGGTCTTGTGTGATGTTTTCCGACGAGTCCAGGTTTAGTTTGGAGACTGATTCTCGCTGGACATTCATCTGGAGAGTGCCAGGTACCCGTTACCACCAAGAGAACACCATTGAAAGACACCGTTACGGTGGTGCAGGATGGCTCGTTTGGGGAGGAATTATTCTTGGTTCCAGAACTGACCTGCATGTTCAGAGTGTAACGATGACAGGCCACATCTATCGGGATGTCATTCTGGAACAACATGCACGTTTGTTTCGGGGCGCCATGGGTGCTGAATTTGTGTTTATGGATGACAACGCCCGTCCTCACCGTGCAAACATTGTAGACGAATGCCTTCAATCGGAGGATATCACCCGTATGCATTGGCCAGCATACTCACCGGACTTGAATCCAATAGAGCATGTGTGGGATATGCTTGGCCGACGAATTGCAGCCCGTCAACCCACTCCCACCTGTCTACCGGAACTTCGGAGTGCATTGCTTGATGAGTGGTGTAATATTCCCCAAGATCAGATTGATCATTTGATACTCAGCATGCCTAGGCGTTGTCAGGCCTGTATTGCATCGTCCGGGAGACATACTCCGTATTAACCATCCTACTAACCATGTTATACTGTTTTTTGTAAATAGGTTCTTTTTTGAAATTTGGTCAAGGGAGTAAAACTTGCAATTTTTATTAATTATGTCAAACATATAGCATCTTTTTTGCTCTTTACTTTTTGTTTAATAAATAGACTTTACAAATAAGTCAAATTTGTTTTGCTTCTTTCTCTTTCTTTGCCTGAACTTCATTATCCTTAATTTATGGACATGAGTGTAGTTTAAAATTCGTATTCTATGCGTTAAATAGTTAAATTTTGCTTTTTGTTGCATTGATATGTAATGTTCTGGAAATCTCGGGTTCTATGGGTCGTATGTCTTCGAAAACCTAATTTTGGGGACTTATTTTTAGCACCAAATTTGGCGATATTTCTTTATTTGGTGCGTTTTTCCTAATGGGGCCTTTTCATGAAATTTTTTTATGGTATTTAATACGTTTAATGACCTAACATTTCCTAATTTTCAGAAATTTAAATCGAAAATTGCAGATTTTACATGATAATTTGTTTAATTGGATGAAATATTTAATAACTCCAGCAATTTTAAAGCAAATTATATGTTTATTTTTCTTCATCTATATCTATTCCTTTTACAATACCTTTCCAATTTTTTAAAAAAATTACTTAAAAACTGTGGTCTAAAAAATTATTTTGTGAAAAATTGTTCTGCCATTCGAATACTATGCGAAACTCCCCTTCCGTTTTTTCGTATGGGAGAAATGTGTGACGTCACAGCAGTGAGTTGTTTTTAGTGGTGCGTTTGTAAGTACATACCTGAAACTCTGAAACCATTATCTGCACATTCTGTTATATAATTGCGGCCTAGAGTACTAATCTGGAGTTGCAGTTTACATGTCAGATTTTGTAAATCGCATAATTTAAGGGGTTCACGGGCATCGCCGTGCGGGTCTGCTAGTAATTTAATAATATGCTATGTTAAATTCGATTAAGCTGGTAATTGTACATAATTACATCATGTTTTGGGCTTTGCATCCTCTGAGCAAAACATATTTAGCAGCTTTTCGAAATTATGTTTGTAATTGAGGATCTGAAAAAATTCCTCCTACCACCACCCAATAAAGAAATTAGAAAATCAAGTCAAGTAGTGTCACCAAGTAGAAAAGTCTACATTTCTGTAATATTATTAAATACATTAGATTAGGTTTCATTCAGCTTCAAATTCAGCGACTTAGGATATTTTATTATATGCGATTAACATATTGTGAAGTATAACCAAGCAATATTATTTGTAAATGCATTAAAAAAAAAAATTTCTCTCTTTGTTCTGAAATTATTCAGCTGAATACCTGTTCATTATTCGGCAAAATAGCCATATAGGCCGAATACCGAATAGTGGCCAAATATTCATTACATCCCTATTTAAAATACCTGTTCACTTGCAATAGTTTTGAAAGTGCCACATTAGAAAACTGTATGAATGAAGTAATTTGTCAGTTATTATTAGAGCTGTCCCGTCACTTTTTGTTATATTTGGTCTTTCCCAGATCACTCCCTTTTACGAATGGGAGAAGCAATTTTTTTCGCTACAGCTTTTAACACTATACAGCATATGCATGGGAAACATTTTGAGGTATTTTCCTGACAGTTTCCATGCTGCTTGGAGGGTTAAATAATTGTAACTTTTTCATTAAATCAAATGTAAGTTGTAAAAAATATTTTTTCTAAAATTGCTTTAATGAAGAATATTAATAGTTTTTATAAAACTGTGTAAGTTTATAGATTTTCAGGGTATTTTGTTCATCCAAGATTTTAAAACTTTCAACAGCCCAATTGAAATTTAAGTCAGTCTTTTTAAAAACATTGAAAACATTAAAAATAGCAAATTCGGTTTATCATTTTTCATTATGAGTATAAAGTTCAATTTAATATAGTAATAAAATTACATTAATCTCAAATATTTGAAATCTTAAAGCAATTAAAATCGTTCTAAACCTCTATTAAATTACAACAAAACATTCATTATTGCATTGATGTATTTTTGTTTATTGAATGTTTGCTTTTAATTATGCAAAGGATATTTAAAAGTTGCAGGTGTATTACCTGAATTTTCCTGCCATAAGAAAATTAAATTTTAATTTATTACTGTAACATTTTATTTTAATGATTTTGTAAAGGAGTGAATGAAAAGTGTCTAACAAATCAGGGAAAAACCACACATAATTCCGATCACAAAAATAGCTACTTATTGCTGCCTAAAAATCATAAAACAAATTCTACACATAAATAACAAACAATATTTTACTGAATAGAACAATCAAATGAACACAGTAGCTTAAAAAGAAACAAGTCACAAAAAATCACACATACAGAGTGTCCTAAAAAGGTGGCAACAGGCTTTATCTATTAGAGATAAGTGGGTAATGTAAATTGAGAAAATTATCAAAATGTTCAAAATAAGGTAAGAAAAATGATTACACTACAAAAAAAAAAACCTCCTTATGTTACACTTTTTGAATTTGTATATGACCCCTGTACTAAAAAATACCCGATAGTAAAATGTGACCCATACACTAAAGAGGTGGTGCACAAACAGGCCCGGACTGGCCAGTGTGTCCGACTGTCTGCAGACAGGTGGGCCCCCACCCTTGGCAGGCCCTCCCTGGGAGGGCCCCCGAAACTGAAAAAAGAAAGAAAATAAAAAAAGAGTGCTATACTGATAGCACTTAAAAGAAGTTTGACACTTGCAAAATTTTTTGCAGCTGCAATTGCGACCCGGAAATCTTCAAAACACTTCATTTTAAATGTAATTCTCCAAAATTTTTGAGAGAGGGTTCCCAAATGAGCAAGGGATTAATTAATATGAATGACACATATTAATAGATCAATATTTTATTAATGCATTAATTATCAATCATAATTAATTAATAACACCATTCCTCTCCCCATACCCCGAAACTTAACACATCCTAATATTTATTGGTTACACAATAACCCGGGCCTCCCTTCTCTTGAGACGGGCGGGCCCCAACCTCCCAGTCCGGGCCTGTGCACAAAATTTGAGAATCGCATTCTAAAAGTGTCAGAGATATGAAGATAATATATGCTGACTTAAACACCTTTTTAATGGCTCTCGAATGGTGGTGATCATCCAATATGACTTTCTTCCCTCAAAGGAAAAAAATCCCGTTAGAATCCATATATAGCGCCTGATCATCTTTGTTTAAAGATATCTCTGAGATGTTTTATGATAAAAGGCTGAAATTTTGTACATTGCTTCATTAGTGTATTGGGCACATTTTACTAACCCCCAATTTAAATTTATGTATGGGAATTTTTTGTATGGGGGTCATACTAAGTATTTTCCAATAGGAATGATACAATTTTAAATGGTTAGAATGTTATCACTGCGTATTATTTTTCGACATTTCTTGTGTCATTTGTGTTTAGTATGCTATGCCATTTAATCATGGAAAGATATATGATTGAATAACGTTTCAAAATTATTAAATTGTATTATCAAAATCAGTGTTCATATGTGAATACTGAGAGAAATTTGAGAATTCATGGACAACATTATTCAGTTCTTATGATTTCTTTCTTTGGGGATATTTTAAGTCACATGTTTATGCTGATAATCCAATAACAATTGAGCTATTAAAAACCAACATTGAATGTGTTATTCGTGAAATAACACATTTATGGAGTCCCGCAGTGGACTGGGCGCTAAACTCCGTTCCCATAAGAACACTGCAAGTGAAGCAGCATCCGGCTTGGCCAGTGCTTGGGAGGGACTTCCCCCTCTCCGCCCGTCCGCTGTGGAACCGTGTACGCTAATGGGAGCTGGTGCACGTAAAATCCGTCGTGGCTCCAAAGTCCTCCAAGTTGTTAAACGAAACCTCTGGGGGTGCCGATTTCAGGGGGTTGGTCCCTCCTCTGGAATTGGTTCAAAATTACGGGACCCCGAGCTAAGACGGACTTCCTCCCACTGGGGCTCATTGAAATGGAAGCCGCCCCTTCAGCCCATTGCCTGCCTATATATAGGGGGATCTGTCACCGCAACGCGGTTGCCAGAGGGCATTAGCAACAACAACAACACATTTATGTGAATGAGTGATAGAAAATTTTGGGTTGACAGAATGCAGTTTGTACAGAGAAGTCGTGATGCTCACATGAACAATATTATTTTTCATACTTAATGGCATAATGTACTGTATTTTCCGGCCTATAATCTGCGAATTGCCTGTAAAAAAAAGTTTACAATTTTAAGATGCGTATTATAGGCTGCTGTGGATTATCTGTTTTTTTTCCCCCTGTAAAATTTTTAATATAGAATTTACAACAAAATTCAATAACAGATGGCTCCAGCAAAATGCATCTTCCAATTAACATTAAAACATTGAGTTTTTACTAAGCTGTAAATACTTTTAAACATTCTGTTTAAAAAAAGTACCTACATTATTTTTCTTAGAGGAAAGAAATATCGAGTAACATACGTAATTGTATAATGCATTTTCGCATTAATACTGTCCCTGTTTCAAAATATGTTGTTTTAATTGTCATGCTAAAATTCTGGTATTTCTGATTTCTGTATAGCTTGAAACTTGAAATATTTTTCCTTTGCACTTTATTCACTGTCCATCCATAAATAAATAAGCAGCTTGGGAAAAGGCAGCTGTAAATAATCAATAAACAGCAAGCATCTCACTGTGTGAGAAATTCTGAAATAAAATGTTTGTGTCAACACTCAAAGTGGCTTATAAGCAAATCATTTGGGAGGGGGAATCATTCGGACATTGCAAGTGAGATAGCTGTTTTTGTTTGAATGCATGGTAGAGGACAAGAAAAACAAAGCTGGAGAGACCTGTTAAAAGGAATAAAAATAATTTTCCTTCTCAATAGAATAATACTGGTTAGTGTTGTTTATTATATATTTTTCTTTTATGACATACATGTCTCTATATTTATGATGTACGTACACAGGGCAGGCACAAGGAACGGGCTCATGGCGTTACTAGGCCCCCGTGCTGCGCCAATTTTTTTTTTGTTTGCTTTTTTTTTTTCCAGGTAGAGGAGGGAGTGTGAGGTTTAAAAAGCAAGCTATTTAACATAAAAATATTTTTTTTTTATTCCTACTGGAAAAAGGGACAGTTCGGCAGTCTTCTCTTTCGCGGACGGATAGAAATAATTGAAGTTATTTACAGAAATATTTAATGTGTATGTACCGTGAGCCGTGCAGAACCTAGTGCCAGCCCCGTACGTTTATTCAGCTGAGTACTAAGTGAAACAATATGTTCCCGTTTTGACTGTGGATTATACGGTGCTGCGTACTATCTCTACACAATGTTTTTTACTTCACTGAAAAACATGCATGCTGATTATATGCCGCCGCAGATAATAGGCAGGAAAATACGCAGGCTTTCAAATTAAAAAAAAAAAAAAAAAAAAATGTGTTTCAATGAATAATTTATGTTTTTTTTTTTTTTTTTTTTTTTGTATCGGTCTTAATGGAAAACCCTTTATAAATTTAAAAACTATAATTTTTTGGAAATCAACAAGAGGAATTTTTTCTTAACTTAGTTTTTTTCCCTACCTTATTTTGAACATTTTTTCATTTTATATTGTCTACTTATCTCTGAAGAATTAAAGTGTGTTACCACCTTTTTGTGACACCTATATGCATTGTCATGTCACATTATTATCTTATTTATACCTAAGATTATCAAACATTGTATGTATAGCATTCATATCTTCTCTATATATCCATTTCCTTCAGCATAAACAGTTTTCACTGGCTTAATGCAATTTATATTTGAATGAGTTGGGTGATGTTAATAGTGCAGTTTATTGGAAAAAAAGAAGTGTGTATGCTGAAATTTTATATATAAATTTCTTTTTCAGAGATTGCTAAAGCATAGTAAACCTGGTCAAGTGTATACAATAGATTGCGATGTTGTGAATACAGGTATTCCATATAGTGATGCATTTACTGTTAAATCAGTTTATTGTCTAACAAGTGTTTCAAAAAAAGAATGCCGTGTTCGGGTTTCTGGCTGTGTTAAATACAAGAAAAATGTATGGGGCATAGTAAAATGTAAGTAATTATTAATTTTGAAACAGTACCTATTGAGATGTGTCTATTTCATTTTTGGTTTATATTTTTTAAATTATAATGGTTCTTCTCGCATATTAGTAAATAAGTTATAAAATCATTAATTTATTTAATGTTACACATAATTGAAACTTTAAGGTAGAAATCATTTGCTTAAGTTATGTATATTTCATTTTTTATCTTTTTTTTATTTTTTAGCACTTATTGAGAAAAGTGCAATGCAAGGGCTAGCTGATTTTGCTACAGATTTAGGTGAGTATACCTATTGATAGTTTTTTTTTTTTTTTGCAAGTACCTTATATAATCAATTTTAGATTAAAATTAGAATTCAGTTTCATAAAGTTTTGTGTATATATATATTTTTAAATAAAGCAAATGCACTCAATAAAGAAGCAGAAGTATCTAGTCAACAGAGCTTATCCAAAAAGCCACGCAGAAGGAAACGAATGAAATTCGATTCTATTAAGTGTGATAGCATAAAAGATACTCCAAGAACTTTACAAAGGCAACCAACTGTTAGAAATATAGGTAAGCATTTGTAGCATTTTCACAAAAAAAAAAAAAAAAAAAAAAAATTTGGAAATGAAATTGTTTTTACTTTTTTATTACCTATTGTCTTAAAAGATTTTGACTTTTGTCACATTTTTGAACTGATGTGATGATAAATGTGTGAACTGTGTGTGGGTTGGGGGAGGGGATGACGGAACAGTTCTTGTATAATGGCAGATGCTTTTTTTTTTATATATATATATGTCACACATAGACACTCCTATTTTTAGCAAATGTTTAGGTGAACAGATATAATGTGTTTGATGAACAGGGCTCCTATTGTCTTAAAAAATCTTTTTTTTTTTTTTTTTTTTTTTTTTAAGTATTATTTTTAAGGATCCTTAGTACACACCTTCTCTTACTTTATTTCTGTTAAATTGACAGTCAGTACAAAAACTCCTTAATTTTGACAAAAATTTAATAGTAGATTTTTATTAATCAAGTTAGTGTGTCACTATGCTGCACTGAACAATAGATACATTCTTATTGTTTTTAACCCCTTTCATTACATTATTTTTTCTTGAAATATGTATGTATATTAGGGTGGATCAAAAAAAAAAATCGAAATATTTATCTCCTGAGGTTTCGAAAGTTGTAAATTTATATAAATAAGTAGTGCTGTAAAAGTAACGAAAATATTAATACCCGTATGTATTCTTTACTCTAAACTCACTACCAGTTACTAAATATTTGTTACTCATTACTTTCGTTACTAGTTTGAACGTGAGAAACAAGTCTTATAGCATGTATCTAGAGGAGGGGAGGGGGCTGCAACCCTCCTTTCCTAAATCTGACCCTTTACATAGCTTATAATGTGATATTTATTTACAACTGATACTTAGTTAGCAATTTGATACACCCCCCCCCCTTCCTGAAATAAAATCCTGGCTACGCCACTGTACATAGCATTACGTATGATTATGAATGTTTAAAATACTACATGCAATTACATTTTTTTGGTTTAAAAACAAATAAATATATCATATATTATTTTTTGACTTTAAAGTGCAAGAGTTGTATTTTGAGCTTATTGTCTCTGATTAATAGATGTTTTTATACAAATGTATTGTTTTATACAATGTTAAATTATCCGAATAACTCAGATAGCACCCATAGAAATCTTCCAAAAATATGCTGTACCCCCCATAGTCTCCCTTCCCCTTTTTTAATTCTGAACGCTGATTTAACCTGTTCATTCTCATCTTAAAAAGAATAACTGAAATCTAGTGTTGCTTCTGAGCATGGATTCTTGAAAGATGGGGGTCAAGTCACCCCCCTCCTCTTTAGACGTCAACATTTTAAAAACATACTGAACTTTTTTGAATTATTTTAATACCAGTAGTGTACCCAGGGGTGGGCATGGAAATCCCGGTTCCCTCTCGAAATTTTTGTTTAAAACGAAGCAATAACTTTAAAAAATTGTGTTTTTAGTTTACATGTGTAATATATATTTTTTTTTTCAAATAATATTTTAAATAATAAAAATGCATAAATTCATTTACTTTGTAAAAATATTTTTTCAAGGCTTATTTAAATAACTTGTTATTTATTACTCATATTTCGGTTCTAGCTCAAACATTTAAAAAAATAAGTTCTCAATCTTTTGGGACCACCCTGAAAAATATTCCTCATTAGCACCCCCTTACCAACGTGCTTCTATTCTTATAGATATTGCTCTACAATTGCAAGAACACCCCCTTTCCCCCCCCCCCCCCCCCCCAAAAAAAAAAAAAAAAAATCTGATATTGGCACCCACGCATAACATACTATATACCGTACATCCTCGCATTGTATAAAACAGATGGCATGTCTAATCCCGCATCATAATAGAGCAACAGATACTGTATCTATCCAATATTGTGTCATCAGTAACAAAAACAAAACATACGGATCTTTCAAACCTCATCCAAACGAGGCCATTCAGCACATGCGAAATGCAACCCCTTAGTAGTCAGTAACAGAAGCGGAACATATTGCTACTGTTACTCAAATACCTCAAATACCAAGACTGATTTTCCCCTTCAAACCGCGATCCGATATCCAGTAACAAAATAACAGAAGATATTAGTACTCGATTACCGGAACTCGTTTTCCCCCTTGTATTTGAAGTTCGAAGCTGCCCGATCCAAACCCAGTAACAATGTCAGCCGTAAAGTAGTAATTCGTTACTTCGAGTCTGAGTAATTACCCGCATCTCAGTAACGAATACATACGGTTTGCTACAGCTCTATAAATAAGATATGTGTGAAAATTTGAATGTTCTACAACAACGTCTTGGGGTTATGCATCAGCTTGAAATCTAGAAATTTTTTAAAAATATTACTTCTTTAAAAAATCGACCAAAAAAATTGTTTTCTGAATTATTAGGCTCCCAAGGTTTTAGACCTCGTATATTGTTATGAATAAGACATATGCAAAATCTGGTGGGGCTGTGACAATTTCTAGGAGTTGCACATCAAACTTGAAACCTATAAATATCTGAAAAATATGTGTTCTTTGAAAAAAAGATATGTAGAAACCAAAAATTATACTTTTTAATGAATTAGTCCCATTGAAAAATAATCAGTGTTGTTCACAGGGTATCCACTGGCAACTAATAAGGCAATTTTTGCTACTAATTAAAGGATTAGGTGTCTTAGGTGACTTTTTTGATCAAAAAATGTCATTTTCATACTATTTTCAAGTTTTGGGCTACTTGTACCTTACTCCAGGTGACTCATTTGAAAATCAGATTTCAATTTTTGTCAACTTCCTGTTCTTTTCAAGTTGCAACTGATCTTTCATCAAATATTCTGATTTATTTTTTCAATCATGCTATTAAAAATGATTGCATTATATGCTCTGTTTTATACCACAAGAAGTTTTTTTAATTTATCATTTTATTCATTCCTTCTTAAATGAAGGTATGCTTATTTCTTAACTACAAAATCATGCAAAAATGCTATTGTTTTAGGAACTAAAATTAAGAAAATGGCTACTAAACTGTCAATTTTTTTTATGTCACTGAGCCTACTAACGATATTATTTTTGCCTCCTGACATTAGTGGACACCCAAGGTTTGCAGATCTTCTCTAGTAAAACCACAATCGTAACTACCATTACCCATCTCTTGATTTGCCTGTTATCCGAGTCCTGCCCATGCCAGCCCAAGCACCCAATTATTAGATGTGATGTGATGTGAGATTAAGGCCAATTATCTGCACGAGGGATCTAGGCCTATGGCTGGGGGTCTTTCTAAGGGGTCCTAACCCGTATTTACGCTAAGTTTCGGAGAAAAACATGGGAAACTCCGAACGGTTAGGTCAATGGACAAGAGATGGGGCCCGAACCCGGCACCCACTTCGCCCGTGTACCATTCCCAGTGACATAAACACTGTGCCATGGTGAGGCCCAATTATTGGAGCATGCATTTTAATGAGTAATGTAAATCCTGACTTCAAATCAAGCCATGGCATTTTATGTCAAGTGTAATAATCTAGATCATATGAAACCATCATCAGATAGATTGATAGACAGCAAATTTTGGAGGGGCTATTTGCTGGTGTGACGTTGGCAAATACAACATTGCAGAGTTAGAGATTTAGTTAGATTAGAGAACTGTGTTTCTAGATTTTGGATGGGCCTTTGTTCTTTCCAGAATTAGATGATTCGCCTCCACTGCCAATGCATGTGAAGGTCCCAAGATCAATGGATTTCGTGTCAAACTCTCTCAAATTTCCATGTGAAATTTATAAAATCAGATGGTGACGCATGGCCAAAGTATGTTGAACCAGGTTCCATTATCAGTGAGATATGTTCTTTTGGGCAAACACTTGCGTGTAATTTGTCATCAACAAATTTTTTTATGCATTTAGTTTTGTTCTTCCTCCTATCAAAACATAATCGAAAGACCATTTTTAAGCCTTCTTCCGTTTCTTTCTGTAATTCACTGCAAGTCATCTCAGTGATCCTCTAACTTTATATGGGTTGAGAATCAGTTGCGAAGGTTTCTCTTCATCTGCATTCCTTCTGCTTTCTAGGTTGTGAAATGAATTTGATACCACAGTTGCTGCTGCCCAATCTATAATAACTTTGTGCTGCAGATTTGTAAAAGCACCGAGATTTTTATTCTAACTTGGTGATTTGTGAATGCATCCCCCAAAGTGGTGGTAGGTAGGCATTCAGCATTTTCTTCAGTCTTTCATTCTTCTCTTTCATTATTTTGTCTTTCCAAATCTATGAGTAAAGTTGGAGATATGCACTGGATATTGGAACTTTCACCTCTTTCTCCACCAATCTCGAAATTTCTCTTTTCAACTTTTCTCTCATTCTCCATAAACTTGTCTTCCTTTCAATGCCATCGATTGCCACATATCTAGCTCTCCTCTGGTCTGCCAATGAATCCCATTCTGTATAAGGTATGGACTTCTCTGAGCCACACCTGCTCTGGGAAAAGTCAGTACATTTGCAAGTTGCGATATTCAATAGCTCAGTAAGAGAGAGTTTTTCCCACTTTGTTCATAAACAATTCCCTATTTTCATCTCTAATGTACAATTTATTGAGCTGCTAAACTTGCTCATGACCTTTTCTAACTATCTCTTGAATTCTTTGGATTTACATGACACAGTGGGGATACTAGCCTTGATCCAAATTTCCTTTATTTTAATCGCCACAACTAAGGTTACTTCTCCTTCCAGTGGATCCTGCCTGTTATTCAGAATTTTTTCTTAAGTACAAAATTGTAATATAGGAGTACGAGTATGTCTTCTCGGGTTGGTAACTTGGTACAAGCTAATTCTTTCAATATTCTCAGCTCTTTAAAGAACACCAATTTTGTGCCATGTCATGTTGCAGACAGTTTCACTCTATTCAGAATCGTAGCAGTGCAAGGCAACCACCTTTTAGCTTTTTTGAGAATAAACTGAAAACACCATCTATCATAAATATTAAATTAAATGCCTGTTTCAACTAAATAGTCGTGCTTGGTTTAACCGAACATGTTGGGTTAACATGTTGTGTTAACACTTGGTTAACCGAGCATGTGCATCACCATTACTTGCCAGGCAAACCGGCACTAGTTCTCTAGAGCACAGTTTGCGCACTGCGCCCTGGACAAAACGATAGCATAACGTGTGCATTCTATCAAACTATTCGTAAAGCCACTTTTTTGTGATTTACTGAGCTTCTCGGAACATCTTTTGACATATAAAAGGACCAAATTATTTTTAGCAAACAAAGTTTGCTTTCTACATAATTTTTTAAAAAAACACACAATTTTCAGATATTTATAGATTTCAAGCTCAATGTGCAACCCCTGGAAATTGTCGTAGCCCCTCCAGATTTTGCATGCACCTTATTCATAACAATATACAACTTCTAAAACCTTGGGAGCTTAATAATTCGGAAAAGAATTTTTTTGGTTGATTTTTTTAAAAGAAGTCATATTTTTAAAAAATTTCTAGATTTCAAGCTCGATGCACAACACCAAGCCATTCTCATAGAAAATTTAAGTGTGTGTGGTGTGGTGCAGTGCGATGCGTAGCATCAAAATTTAATTTTCACAGTTTTTTGATGAACTAAGGGTTTAATCTGAAATTAGGAACAAAACACAATAAGAATCAGTATAGGAAGTACTTCAGAATATTTTTATTGAAAAAAAAATGTTCAATTAAGTTAATTTTGGTGAAATTTGAAGTAAGAATTTTAATGTCGATTTATAGAGAAGAGTGTTCTGCACTTAATACCCCATATAGTCTTTCATCTTTAATTAGTACATTTGCAATTTGCCTTCTCTGTTTTTTATGGGATTGGGGATTGAATTAGCACTTCTACTTCTAATGAGGTTGAATGCCCTCTTTTCCTACTTAATCTTATATTACCAGTTTTATGCAGACAAACTGCAATCTCTTCTCTGAATTCAGCCTATGGAGTCTTTCAACTTTTTATGCAGATTAGTGATAGACTTATAATTCTATGCCATCCATATGTTAACCCATATGTACATCCATTTGTTAAATAACTTACGCTGATTTCTGCTTTTATTTTTTCATATGTCAAACCTTTCTGTGCCATATACTACTAAATATCTCACCCTTCTGCTCTTTTTGCCAGATCTAGTACCCCCCAAAAAATTTCATTTTGAAAAGTTGAATTGAAAAACAGAAAGTTCCTTTTCTAAAGTACCTTAAATAAAAATAGATGTTGCATTTAACTCTCTGTTTTACGAACAATATCCAATGATTTTAAATTTTGAAAATAAACTACCTGAAAACGGCCTTTCTTATTGCTAACAATTACTTCTGCTTTAGTGAATGCAAAGCCAAGTAGGAATGGTACAGCAAACCAAGTGAATAAAAAATATAATAGATTGCCATTTTGTCATTCAGATATGGCACTAATTCTAGTTGCCTAAATTAAAAATAAGTAGAAGTTAAGAAGGGTTAAATTTTAATGTTAAAAGATCTCTTGCGTACATTTAATATACTATAATTTCATATCTGCTATCTTACTTGGATGAATCATAATTTAGTCCTCATAAATGAATTGATAGTATACAAACATAGATATTTATATCCCTTAAGACCAGATTTGTTCTCAATTTTGTATTTTATGAGAATTTGAATTCAATTAAAGATATTTTTGCTGGTGAAAAGAAGTACTTAAAATTAGTTTTTTAAGCGAAAAAGTTTGCTCTCTTTTGTCAGTTGTATTTCATTGACTAAAAAGTAATAAAAATATAAATTTCTAACCTGCATGATTATACGAGCTTGGTCTTAAAGAGATAGTTGTATATGTATGTATTAGGGTGACCAGTAAACCTGAAAAAAGTTGGAATATTTAAGAAAATTTGTAAATTTCTTTGAAAACTGAATTTTTTTTTAATTTACTCTTTTTGCCAGAGCTTGATTATCACATGGGTAAGCTCGTTGCACTTGAAAAATAGTGCCTCCCAAATCTCCCTGTTTTTTGTATTAAAAATTCAAAAGTTCTGAAATAATTTTCACAAAAGCTGAATTTCCTTTGGGATATCCTATTACATAATTGTACAATGCTGATTCAACTTGGACTATTTTTTTTTTAATTCTAGATAATGGTCTATCTCTAAGACTCATGGATTAATATGTAAAATGTTAAAAGTGTTTCTGAAAGTTTATGTCAATTTATACGCTAATTGCAAAACATTCACAAGTTAACATTTCCTACCTTCTTTTCATAAAGGATATTTTCTGTTTTATTAAAGGTGTAATATCCATTAAATTTCATTTTAAAAAATTAAATTTCTGTTGAAATATGTTTTGGAAGAACATTAATAATAAAATATTTGTGAAGTGAAATGTCTGCTACTGCCATAGTTGGTTTATAAACACTTAGCACAGGGATAGTAAATGCAATTTTAAGAAAGTGCCAAAATTAAAGCTTATTAAAATGTAAATTTTTTGAAATGCTAGTGCCTTATGCATAAAAAAGAAGTGTTTCTGAAATTCATGTCCATTTATATGCTAATTGCATAACCTTCATGATTTAACATTTCCTACTTTTTCATAAAGGCATAATATCTGACACTTAAAATTTCTGTTAAAATATGTTTTGAGATAATATGAATGATAATAAAATATTTCTAAAGTAAAATGTCTGCTACTGTTGTAGTTGGTTTATAAACACTTAGCACAGGGATAGTAAATACAATTTTAACAAATTAAAATTAATTAAAATGCAAATTTTTTCAAGTACCAGTGCCTTATGTTTAAAAAAGAAAGGTTTTTGGCATCCCAAAAATTTTTTCTGGCATGCTAACCTTACATGCATCTTATGTAATTCCATCCTTGACTTTTGAAATCATCAAAAATGTTTATTTTTAATCTTGCAAGAACAAAACAGCAGGTAAAAAGTGGGTTAAATGCTTTTGAAAGTGCAGGGAACCTTGAAGTAACCTCTTGACCTGGGGCCCCATCTAAGTATGACCATGCTCTGCTTTTGGCTTCCAGAATTGAAAATTTTTATGGGTAAAGTTCATACATTTCAGTTAAATTTTTTAGTTTTATGATCAAATTGCTTTCTTTTCAATGCATTTTAGAATACAGTAAAACCCTGATATTACATTTCTTAAAGGACTGGGTAAAAAAACATAAAATACAGGGAAAATGTAAAATATGGGAAATACATAGAAAGCAAAAAATCAGATAGAAAAAAACTGAAGGTAGTAAAGATGACTTTTTCAAAGGGTATTACAATCTATATTTTATGAAAAGAACATTATTATACGTATCATTTTAAGATAATTTTCACATTTAGTTGCGAATCTTGGAGTTTAGGTTGAAAATAGGTCTGTATTGTTTTTTAGTCATTAAGTTCAAAGTGAATGCAGCATCTTCCAGGACTGAAGTACTTTGCAAGTTTTTTTCCTGGTCTTCTCATAAAGATAATAAAAAAAGTAGAAAAAAAAAATTAAAAAAAAAAAAGTAGTCTTTCACTATTTGTAAGCTGTTAAATGCAATATTGAAAGAAGGGACGGGCTGTGCTTCTGTTTCTTCTTGTTCATCTTCATCGGCGGACGAAAAGTCCACAAGGTCACCTAGGATGGAGCAGTAGCTCTTTCAGTTTTGCATGTTACTAAGTTTTCCGGGATGTAATCATCAAAGTCATCGATAACTGCTTCGTTGTCATTATCTGAGTGTTCCGCAACTGATTTTTCACCTGTTCCCGGTTCATTAGATGCTACGATTCCACTTTCTTCAAAATGGCGAATGCACTGTTATGTATCGTTTTTCCATGATGCAGAAATAAAATGCATAGCTTCTAAAACATCTAACTTTAGTTTGCAGGCGTCATTTAGGTTTCCATTTTCTAGTTCAGCCGGACAAGTTGCTTTCTATAAAAAAACCTTGAACGATTGAATAATGCCAAGATCACAAGGCTGCAATTTGCTTGTACAAATTGCAGGAAAAAATTCAATACGCCCATTAGACAGCTGCAAATCTGGATGTGCACTGCATTGATCAACGATCAAAATAAAATTATTTTACGATTCTGCAAATTCATTTTTTTTTTTTTTTAGTTAGCACAAAAAGTCTTGTAAAGAAAAGGGCTTGTATTATCCACACTTTTTTGTTTGTTTCGTACTTTGTCGGGAAAACTTCTCATGTTTTTGAAGCATGTTTTGAAAAAGCACAAACGGGAAAAATATTGCTTTAGAACATTTTAAAATTGTTTTACTTTCCAGAGAAAATGTAAAATGCTGGAAATTCCATAAATAACGAACTTACAGTCTGTGTTAAATTAACATTACAGTTATATGGAAAAACTCTGACCTGATGAAAAAAATGTAAAATATGGGGGGGAAATGTAGATTCGGGGGTCATAAAATCGAGGTTTCACTATACTTACTTTCTTTAAGCTGTTAATAAATCTTGTATGTTGTTGCAATTGATGTACACAATATAAGAAACATTTTCTTTTGTTTTTGCAATTCACCAAAATGGCTCTTAAGTACATTGTTAAAAGTATGAACAAATATTTTTAACAGTTTACTTGGAACCATATTAGTACTGCAGAACTGCCGAAGCAGTTATTTTAAATATTTTAAATGATATGGTCTATAATGCTTTACTGTTGCTTACTTGCCTTTTTTTATTCTATATTTTAATATCATTTATTACTAGATTTTTAAATCTTTTATTTCTATAAATTACTCGTGTTATCAATATTTCCAATATTATACTTTATAATTATTTCTATAACACTTTCTAAAAAATTTAACTAAAAATATCATGAGTGAAGTTCAAGAAATCAAACACTGTGCAATGTAGCATTTCCATTATATTTTATACAAATTATACAGCTAATACTAATGATACAAATTAATTTCTGTTGGGAATTATTACCAATTCCTGGGAAACAGTAATTAACTGGATAGATATAAATGTGGAATCAATGAGTAGATAGGAAATAAGCTCATTTTATGCTTAGTTACATTCCTTCTTTCCCGAGGAATAAAATCAAAACATACTATGTTACTGATAAAATAATTAAAACTTTGATAAGTACCTTTCGCATGTGCTATTTTACAATTTGTATGCACATTCTGGCAAAAAATTCTTTCGATTTTCTTCAGCAGAAGTCTATACACTACGTTTTATGCCTGTTATTTTACAAAGTTTTAACTATTTCATCTTTTAAACACCAGTTTCTTTTGAGCTTTTAGATATCATGTTACTTTAGCTAAAACAAAGCAAACATTTCCCGTCAAAATATAGAGACTATACCGTATGTCTAACTATACTTCATCAACTAAACAGTCATCCACAAAAAATATTTTTAACTGCTTAAGCAGTGCATTTACTGCAAGCTGATTTCCTGCAAACTTGACTCTTGTTCTTTTTTTTTATTCCCTTCAACTAGAATTTTGTCACTGCTTTGTTTTCTTTTTTCTTCTTTATCTCTTGTAATGAGGATGTACTGGGTAACAAAACCTCTGGTACTTTCATCATTTGCATATGACTCTCACAGCTCAAATGTTAATTACAAAATAAAGTTGTGAAATTTTTTGTGATTTTCTTGCATAGTACTAAGAATTAATCCCGCAAGATTAAGAACATTATAAAATACATGGAGAAACTGCTATTTAGAGCAGGCTTTTGTGGAATGTTTCTGTATCATTTGTTTAAGCACTTCAACTCCAGATTTTGTAGAGCTATAAAACATTACAGTTTTTGGTTAGTGTTTCTCATCAGTTACAACTGTAACTGATGAATGTAGGGAACTTAAAATTTGAATATTTTTATTTTTTTTTACCTTGATATGCAGTCAAGAGTTATATCATCTTCAGCAAGAATTTCATTGCTGAACAAAGCACTTTTCTCATTTTTTATAGCCTGAAGAATTCCTTCTATGATTGGCTGTGCCACACTTATTTTTATTGCTTTTAGCTTTTCTGAAAGATGTAGTGGGAAAAAAAAAAAGGTTATCTGTTGTAATATGTAACCTTTATCAAAACAGTTTATTGCAAAGCTTACATAACAGTTTGGGAGAAAGGTGGCAAACACAGATTTGCTCTCCTATTGAACAAATTTGAATTCATTTTGAAGTAGAAAATCACCTGCTTGATTTGAAATTTCAAACCTTGTTTATGTTTACACAATCAGTGTGACCATCATCTAGGAAGAACCGTGAAACCAGAGACTATCAAAGAATTTATAGTTTCTGGAAATTTTGGGGAATTTGCTTGGGAATTGAGCTGAGGATGTTTTTAATTCTTTAACCTAAACGAGAGAGATAATGGTGAAGGGGGGGGGATGAGACAGTTTTATATCTAATTTCTAAGAATAAAATAAATATGAATTCTAATTGTTTTCCTGTATGATTAATTTATGTTTGCATTTTAATAAAGATATCACATTTTATAAAATGTAAAACCATTTTATCCTTGCAAAAGCTTTATTTTTTTCTTTTTAAAGAAAAAAATATGATTGCTAAATCTACATGATTTTTAGACCTGGCTTGTTTATTATTTTTCTTACTTTGAAAATTGTTTTGTACATAAGTTTACTTTAAAAGATTTAAATATTTGAACAGTAAGTTCTACAATTTTGTTATGTAATTTACAGATTTCTCTTTTGTTAGTAATTCAAACGAAATTGTTTGTATTATAATTCTATTTTTAATTTAACTCCTAAATTATTTATTATAGGTCCATCAATTTCTGGTATAGACTTAGCTTCATTAGGGTCAACTCCAGATATAGTTATTCGTGTTATATTAATAACGTAAGGATATACTTTGATATTACTTTTACTGTTTTAAATTTTTTTATATGTGTAACAAGACTTTTTAAAAATCTTATTTTAATTCCATTTTTATAGGTTAGTTATATTACTATTTTTAAATATGTTGCTGTTTTATAAGCTTTGGTCACTGGAAGATCAAAGCTCACAGCAAGTACCTCCAACTTCTTGGGATTATCCTGATAGGTAAGGAAAAAAAATGTTTGGTTAAAATTTTGATTTAATTAAAGAAGTCCCTATAAAATTGTCTTCTAAACCAAATTAGATATCATAAATTAGCTTCTACATTTGTTAAATTTTCTTGCATCATTGTGATGGGGGGTGGGGAACCCAAAAAAAAAAATGAATTCTGTGAGTTGCTGCATGCTAGAATTTTAGCAAAAAAGAAATTATCAAAAATCATAGTAAAATTTCAACAAGCGCATTAAATGCCATCTTTTATAATTCCATGCTTTTATGTGCTGATGTTCTTAAACCATTCTTCTGCTTCATTTTTTGCAAAATAATTTAACTGTAAACAGTGCTAATTGCTACAGTCATTATGTTATAATCACAACTGTCGTGCTGATGTGAAGCCTGATGTTGTACATTTAGTGAGTGCATTGTGCTGCTATGCCACAGGTCCAGGGCTGGATTCCCTGTACTGGGCAAGCTTGAGTCAACCTTTCATCCCTTGACTGGGTTAATTAAGTGAGCACCAAGCTTGCTTTGGGACTAAACACTGGGGTTTTCGCATCAGGCTGACCACCTGGCTAAGGCATATGCTTTCATACCCCAGAGCCCATGGTCACAAAGGTGTGGTTGGGAAGCACAGGCCTTTGCCTCACGTAGTCTGTTGTGCCAATGTTTAGTTTAGTTCTGACTGCTATATATTGTGCATATCTGGGAAAAGCTAAAAAACCTGAGATAATGTTGCTAAATTTTCTTATCATAACAAAGACAATGCATTATATCAGTGTAATAAAATCTGATGTTGAAAGATTTTCCAATAAGGAATCAGTTATCCAATACTAGAGAAAAAGAGGAAGAATGCTCTGTATTGAGAATGACTACCTGTAGCATTCTAATAAACAATTTCTCGAATTGTATAATAATACCCTTGCATTTAGAGGAAGAGGTGACTACTGCCCTTAATAGTGACATACTCATCAGAAAAATGCATCCAAAAAAAAGATATCTTGACAAATCTTAAGAAATGAAGTTTTTCGATTTATGTTTTGAATTGTTTTCATCATAAGTACTGTGTTTCTTTGATTTGGAGATTTGGCAGTTTATTTTCCCCTTAAACTTATTCTTAAGAGTTACATTCTTTGTCTGTGTTTTTTATTTTTTACTCCTCTCATTAGTTTTATACTTTTTAATCAAATAATAGAAGTTACTATAATTCTTTAACATGTGTATTTTATTTATCTTAGTCAATCAACATTAACTAAGGAAGATTACATACATTTACTCCAAAAACAAGATGCTCTTCATAGGGCTGAAACAGAAAGGTGGAGAGATGCCCTTAGTGAAGTCATAAAACTCATTCATTTAGTAAGTTTTGGCTTGTATAGTTTTTATCATTGCAACTAAAAATTTTGATTACTCAATTTTAACTATATGGGTATTTTCATTATTCGTATTTCAATGAATTTCTAAAACATAATTATTATATAGATCCAACTGTATAATTAGCTAATGGTCCGTTGTTGGACGTGCGCCTGACTCTAAATTGCACTAAAATTTACCAAGCATCCAAGAGCAGAATTATGTCCAGTGTTCTGCAACATGACCTCAAACTGTTGCAAATGTTCTGAGAGTGTTTTGTCCAAATCTGTGAGATCATGATAAAATGCAAAATAGATAAGAAAAGTGAAGGGAGGAGAGATAGTATAAAGAAAATTTGCTTTAATTGTTCTGCAGAACTTATTATTCTTATTTTTCTTTCTTCTGAAAGATGAAAAGTTCTGGAAGGACTGTGATTGTTCTGTGACACACGTTACACTTTTAATCTCTTTTTGCTTCCAGGGCCAAGTGTAGTAGCTATCAGCAATATAGTGCCATTTGTGGTGTCAAAATTAAATCTCCAAAACTGAAGTTAGCTTGGCAATATTTTCAATATTTCGTGAGAAATGGAAAAACCATAATTTGATGGATGTAAAGTTTGGCAATTTCAATTGGAATTTGAAGATTCATAACTAATATTGTAATTAACAGATTTACATGCAGCAAAATTGCAAGCTTTGATTTTTTTGCTCTTGGAACACCTTGCTAAACCTTAGAAGAGCAAATCCCTCACTTTCCTTGTCTGCTCAGTATGGGTACCTTTTATAAGAAGAATAATAATATTTTTAATTGTTTAGATAATGCTTGAGAAATACATATTATTTTTCATGTTATTTTGAACACTCTAAAGATAAAGCCCGTTGAGGAGCTAATTACATCGAGCAGTGGAAAAATCTTTTGACAAAAATATGTCTACACTGAATGTATTTAATCTTTGTCCTCTTAAAATAGATAACTTCATTTACAGTTTTTATTATAGTAGTTACCCCAGGAGCAGAATTATATCCAGTGTTTTGACCCATGACCTCAAACAGTAGCAAATGTTCTGTAGGCATCTTGTCCAAATCTGGCAGACCATGGTAAAATGCAAAATAGAAATGTAACATAAAAAATGTGCAAAAAGTGGAGAGAGAAGGCATGGCATAAAAGGCATTCAGTTTCAGTTGATCTCAGAACATATCATTTTTACTTTTTCTTTCTTTTAAAGGTTGAAATGTTCTGCTATGACTGTGATTGTTCTATGACATTTGTCGCACTTTTAAGCACTTTCTGCTTCCGCGGTAGTTAACGAAATTGGACTTGCATACTCTTCTGAAAGCATGCAGAATCTCTCTCCAAGTGTATCTGCGGTAACTTTTCGCATTCAAAAGATTTCCCTTTGCTGGGAACAGCTCCTCTTATATAAGTGCTTCATGTAGAAAAATCGTTTTATTTCTGAAAAAGAGTTTAACTTGAAAATCTTGTAAAGCCCTGATAACTATGACATCAATATCACTTGTAATACCTAATTTATTACTCAATTGGCTAATTTTTTTCATTCTCGGATATATAAAAAATCTGAAAATTACAAAAAAAAATGCTTAAAAATTTGGAAATGTATTGATTTTCAGATTTTTAAAGTAGTGCAAATTGTTTTTTGCATTTTTTTTTACATAATTATGAAATATTACAAACCAATTGTTCAAATAGTCTGGATTTTATTTATCTTTTAGCAAAACTTTTTAGTCTTTTTGAAATAATGGTGATAAAAGTTTTATTTTGAAATGGTACTAACTGGACAAATGAGACAGAGTCAGTGATCGCTGTGACTGTATATTAAGATAAACAAGATTTTAAATTACTAGGATTGTCAAAATTATAAATGTAAAATCATGGAATTACTTTGTCATAGTGTTAACTGTCAGTGAAATACAGTATTTTTACTTTCTTGTACGAAGTATAAGGAAGTTATGTGTGATTGCAAAAAATTCGGGGGCCAGATTCCAACAAAAAAAAAAAAGATTTTGGCAGTTTTAGGGACATTCATCCATTCCTAACTCAATACCATCCTACCATACAGTTAAGTGATGGTCCGACCACGGTCACGTGCCTCGCTCAAATATTATGCCAAAAGGTACCAAGTATGGCAATTTTTGGTGTATGTGTGTATGTATTTAACTCACATTCTCATAAAAACTATTAGTCGTAGAATGCTGAAATTTCACATATAACATTTTTATAACATCTAGTTGTGCATCTTGATTTTTGGTGCCAATCTACTGTAGAGTTTATTCACAGGACCACCCAAAAGAATTACAATACATTAATGCCTACGGACATCTTTAATATATTTCTTCTGTAATCAGTCATTGTTTAGTCCATGCCCAAAATCTTGCTATTGCCATCAACCTTCGTGAGTTTTGCCAAAATGTTGCCAAATTCGGCAAAAAATTATAGCACATAATTTCGTATTTCACATAACTATATAAAACTTTATAAAATGTTAAATTTTGTATTTAGTACTATTGTAACATCTAACTGTGCATCCCTTTTTTTTTTATTGCAATTGACTGGGTAATTTATTTATAGTGTCTCTCAAATGACTCTTTAAATACATTGAGATCGATGGATACATTCAGTTCATTAAAAGTCTGTGGTCGATTACCACTTTGACTATCCCAAAATCTTGCTATCTCAAGCTTGTCAGCCTTTGGCAAAATATCGCCAAATTAAGTGTCAAAAACAACCCTTTCTAATTGAACCCAGTTGGCGATATTGGGAAATATTTGGCCAGAAATCGCTAAACTTTAATATTACTGCAGTATTTTACTCTTTCAAACAAAATAAGCGAATAACAAAATAATAGATGAAGTGTGTCGAAAATATTTTTGGATTTAATAGACGTGCAAGGAAGTCATGTGTTGTCCACATGAGATTTTTTGTATTGCGTTGCCAATAAAGCAGAATGCAGTAGACTCCCTCTTAACGAGCCTAAATAGGTCTGGTGGTGAGCCAGTTAAATGAAAATCCAGTTAAAGCGGAGAATGAAGTATATATTTATATTTAAGTGATGGAACTGCATTATAGTAAATGCCTACTAAAATTTTATATACCATTTGGAGGAAGGTTTTAAAAACATCTGATTTTTTCCCTGAAGACTGAAAGTTCAACAACGTCTTTTTAAAGCATCACATTAATGGAGGAAGCTGGTGCTTATTGTTCTACATAGAATAGCATAAAGCCTTTTCCTAGTGCTTTTGTCCCATCTGTACATGATATGACAGAGATCACTGTCAGTCATTGTCAAAAACTTTCAATTTTTTGTATTTCTTGAAACTTTTTTATTTAAATCAAATACAGCCAGTTAAAGCAGAGATCCAGTTAGACAGGGGCCGGTTAAGAGGGAGTCTACTGTATTAAAAGCTTTCTGAAATAGTCTAATAACCTTTTACAGGCAAGTGTTCCCAATTGGGAACATCAAATTAAAAATTTATTCAAACATGAAATGTTAACAATATTGACTTGAAAAAATTAGCCGATAAAGTTCAAAGATGACTTGATTTTTTTAAATAGAAGTTGCATTTCTATCATTAGTGGGAAACTGGACAAAAAATCATGAAACCAACTATTTTCATAAATTTTTATAGAGCTATCTTGATACAACCTCTCCCCCTTCAAACTTAATTCATATCTTTACTTAAATTTAAAAAATAAATATTCCTTTAATTCATAATATTTCACTTATTATTTAAACTACCCATCACTATATTTGGTTTTTGAAACCAATATAAAAATATAGTCTGAAATGGCCCACGCTCTTAATCAGAAACACGGTGAATAAAATTACACAGTTTTTCCCCCCATATAAATGACTAATATCCTTTAATTAATGCATTAGAAGGCAAAATATGCAAAAAACTAATAAAAAATATACCTGATCTGAATTTGGTCTGTAAAAGGCTAACAATTACAGATTAGTATTAGGTGGGTATGGTTTTGTTACAGCTACAAGCACCCATTGCATTAATCCTCACAATGGGCTGATAGTGCTGGTATGTTATACATATAATATATTACACTATTTGTTTTTTATACTTTCAATGATTTCAAAAACTCTTTTCTCTCTTATGATAAATAATGTGAAGAAAAGAAAAAAAAATTCTAACAGAATTTTTAATAAGGAAGTAAAAGGGAATAATTTTGATATTTAGAAAAGCTGAAGTATATTAAATTTAGAATAGAAAAGCCAAGCACAAATTAATTAAAAATATGTGATGAAACTGCATCACAGGTGGGGGGGGGGGGGGGTTGGAAGTTGTTTCTGTCTTTGTTTTGAGAATAGTAACGTATGTGTATGTCCCTTTGTCTATGGTAATGTCCATAGACAAAGGGACAAAAGGGAGTTTTTCAAAAGATTTGAAAACCCTTTTGTCCATAGACAAAAGGGAGTTTTTCAGTTGTATGTTACTCTCTGTGTGTCATGTGCATATGAGGAGTCCTGAGTGTATTGTATCTAATAGTAAAAAATTTTACATTTTTCTTTTATGTAGTGTAATGATTTTCTATCTAACTGGTATTAAATTGGCAAACTTTGTTAAAGGAAATATGGTCAACATGATCCCTTTAGGCACACAGCTTTCTAGGTGCGCTTAGGAATTCACAATGTTTGTAAAATTTGGATGAAGCATAAACTACTTTTTATTCAAAGCAAAACTTTTTCCGCCATGAGTGTATTTCCATTAACAAAAATGATCTCTAATAAATGAAACATGCATCAGTTTCATCGCATAAAATTTAAAGAATAAAATATTTTGTATTTGGCGATTTATGCTAAAATTTTCTTTCTGGAAATTTAACCCAAATAACGTTTTTTCAAAATGTTTTTCTGTGTTGCTGAAAAAACACTCAAAAAACTCTTATTAAAAGATGATATAAATGAAAACTGTATGTTAACACATAAAAAGGTAATGGTGGAATGATCATTTCGACTGAAAAAATCTTCAGTCTTCATCAGACGTCAGCACTTCATCTCACAGAACAGTGGGAACTTCTAACTCCCACTTAAGCTCCCACTGTTCTGTGTGAGGAAGTGCTGACGTCTGATGAAGACCGAAAATTTTTTTGGTCAAAACAATCGTCCCAACTGATAAGTACCTTTTTATGTGTGCTTTTACACAAAGTTTTTATTTATATCATTTTCCTGAATTTGTATGAATTTTTGCAAAAAATTTCATGATTTTTAAACTTTTACTTTTTTTAAATTTCTGTGTTTGTTTATGCATTTTTTCATCATGTACTATTTATTTTATTTCAAACTATTTTATTTATATGTATAAATAATAATTTATGCTCATCAATAATTAAAAGAGAATTATTTGATTGATTAGTTTTGAGTATTTTGACTAATATTCTTCTGCAGAAAATGAATAAACATTTCTCTGACAATGAGTCGGTTTCTAATCCTAATAGTTTTAAATTTCTTATCGATTTATTGTAACAATTCAAAATATGAAAAATGGCTATAGAAATTATTGAAGTCTAAAGATAATGACTTCGGCCCAAATTTCATATCCTACTTCTCGCTCATTATAATATCTTGCATCTAATTAGTAACTATTGGAATGCCCATTTATGCTAATCTATTTATTACTAATTAAAAATTAGTCTAATTTGCACTAATTAAAATAATCTAATTAGCAATAATTAAAATTTTTATTTTCTACCTTTTAATGTGAGAATAAAAGCCTTTCCAAAAGTATTTTCTGGGTGCATCATTGATTTTAATGAAACCTACTACAGTTTAAAATTTGCCACACATGCTTAAATGTTTGCATGCTAAAGCTATATTTTTATTGATTTGCTCTTAAACATTATCTTTAGACAAGACTCTAAATGGCTCAAATAAAGAAACCTCAGTCGAATTTTTCTGGTTTACAGGCTTAAGAAGGAAGAAGCACTTGTTATTGAAGAGTTAGATGACCAAAAATCTGAAATTACTGCTGTCTGAATGGATACTTTTCAGATAAGATACTTTTGCTGTGACTGGTAACTGAGTAATATCAAGAGAATTTTTTTGTTGTGTTTAGTAAAGTAAGCAATTTCAGTGCAGCTTTATATATTTCGAACTTGTGAGTTGCATAATATTTTTATAATTATGATGCTGCACAGTTTTCCAATACATCAAAAGCTTACAGCTTTGCTACTACATTTTGTTTTTAAGGGTTTTCCTGTGTGAGTCACTATTACATTTGTTACAAAATGTAGTAAATGATGCCTTATATATATTGTAAATCTTCAAGCTTTTTACAATAGCACACTCAGTTTGTCTTTTAATGATTTTTAGATTGAGAAGTCCCTTACAGAACTGAAAAGTAGTATTGACACATACAGCAGCACTTCAGTTTTAAAAGTTTTGGCATTACGTATGACACAAGGCTCTGATGATAGTGTGCCTGCAGATGCAAATTCAAATACAGTGACAGATGGACAGTCAGAGGCATGAAACCAAGTTAAAATAGACTTTATGTTCTGTATCATATTGTTGTCCTTTAGGGAACAATTCTATCCATTGGCAAAGGTTGCATCAACCAGTCAGTGTTGTTATTGTACATTAATAGACTATTTATATAAGAAATATAACTGGCTCATGAGATTTACTGTTGTATATCTTTTGTTTTACAGAAATGTAATGTTGTAATACATAAAATATACTGTATTGAGGCAACTGATTTGAGTGTTAATTTAATATAAGAACATAGCAATAGTATTTTAATATAAAAGTTTTAAAAAAAGTTGTTTATTATTTTTTTAATTCCCATCTGTTATATTGTTATTTATTTGACTACTACTTTTTATAGTTTTCTAAGTTGTTTAGGGTAACGAAAGTAAAACATTTATCAGCTTAAAGTTTTAGGTGTAAAGGAAGCAGTAGCATATTTTTACAAATAATCTATTGAGTATTTTTTTTTTTTTTTTGTTTACTTTGGATCTTCATTAGATATATTTCATATATTATATCTACCATAGTTATTTCTTTCCATGTATATAATAAGTTAATCCGTTTATAATAGTGTTATTTTGTGTACTATACGTATTTTTTGATGAATTGTTTTCCAAATTGTTGAGTAATTTCATTTTATATGATTAGATTTGCATTTAAAATTTAAACAGAGCAATATAAAACCATGACATTTTTTATCTAAATAATTTTACTTTGCTATATTTCCTGGTAGCTTAAAGCACATCTTGAAATAAAAATTATAAAACCATTTAAATAAAACAATTATAATATTATAAAAATGTATCGCACACCCAGGATAAGTATTTTGTATTGTTTAATTGTCTTGATATTTAAATAATAGAACATTTAAAAGTTTTTAAAATAATGCTACACATAATTTTTTTTTAAATCAGGAGGAACATATTATACTGTAAAATGTCTTATAATAATGAAACTCAGTGGCATATCCTCTGGGCTAGCTAGGCTATCTGCAAAACCTGGCAAATGTAATTTTCAATAAAAGTATTGACCCAACATTCTGTAGACATATTTTAATAATTCCAATAAGAGGAAGCAAAATCTATGTAGAGCAGAGGTGGCCAACTTTTGTTGAATCATTAAATAAGACCTACTTTTTAATCTTAAAAATTTGCTGCAATCAACTTGATGTCATTAGTGGTGTAGTCCTAAGGGAAAAAAAAAAAGTTTGAGAATGCTGATCAACGGTGCCTTCAGAAAAACATAGTTTTTCTATCTACCACAGTCAACAAACCTAATGACAAAATATCTTTTCTTTTCTTTTCTTTTTTTTTTTTTTTTTTTTTTTTTTTGTACTGGCCTTTTGCTGAGTTTTTTCTCCTGTTTTACAACAAATTGGGAAAACTGTTCAAGAGTGCTTTTGAGCAGATTGTATGTGAGTTCTGTTTCTAGTGGTATGTCTACATATTTAGCATTTACATAGGGATCATAAAAGAATCTTAAGTCTTCTTGTACGGTTCAAAAAGCTTCTTTTGGTTACCTTTGTGATGCAGAGTTACAAAAGGATAATTTTAATACATTACAAAAACGTTTGAGCGTCCTCCTTGAAAAAAAAAAAGAGGGGGCGGGGGCGAAAGCTGAAATAAAAAATTCGTCTCCTCCTCGCGTGTCCCCTCAACTACATCATTGGTTATCATAGGTGTAGTGTAAGGGGGAGGCGTAAAATGCATACTATGTTTATACTCTGTATTTCAGTTCAAGGTACATTCTTACATGCTATGGGTAAATAAAGACAAGTTAATCTTGATCCACTTGTTGGCCACCCCTGCTGTAGGGAAATTACCAAAAAAAGTCCCTTCATTTCGTTGAGTTTTGTTTCATTACTGGAATGGGGTAGCCCATCTTTGGAACCAAACATGCATTACCAATGAAAATATTTATTTGGAAGATTTTGTTTTAATTTTAGAATAGCAAAATGGCCAAATTTTATACTTTTTTGAGATGTGTAACCATTTTAAAAATATTTTCAGTCAATATTCCACACATTTCTTATGATTTTATATTGAAAATTCAGAAATTTTAAAAATTTGAATTAATCTGGCAGATTAAAAATGATCATGAATCACAAAAAATTCTGAAGATTTTTGTAACTTTTGAAATTATTTATTATGGATTGAAATAGTATTGTATAATTATCTTTCCACGTATTTTTAATTTTCTCATATCATTTTCTTATAATTTTCTTTTATCAATTTATTTATTTTATAGAAAGAAATTCATATGTTAATTCTTGTTCCTTCCTCCAAATTCATAGTCAGTTTTGCTTAAATATTTTGTTATATTTTATTATATACAGTAGAACCTCGATGTATCGTTTTTCAAGGGGTGCGTAGTAAAAAACGACGAATGCGGTTTAAAGTCAAAATACGAAGAAAATATTTATGAATACACACAATGTATACAGTATATCAAAAATGCTAAGTTTGTTACCAAACTGTAAAAGAAACAAATTGAAGTTGTGTAGAAATTAAGTGCTACTTATTTTTAAAAAATCAGTAATTTTACACTGGGTTTTTCATTAATCTTTTAATTAAACAAAATTTTCAAGATTTACAATATATATATATATATATTTGTCTTTTTATGTGTATTCATGTTTGTATATAAAAGTCATACAATTTCAAATACCATTATTGCATAGGATAAACTAGGCACTAGTGTTGACTCAGTCTCATTGGCATGAATATTATTCTCAGCTTCTTTGCGATTATTTTCAGTTTTTTGTGTCACATTTCTTCCATTCTTAGGATACTGCACGTTGCTACTTCTAAATCAAAGGAAATATAATCACTACATTTCACACCATACTCATCCCTGCTAGATGTAAGAACTCTTCACCTATGCCATTATCAACCCAAGAAATCATACCAGGAAGTAATTAGATTTGTAAAGCCGTATTGATCCACTTGAACTTCAATTTCTTTTCGGCCAGAAGAAACATTTTACAACGATGAACGCGGGAAAGCGAATTTTTGACGAATGATACATGCAGGTTTGTTAACGTTATTTGAATACAGTTTGTGTAGGGACCATATAAATAAAACGATCAATACGCGAAAACGATGAATGCGGGAACGATAGATCGGGGTTCTACTGTATTTTAAGTTTTTATAAGTATTATTCATCAATACTTAATATTTATGTTTATTAAATTTCTGTGTGTTATCTGTGCTTGGCTAAAGTTGTAATTTATAAAAAGAGACCCAGAAAGTTAAAGAACTAAATTTTTAAATAATTCTGAAAAAGTTGATTTTGCAAGACATTTTTGAACTAAGTTCATATTAAATTTCATTTTCAATGAAAGTCCCTTTCCTTTCTGATATAGCATAGCAGTTTCTAAAGCACAAAATCATTTTACAGGTTAGAAATTGTCTGCTACAGTATATTACTTTTAATGCGTATAACCACCATTTTACTGGCTGGGGAAATAAATAGATGTATAATGTATTTGTCTGGTTTTCTTCTTAATCTTTTCTTTTCTTATTTAAAAATTATTTTTCTTTTCGTGCAGCTATGAATATCTACATGATTAATTCTAGAAAATTAATATCAGGTTTGAAAAATTTTGTTTTACCTATAAGGTTTTTCTGCTTCTTTATATGCTCTTGTAAGTATTATTGTTTCCTTTTTTTTTTTTTTTTTTTTTTTTTTTTTTTTTGATAATTTAAAGGGAAGAAAGGTGAAGTAATGCCTCATTTTTTATTTAATTCAATATTTTATTTTCCATACTTTATATAAATAATTCGGAAAATTGTTGATTGCTAGTTACTAATAAATTCAGAAATTATTTCTTTAGTAATAGGCAAACAGCATTTTAAACTTGCATTTTAAGTTAAAAAATAAAATGTAATAAGTCATATCCAGGCAAAATCCCTTAGTTAAATATTTTCCCTGAAAGAGACAGAGTTATTATAAATATATTATCTGTGATATGTAAAACATGCAAATTATTGTACTAACTTCATACTTTTAATTCTAATGTTTGGTTTGTAAAAATATACATTCTCAGACTTTTAGGTATGCAAATATATTTGTGGTTTCTAACAAGTTATTTATTTAAAATGTCAGTGTGTCATTAAATTATTTTACTTGAAGAAACTGGATTTTCTTTTATTATGCTTTTATTTATATTGAATTTTATGATTTAACTAAAATTTTGTCCTTTTTTTTTTCTAAAAAACAGTACTTGTATTAAGCTAACATTTAAATATAACAGAGATTTAAAAAATATATGTAACTGTGTGAAAAAAGTTTATTTAGTTTATAAAATTTTTATGTGATTTTTTAAAAAATGTTGTGTTTGTATAGAAATGGCTGCACATATTATTATGCCGGTGAATAATTAAAGATTTTATATTTCAATTGCTTATTTATTTGTTTATAGTATTAACATTAATTTTTTTTCTTACTGTATATACGTTTATCTTTTTATGCTTTTGAAATTCTGTTTGCAGTAAAACAATTTTTATTTAATTATTACAGTAGCCCATTGTTATATTGCGCTTGTCGGGAGACAAAAAAATAAAAATAATAATAAGCGATATATCTGGGGGTGCGATATAAGGGCAGAGAAGGGGGATTGACATGATAAAATTTTACTTTTATGAATGTATGTACTTAATATATAATAAAATTAATAGTGTAAGTATTGTAATAAAAGAGAATCGCTTAAACAACATAAGTTTACAGAAAATATTGCATAGAGGTTTACTATTCACCAGCTTTCTTTCTTCCTGATTTTTTTTTCTTACCAACGAGGTGCCTCATAAATCTTGAAAGATCTTTTTCCCAATTCATAAAATTCATTATTTGCCAAGTTCAATTTTACACGATAGAATTTTTGAAACAAAATAAAAACAGAAAAAATAATGAAAATTGTATACATACAAAATGCGCAATATATCCCAATGCACAATATATCCTGGAGCGATATACTAGAGGGCTACTGTATTATGTTTAACCAAGCGTAATAGAAATGAAAAAGACAAGGAAAGCATTTATAGAGTTCCTGGGTTACTAGTTTAATAAAAATTGTATTTTAAAAAGCATCCATGTAAATTTTTTTTATGAGAAGTGTTTGGAAAGCAGAAAGTTAAATAAATGAAATGTTTAAAAAATCAAAAGAAGCTTATTTTGTATAATAAAGGATTGTTTTAAAATAATATGCTAAGTCAGAAGTAATTTATTGTTGCTTGCAACATCATCAACATTTCATCTGTAATTATTTAAAATCTACAGCATTTATTTTAACTTTAGTGTGTTTGTTTTTGTTTGTGAGAGAAAGAGAGTGGGAAAGAAAGCAAAAGGGGTGTTGTAGTGTAGTAATGTGTGTTTGTTCTGGAATTATGTGTTAATTATTATATTGTAACTAAAAAAAAAAAAAAGTTCTATTTTGCACTTTGCTGAATTTTGATTATTATACATCTGCACTAGCTCCATATTTCAGTTTATATTCAAAGTTATTTAAAATTTTATCGTCTTGGAGACTCAAAGAAAATTAAAAGGTTAAAGAATGTTTATAATTAATAGTTATTCACAAGAGAAGTGTATTATAATACATTCAGTATGCATTTGGACTATAGCCTAGAAATTTAGAATGAATGCACTAGTCTTCCACATCTTTTGTAGTTAATTTTAATTCATATTTATATCATAGTACTTGAAACCAAAATAAATATTTTTGGGGAAAAGAAAAAGTGAAATAGGCTTAAATTTTAATTAATCTTATAACTTTACAAAAAAAAGTTGCAATTAGTAAGCAATTGTTATTTGCTATACAAAATAAATAAATAACTTTTTTTTATACTTTTCACTTTAGAACTTTTAAATTAATAATAATGTTTATTATTATTTAAATCCTCCTTTCTCATGTATAATTCAATATCATGAACATAACTTTGTTGAAATGACATTTCTTATTAAAATCAATCCCTTTTAAATTTAATAATTTCATATTCAGTGTAAAAAAAATAAGCACTGGAAAATAGTTTTTCCCCCTCCCCTTGATATGATGCTAAGTGTAGTTAATAACAGTGAAGGCTGTTTGTAAGAAGCTACTGATATTCATTTTTATCTTTTATGAAACATAAAATTAATAATTCATGAATATATTGGTACAAAAAAATGCCTGTGTGTTAACAATTTTAAATATTAGTGGTGCTAATTTTGTGTGATAAAATACATGTTCAGCCTAGAAGTTAAGGATGGTTTGCAAAATTTTTGTTCAAAAATAGATATTTCATAACATGAAATCATTGATAAAAGAATGTTTCATTGGAAAATTGCTTTAAGCGCTGCAATTATATTGTATGTATTCAAATTTAAAGTGTTCTTTTTCCCTGAGAGTTGTTAAATGCATATTCTTCTCAATATTATTTATTCAACTACAAGGAAGTTTTGACTAGATTTGGAAGATAAACTAATGAAAATTATGAAATTTAGTATATCATGATTTAGTTTAAATTTCATATTTGATTATTTCTAATTGAAAAATTTAAATTATTTCCCTGTAATCCTACAACAAATGTTTCAAAACTATTGCATGAAAGGCTTTGAATCCAAGTCACATAATTGCATATATAAAACTGTGTAATAGAGATTAATAATGGAATGAACCCCAAAATCTTATTATTTAAAATTAATTGTTTATGTGATATTGGAGTTGCATAGAATTTATTCTGCATTAAATGGATCATTGATGTATGTATCTCTACTGTGGAGAAATCTGATTTCAAAAGGGATCAAACCCCAACATCCCCCAAGTTGGTTATGACTTTATTTCCAGTGGCTGAGTGGTTTTACGTGTTTCAAGAACTGATAGTGAGGACCTCTGAACCTCCTAGAATTAGTTTGGCTATTATATGAAATTTTGGTTATTATTTTTTTTTTTTTTTTGAATACAATATAATTTCATTTTTCAATTTTACCTCTATTTGGATTTTCTATTTATTGGATAAATCTACTTATACCTTTTTTTGGATACAATTTTATGTTTATTGAATATATTGGATTCCGGTAACTGCTGTTGAATGATTCCTTGATTCATAAGTTTAGCCATTTTACTACATATATATAATCTGATTTTGAAATTGATCTCCATCCTTAAGTTCCTTACGTAATTCTACAAACTCTGTCCAGAAAGTAGTACCTGTTTACATATAATTAAATGAGAGATAATGATTTTATTTAAATGGAAAAAAAATTCTCATTTTTCAATGTAGTTGTTGCTGTTATTGAAAAATTTTTCATATCTTGAAATCAGTTTGTTTACACCTTCCATGTAAACCCCCTTCCACCAAATTAGCCAACCAATGCTGTGTGTATATTATATATATATATATATATTATATATACTATGTTAAGTTTGTTTGATGAATTGTTTTAAATCGCTAAACACACATTTGGCTTTTCTGAAATATGGACCCATACATGAATGTCACTAAATTTTTGTTAAATTTTCATTTATAATAGTGATCAAAGTGTGACCCAAGGTTAGAGTATTTTAAAAAGCATTACTTTTTTAAAATTAGTATTTTCCTTCTACCCGCGCATTTATTTTGAAAATTTACATTTGTGCTACCATACTGATAAAACTTTAAGGATCATATTGTTTATAAATTCTATTAAACTATTTATTATTATGAAAAAAAACAAGTCATATAGAACACATTAATGCTAATTTACTAAAAATGTGAGCCACTTAAAACATAAAATATTCATAAGCATACATAAAAATAGTCAAAGGAGACCTTAAAATCACGTTTGGTGTCGAATTTGGGCATGAGTTTTCTTGATTCAATTTTTGATTTTATGCGACCTTCTCTGGTCTTCTTATCACATACCTGCATAGAAATCTCTGTTAGTATCTTTACTGAACATTCTACAGCCTGGGTATGACATGGCAGTCTTAGAAAAGGTATTTTTGTACTTCCTTTTGTTTCCACCATCGAAAGCAAATCTTCATTCTTGACGTCTCTAAGGATGGGAGGTTGAAAATATTTTTGTTGCAAGTCTATAAGGTCTGTGTATGATTTGGCATTAAGCTTAATTTTAGGGACCTCAAAAATACGAGGGACCTTTTCAGAATTAGTCGCTTCTCTTGCTTCTATAATCCTTCTAGCAGCAAGTTCACGAATGTGTTTCTCAGGATCTGAGAGCATCGACAACAGAAGATTCTCAGGATGCGGAAAGAAACTGTTCCGTTCAATTACAGGGTCGAGTACTTTTTTTGGTTTAATTGGAAGATATCGAGAATTCGAAACCAATTTCCAAAAATTTCACGATCCATCTTTGCATGACGTATGAGTTTTAATTTGGAACCAAACAGGAGCGTAAACTCTAACAATAAACGTGGCAAGATGATTAAGGTTTTCAGATGGTTTACTTGTGGAAATATATAGCCTTAATATCCTGTTAGGTTTTGTAAACCATCGAGCATGCGACATTTTCCCTGGAGCTCTGTGTGCTAGATCGGGTGGACAATCGCCACTAATTACAGCTGATGTAATATCGCACAAGTAACGTTGGTCAGAACTTAGGTCTTTGATATCGGCCAAAATATCCGGCAAAACGCTTTCTATCTTTTCATACCGTACAATAGGATTTTCATCGCATTTTTCTAGTAATCTTCCAATAGTATCAGAATAGGAACTTGTCCAATAGTTGCCTCATCTAAGAATGAAAAAAGGTGTTTTAAAGGCAATTCATTCGTGTGTAAAAGGCATATGATCCATTGTAAAGGTTGATTCAAACGTTTTTCTAACAACCGTATTACACCACCATTTTTCCCTGTGTTTGTTGCTGTTCCATCACAACCAACAGCTACAGTTTCTCAATGAAACGTTTTCAGAAGAGAACAAATCATACATAGCACGTCTTATGCTCTTGGCCGTCCCAGTACTTGGGACAGCGTAGCTGACATAAACAGAGTCAGATTCCTTGATAACAGAAATGTGTTCTTCTACAATAACTTGGCGGTATTTTTTTGACTCCCTTTTTTACTACATTTAAAACTTTATCTTTTCTGCCATCAAAGTATATAGCTGTAACACTGACAACTGTATTTTTAGCTAATATTTCTTTGCTTCCTTTTGATCTTTCACGGCACAATTTTGATCTATCTATTACTTACACATCTGACTTAGTGTCATGAAGAACTGATGATGCGATTGCTACAGCAGCTCTATCAGATATGCCATATTGGTCACATGCTTTTGACAAAGATGGCAAGCTGAGTTTTGGCTTTTTCTTGGATCCTTGGTGCTTTGAAGAACACAGTTCTAAGCCATCGTCTATTTCTTCAGTATCTTCTGACTCATCCAATATAAGAGGGGCTCGTGGGGAAAGGTCAACTCTATTCTCCTGTTTATCCTCATATGGCACAGAAGCGTAATATTATTCTAGTTTTCGATTTCTATCATTTCGCTTTTCTATTTTATTGTTTATGAAATGTCTATACCACCAATAACCATTTTCCTGTCAGTCCTCTGATCCGTCAGAAAAAGTTGTTCTTCTTTCGCAATTCTTCTTTCTTTTGGGCATTTGCATTGCCGAACGTTGCAAAATTCAAATCAAATGCGTGGGTAGATAGACTCAAAATAAATAAAAAATATTTTAGGATACGCTTTTTGAAAGGTTGGGTCACATTCTTATTGCTATTAAAAAACAATTTGGCAAAATTTAATTTTTTGCTCCACCCTAGTGTACACTGTTTATTAAATAAGAAAATTACAGTTATGATATTTTTGTTACTACCTACAGATATTAGAGTGGTAGAAAAAATTATTATATCACTTAATGTGGAAAATGCTAGGCTGCAAAAATACACATTCCTTTAATAACACATGCACTCTTGTCAATAGTTTGTAAATTATTTTAAAAATAAATACTGCAAAAATATGTTTGATTTAAAAAAGTATTAATTCTGGGGAAAAAGTATGAGGATAAATATAAGTACTATAAACATGTGCCCTCTTGGGAATTCTTGGTTAGAGAGTTTGGGGTTTGGACGCTGGTTTAAAAAAAAAAATTATCTATAAAAATAATCAAATCATAGGTATTTATTAGTATTTGTGTATTGTTTTCTAAAAAGAAAAGTTATTGAAAAAAGTGAATGGATGTTCACTGATATTCTTTTATTTTTCTTTTTTCTTTATATCAATATCAGACATACTCTTAGTTACTTTTACTATAATAGTGAAGTATAGGATTAGTTAGATGTATACCTAATTAATCCGTAGGTAGTAATTGCATGATATATTATATACCTAATATATCATGCAATTACTACCATTTTTTTATTATTTAATTTTTGTCATTGTTTAACTTTCGAAATTTGGCACCTGGTACTTTTCCTCATCTTTTGGCAACAGTATGAACATTCTTCACTCTGTCTTGAAGCCATGTCTGCATGCCTCATGCTTTCGGCCACCTTGCTTCCCTTTTTTGTTCTTGATAACAGGATAGCCCTTGTAGTTACATATTTAGCTTTCTTTGTGCTAAGTAACTACATTGAAATCCTGTTATTTTGTTTTTATTTTGGTAGTAAGTATTCGGTTTGTGGGGCCTTATGAGTATAACCTTTACTTACTACCAATTGTTTTATTCCTTACAATTCTATTTTATTTTTCAATTTTACCACAGTTTGGATTTTCTATTTATTGAATATATCTACTTATGCCTTTTTTGGATACGATTTTATGTTCCTTAAATATATTGGACTGCCATAACTGCTGTTGAATGATTCCTTGATTTGTAAGTTGAGCCATTTTACTATATATACGAGGGTTGCTATTTATACAGGGTGTCTACCGCTCTGGAAAATCCGGAAAGTCTGGAAAAAGCCGGGAAATTGGAAAATGGGTCCGGAAAGTCTGGAAAAAACCGGGAAATTGGGTAATGGGTCTGGAAAATTCACCAAAAGAATAAATTTTTTTTCATGTTCTTTTTTTTACCCTTCCTCTTTAATTGTCAGACTGGAACCGAAAGCAACTGCAACGCATTTTTCGGACCGCGAAAGCATCAAGCGATTCGTTTGTATAAGGAGGGAAAAATGGGGGGCTCATTAATCGTGATGGGAGGGTAAAAGACAAATTATCTTACTTGGTAACTTATGGGTTAGGACCGTCTTTTCAAGAACAGTTAGTTAATTCTATCATAAATTGCGACTACTTCTGTTTCTTTTAATTGATGAAAGCTTAATCCTGTATTTCAAGAAGTTGTACAAAATATGCAAATATAAATACAAGGGAGAGGGCATTGTGCAATTCCCCATAATAAATTGCATTGGTCAGGAATTTTTTTTCCCGGGACCTCCCAAAAGTCAGGAAAAAGTCCGGAAATTGATTTTCAGAAATTTGGTAGACACCCTGTTATATTTCTAGCCTAATAATGAAACAACAAATATTTATGATCAAAATTGATTTTATTGTTTTACAAAATATTCTCCATGAAGATCAATGCACTTTTGTATGCGTTTGACCAATTTTTGAAGCATTTTTCCCACTCCAATTGAGGTAACTGCAAAACATGCATTTTGAATACATTGACTGTTTCTTCAGGTGTCAAAAATCGTTGTCCACGTAATTTATTTTTGATGTACAAGAATAAAAAAAGTCATTGGGTGCCAAATCAGGGCTGTGGGCCAGGTGACCCATCAATTTGATGTTTTGGCATTTCAGAAAATCCCTTTTTTGAGCCAATGTGTGAGAGTTCATCATTGTCATGATGAAGAATTATGCGTCTCTTCTTCTGCTTTTTTCAAATTTCTCCGGCGACTTCTGGCAAACAAATAGTCGTGTACCATTCAAAATTGATCGTCCTGCGTTGCTCTAATGCCAGTGTCGCCACGTGACCTGTAATGCCGAAGAAACAGGCAACCATTTGTTTCTATGTGCTTCTTGCTCGAACAATTTTTGTTGGATTTTGCTCATCTTGGAAGACCCATACAGTTGATTGCTGTTTTGTTTTCGGCTCATATGCATAGATCCACGATTTGCCACCTGTATAGATGTTATACACAGCCTTTGATGCACCTTGATTGTATTTTGTCAGCATTTCCTTGCACCAATCGATACGAGCCTTCTGTTGAGCGTTTTTCAGATTATGCGGAATCCAACGCTGACAAATCTTTTTTACGGTCAAATGTTCATGTAATATCTTATTGATGCTTGTCATACTAATGTCCAAAGACACCTCAATCTCATGGTATGTATGTCACATGACAATCTTGCTTAATCAGTTCTTGCACAGCATCGATATTTTCTGGCACAACAACGGATTTTGGATGACCTGCATGGAATTCGTCCTGGATCGAACACCGACCACGATTAAATTCGCTATACCATCTTTTTACAGTGCTGTAGGATGGTGCTTCTTCACTGTATAAAGATTTAAGTTCACCGAAGCACTCTTGTCTTGACAATCCACGTTGAAAGTTGTGAAAAATAATTGCACGAAAGTATTCATGAGTCAACTCCATTTTTTTAAACCAGATGAATTTTTAAATTTCCTGTAAACAACACAAATCAAGCTGAAATGGCAAATCATTCGGAAGAATTTATGTTTACAAGTATCAAAAATTTGATTTAAATCGTCTGCGATCTCCTAGCCACGCTTTCTGTTGCCAAAGCCAGAAATATAAATAGCAACCTACGTATATATATATATATGCATATATTTCTGTTTGAACAATCATTTTCATTTTATCTTTGAGTAGGCAATACATAGTAATGAATGTTATCAAGCACTTATTTCTAGAATTCTTAATGAGTGAAACTTGCCACAAGGCACATATCTGTTCGAAATTTAAAAAGCATGATATTTGCATTTAGGTGGTGCAAAGTTAATGTGTGTGATATTGCAAGAAAGATTAATAGATCGAAGACTAATCTATAGCTTTAAAAAATTCTCAAATTTATGGCAGGTAGATCTGAATCTGTAAGTGCTTGCCATTAAAAGACTGAAAATCAGTATTGCATGCCTGAAAAAAAATATCCTCAGATGAAATTTGACAGATTGAAACTTACTGTGTATTGATAGAAATGTTCACAATGTTTTAGAAAAAGATTCAAATTTTTAGTGCGCATACTAAAACCTTTCAATCTACTTTCAAAGCAGCAGAATAAATTGAGTGTGAATTTGGTTAGGAAATATATTGCTATGGGTTCAGAATGGAGAAGGATTATGTTTTCTGATAAAAGAAAACAGCATAGACTGGATGGTTTTCAATACTTTAGTTATGAATTTCGCAAGACCAGAGAAATTTTTTTTCAATCTATTGGTACTTGTGTATTATCCTGGGGATCATTCTAGTCATTTCCACCAAACGAATTTTTTCAATCGTATTTCAAACAATCAATAATTTCATGCGTCCAACATTTATCTTGGCGAAAAATTGCTCATCTTGGCAGACCACTAGGATAATAAGTAGTAAGTACCACTGCGTTATTTAATGCGTATCCATGGTTACAATACTATAAAAGGAACAAGAAATGGCTAAAATGTGCTTCAGTGCACTGCATGGCGACAGTATTTTTTTAAAAAAATTTGTTATTTATTTATTTATTTTGGATGTGCAATAAATGTGCCAAGTATTGATAATTCAATTAAATCTGTGGAAATATCCGAAAGATCTCTCATTTTTGTGTTTGCATTATTGTTATTTTGTAATCTTAGCTAGAGCGTGACGTAAGTAAAAGAAGCGAGTAACGAATATGCTTATATGCTTGCTTCATTTGACGTCATTGAACTGCTATTTTGCACATGTGTTGTTGTTATTATGCTAATGTTTCGTTATAAAGTTGTTATCATTTGCAGTGTAGAAATATCATCCATTTTGGTACTGCATACGTTAATGTATTATATAAGTAGATATGTAAGATGATCACCAATTTTTTGCTGCAAGGTTGTAGCTACCCAAATTGTCAGTACATCTTATAAATCTACTGTTTTTCCAAGAATGTTGGTAGGCATGTTAATGTGTTTGATCTTTGTGTTTAAATACTCATACTGTCAGAAATTTTAATAGTTTCTCTATTATGTTTAACTTATAATCAGGGTTGGCAAGTTTTTGTCACATGTGGAAAAAACATGTAACGCGGTAAAAATCATCCTGGTAAAAATAAGTTTTTGCGGGCAAAAACAGATTTTTGAAATGTTTCACTTCACTTACTTATCTTAAATTAACAATCCCAGATTATGCATCATCAGGATGATCAAACAATGTCCTCATCAAAGTACCACAAAGTAATTATTTCCTCATTAAAAAAAAATTAATTGAAAAAAGGTCAAATTGTTAGTCTCATTTTTTATGCTGGAAAAAAAAACAATATAGTAAAATCTATAGATTTTATAAGCTCTTCTAGTTTTAAAATAAGTTCTATCAATAATCAAATGCATCATGCAAGCAATATAAGCAGTAAGTAAATATATCAATGTATTGTGCTCAAATAATTGGAATCTTAGAATTGTTTTTTAAATTTAATTTTTTTTTAAATACAAAAATAACGAATTCAACACTTATGTGCATTTTCATCATCATCATTACAAACTAATTCTTGTTTCAGCATTATGTAACGAAAAACAAGTTTGGAAAAATTACTTATTGTCAGCCTATTTCAAATTTTTGAGTGGACAAAAGAGAAATTAGAAAATATTCTCTCATTTGAAGCACTACTGGAAGGGTATGCTTGCAGGTGTGCTACTAACTCACCAAATTCTTTAGAAATTTCACATGACTTTGCAACACCATTTATTGGGATGAAGTGTCTTAATTACTAGTTCTGAAACAATGCACGTTGGAATGGATTTTCTTGTAATTCAAAGTTCATGACATGATATGAAAGATGGATTTATTTTTTGTAGCCATTCTCTGGCCTTTTATTTTTGCTCATAACTAAGGTGCTCACCCTTATATTTTGGGTGTAACAAATAGGCTAGAAGATGGCAGGGCAAAATTGCTTGTTCAAACCATTTTTAATTTTTACAAAATGGGATTTCAAATTATCATCTTTCAGCAATTTACACCATAAATGGCGAGCATCTGCTATTGTTGTTGAATCAGTCTGCAGGATATCCAAAGCTCTTGAGACTGGCTTTAATTGTTTAATTAGATCTTTTTGTGATGGGTGGAAGGGCAAGTGCAAGAAAATCTTTTTGGACAGAGATTTGCCTTCAGTAATACAGGAATTTTTTTATTTTTATTTATTTATTTATTTTTACCAGAAAACATTTGATTTCACTGTTGTTATGATTCTATTTCACAATCAACTGCATCATTGCATTTAGAAATGCTATTTTAAGTTTTTGTTGGTTTTTGCCACTGTGTCGGCAAAAATACCTTTTTGCCAGCAAAATGGCCAACCCTGCTTATAATTTACTATAATGCAGTGGTCTCCAACTTTATATTTCCTGCGAACCTTTCCTAAAATCTGAAAGAATTTTCCAAACCCCATATGTAGTTGTTCTGTACATGTATATTATTTTTGCAAACCCTCTTATACACTTTGTGAACCAGTGATTGGGAACTGATGCTATGATGTATTCATTTTATACTGCATTAAACGTGACTATTGAGTGACTATCTTTACTAAATTCATATTGGAAATTCACTAAATTATTGATTTCATTTCTGAAATTTGTTTAGAATAATATCTTATTATTGAAATCATTTATTCAAAGTTGGCATCTCTGCAAGTATAGATCCATATTATTAAGACTCATTTTCATCATGAAAAAAAGGCATCTCCTTTATTATGATATATGGGGGGGGGGGTGATTTGGTTGTTTGGGGATGGTAGGCAAAAGTGCTGGTCTTTATACTTTTTCCAGCTTTTGTTTAATGCATTGAACTCGAGTCAAGTTGTATTCCCTTCAAGTTCCTGTTGCTAATTTGTACCAAAATTTAATTTATTTCAAATGAAAATTTAATATACTTTTTTTGGCAAATATAATTTGTTTTTATACTTTTTTCAACTATTGTGTACAATCTAATAGTATCTAAACATTAATTCTCACATTAGAGTACTTTTAAATAGTAACAGTCTGACATGCTATGTTAACATTACAAAATGCAATTTAGATTATACTCTAAAATTTATGTAACATTCCTTAAATTCAGAGTGAGCCTGCTTTATCTCTAATACATGATTTGTAGAATAGTAGTTAGATTGCCAAATTTAAAAATATGGGATTTCAAACACATGTAATTTATTATTATCATACAATATATCAGTGGTGCAGCAATAAAATATTAAATTGTAATATAGTTAATTTTTATTAAAAAATTGTGTTCTTTAAGTATCATTTGTTGTAAGATATTTATTTTTTATAATCATATTATATTTAATATGAATTTCTGAAAGTTTATAATTTGCATATTTTTCTGTTTCATTGCCCCCATCTATTCCATGTTGATAATGCCCATGTTATTAGTAGTAATATTTTAGATTTTTACATTCCACGCTAAACTTCAGTTGCACTTTAGTACACTCACAGAGAAATTTAAATTTGGCACTCTTGTAATTTCTTAATGATTTAGCACCACTTTTTAAAAATTAAATACAGTCGAACTCAATTATAACGAGATCAGGTTTAACGAAAACCCTGATTTAACGAGGGAAGTTGGTACAATGTTAAATCTATGTGAGCATAACTCGCTTTTAATGAGTAAGCTCCGGTTATAGCGAGCAATATTTTTGGGATTCATAATTGTTGTCAAATTTCTAATGACTTCCAGTTCAGCGAATCCTTTCTTGAAAAAAATTCTTTCAACATTCCAAAGTCAATGAAAGCAACTAATATGAAGAATTTCAACCGCAATGGCTCCAAACATACTCATTGGCTTTTGAGTTTTCAGAAAAACTTAATTTTTTTTTTTTTTTTTTTAAGACAGAGATGCAAATGATGATGTTTTTGCCTATGGGCCTTCTCCAAATAACAATAACCAGGGGAGTAGCCAGGGGGGGGTGTCATAACCCCCCTCCCCCCATGAGGAATGTTTTGCCTTACAAAATGTATATTCTTCACTCCCTTATCACACACATGTATGCATATATGTGCGTTGCTGTAGTTATAACCCCCCCCATGAAATATATTTCTGGCTACGCCACTGACAATAACACAAGAAAAAGACAAGACAGTTCAAAGCAAATTAACTAACTTCTTTTGTATTGTACAGAATTAAAATAATAATTATTATAAAGTAAGTAACATAAGTATGCAAATCTATATACATGCACATCTATATACATATACATATTTTCCTATGTCAGCCTGTAGCGACATCCACATAAGACTCCTGGCAGCCCAGTAAAATTTAACCTTGGTGAAGTTGTCAGAATTAAAAATCATAAAATCAAGTGCAGTGCAAGTTGTCAAATGTACGAAATCCTTGGTTTCACCCAGGGGACAGAGATCATTAGTAGCTACACCAATGCTGTGCAAGTGTTTATATAGGACATCATGTCCTCTCAAGAGTCAGAAATTTGCTGTAAAAACTGCATGGGGCAAGTCCATTGGGTAACGAGCAAATATTGTGGTCCCTTTGTGCTCAAGTGAGTGTGTGTTATAAGTGAGTTCAACTGTATTTGTAAGACCTTAAGATAGCTTTTAAACATGAAAAAAAAGCTTAGTTTATATACCTGTTGGAGGAACTGGGCCAAATTGGGTTTAGAGTTAAGTATGCTAGAGGACCCAAACCCTTTTATTTGTTCTTTTCGAAATTTTACAAAGTCGAATTGTTACAAAACCGATTATTGTCAGAAATGAATTGTGTGACAGTTAATTTTTAAAAACATTAATTTTTTTTAAATGTTTGGAAGTTCCAGCATGAAGAAAGATGTTAAAAATTAATGTAAAAATTGCTTTTGTTATTACTACCATTCTTATTATCATGTTTGAGTAAGAAATCAACTTTATCTATGTGTAGAAAGTTGTTTTAATCAGATTTGTTTCACTCTGTGCTGGTGTATATCAAATTAAATAACTTCATTAAGCACAAATGGTGGAAACATATCTTTTGTGCACTTTACAGTATATAAATTAATTTGAAATAAATGAACAGCTCTTATTTGAATGTATTTTTTTAAAATGAATGTGATTAACAATATCATGGCTTGGACATCAAAGAATATGAAGTAATATGACTATGTCATTAGATACATATTTAGCTTTTGAAATGTCTAAGTTTTGATAGTATTGATACCTGAAATGTGTTCAAAATTTTTATTCATTTGTGTGAGAGATTTTTATTTTCTTAAATACTCTCATTATACATTATGTGTTACCTGTTCCCAGTAAATGCAGTTAGAAATTTGTACTAATCAAATTAGTATTATTTTTCTCTTCACATAATGTATGTTGGCATAATGTATTTAAATTTTTATACTCCAGGCACTACATCAAAGTTGGCATGGCATGTGCTTGCAAATGTTAAAAACATCCACTATGTGAGGATGGCCAGTACACTCACGTTTTTACGTATCATTAATTCATAATCCAGACTGTGGCATTCTGTACTGATAAAATTATTTAATATATTTCTTTTTTAAGTTTGAATAACTTCTTTGTTACTTTGAAAAATGTTTTTATTGTTAAATAAAATAATAAATTTCAAGAATTTGTATGTTTGTTATTACAAAAATTTCAGGCATCAGTTATTTTTATTTTAAATGATCTTTAAAGGTTCTGTCATAGGGTGATCGCCCCCCCCCCCAAAAAAAAAGGGTAACCTTTAATTCTTTATCGATTAGAGATAAGTGGGAATATTATTTGAAATTTTTTTTTTTCAAAATAAGGTAGGAAAAAAGATTTTAAAAAATTCTTCATCTTAATTTTCAAAAAGGTGCACTGTATACGACCGCTGTGCAAAATAATTAAATTCCTAATTAGTAAATCGCGCCCGATACACTAATGAGTTGATTTACAAAACTTGAGAAGTATATGTATGTATCTATCAATGTGTATATATAAATACGCTAAGGAAAACCTTTGTGTGCCTTTTGCAGCACATTGCTCGAACGGATGAGCGCGAAATTCGGCACAGTTAAAATTCACATGGAGGTGGTTGTGCGAATGTTAAAATTTTTATGTAGCATACGATTGCACCGTAAAAAATTAGAGAAGTTTGACGAGGCTCGAACAGCCATATAGTGGCCGATTGTTCCTACCTCTATTAGGGAATATGCGCAGAGAAAGTTTCAGCTTTTATACTATGACGAAGGTCTGGTGGCCGCGGGCTCTTGCTCTACAAGATTATCGTCAAAATTCAAGGATTTCTGGGCACATATTTCTTTTGCCCTTGTAATAATCAGACCTGAAAGAGGTGTATTACACTAATTTCACTTTTAACATTTTCACTAAAGTTTTTCTTTCAGCGATAGAATTTTGATTGGTTTTAACTAATCATTAAATTTCAAAGCAAAAGAAAAATAATTATGTTACAACGTTTATTGAAATATATATATATATATATGCAACAATAATATCGCAATCAGTCAAATTTCTTGTTATGTTAATGGAAATTTTGTAAATAAAATAAATAAATAAAAGGTGATTTCGTTTTCAAATGTAACAATTCAGGATCAATTTATTCTTGTTTAATCTCTCTCATCCCTGTCTGTAATCATCAGAGGTTTCAAAAAACGCTATTCATAGTATTGTTTCTAAGCTCATTCATTTCCCGGTTTTTAACAATTTTGTACCTCTCTAAGGAAGGGCAGCAAGAAATGTTATGGCATGAGCAGGACGAACGATGTGCTCACATTTCTGTTACTTCCATTTCTCCTGCTCATTGCCGCGGAAGTGGGGTGAGTGTAAAAGAGGCATTAAAGATGGAATGGCGGAAATTGCCGGAAGGGGAGGGCACGACTTAGGTCTTCGGATCCTGACAATAATCTAGTACAGTAGAACCTCGATTCATCGTTTTTCATGGGGTGCTTAGGAAAATACGATGAATGCGGGAAAACGACAAGTGCGGGTTTTAGTCAAAATAGAAAGAAAGCAATCTTTATGCATATATACAATGACTGTATACTAACCAATACTAATTTGTTACAAACTTGTGAAACAAATAAATCGAAGATGAAAAGTAAGTGATACTTACTTTAAAAAATTCGTAATTTTATATGTGGGTTTTTCATTATTTTGAAATTTCGGAAATTAAATAGTAAATTTTCAAGATTTACAACATTTTTCTGGTCCTCTTATGTGATTTTATGTTTGTATAAAAAGTTCATACAGTTTCAAATAGCGTTATTGCTTCAGACAAACTTCGTACTAGTGCAGGCTTAGCCTCATGGGAATGAACATTATCCGCTGCTTCACAATTATTTTCATTTTTTTTGCATCATCACACGTTTCTTCCATGTTTAGGATACCGCATGCCTCACCATCTTGATTAATGGAAATATAATCATTAAATTTCACGCTATACACATCTTCAACGCGCAAACACTGCTCATCTGATCATCAATAAACCAAGAAATAATACCAGAAAACAATTACAGTTTATATGACATATGGATCCCTTTAACGTTCATTTTCATTTTGGTCAGGAGAAAAATTTTACAACGATGAACGCGGGAAAGTCACCTTTTGGCGAACGATAGATACGGGTTTCTTTAACGTTATTCAAATACAATTTGTGCAGGGACCATAGAAATAAAGCGATCAATGCGGGAAAACGATGAATGCGGGAACGCTAGATCGGGGTTTCACTGTATTTCACCGCTGTGGGGTGTGGGCAGTCGCACATCACTTTCTGAAAAAGCTTTTAATCCTAGAAAGGCATTGTTTTCATGAGTGGCCATATAGGAAGGCAAGTGGGGGATTGAGCCGTGAGCCCACCTAGTAGTCGATATAGTAAGCATTTTTATAGCATACTGAACTTCTATGTATTATTTTCGTACTAAAATGTTTGAAAGCTCAGAATTTTTTCTAAAAGTTTCGTAAACGATACAGGTTTGTAGTTTATTTCAGTGCACAGTGCAGCTTGTTAACAGACATCCTAAAAATTTTGAAGAGATTAGCATAATTTAGTATTTTTGTATTTATGAACCAAAATCTGTTTTTTTTTTTCGAACTACAGCGATAAGTAGAAAGCGCAACTCTCATTCAGTTACCTTTAAACAAGGTTTAATTTCTATATAAAAAGTGCAGGAGTCCTAATTTGCTGTGTTGTAATTTACAACATTTATTACCTAATTTACTGTAGTATGAAATGCATTTCTGCTTACCTCTGCAATAGTATGCAATGTAATAAAATTAATATTAACAGAAACAATTATGAAGGCTATTAAAATTTTTAATTTTGTGTAAAAATTCACTGCGAAAAAAAGTAGTGGAGTTGATTTCCCTTAGCTCCCCTGCTAATTAAGCCCTGCCTTTAAATCTATGCAAGTGTTCAGCACCCACGAAAATTTTTTTGTGAGTTCTTGAGATCTGACATACTACTACATGAAAAACCAACCGTCACTCAGTAATATTTTATTTTCGAATTTGCACTTGCAAAGCACACATCCTCATCAGTGGCGTTTTTATACTGTTGAGGCCCGTGGCAAAATCATTGGATGAGGTCCTTCTTCAATGTAAAGAAACTCAACCAACACGTCGTAGTTCCCTTTTTCAGTCTTTCTATTCGGGAAGGACTGCCCCTCCGGTCGGGGGAGGGGAAAATAGCTTTTGCCTGTTCTGCCGCCCTATTGTTACGCCACTGATTGTCATTGTCATCGAAGTTCTTCATGCGCCATAGGGGTACCTTACTAAGGACAAGGGGGCGATTGGCCTCTCAAAAACTTTAAGAAAATTCAGATTACCACCTGTTTGAAAATACTTTCTGCATTAGGAAGCATTTTTTCCCCTACAATGTTACATGCCAAAACATTTTGCCCCCCACCTCCTCAATGTTGCATGCCAATTTACCTCAATATCTTGTGCATTTGAATTCCAAACGACATAGGTTCTCATATAGGGAAGTAAGTAGACGATCAGGCCTCTCTCTCAAGTCGTCGGTATAGTGAACATATTTATAGGATATTGAACTTTTTTTTATTATTGCAGTACTAAGATGTCTGAAAGTGCGATATGAAGCTGCTCCCTTAAAAATGTAAGAACCCTCCCCCTCCCCCTGCCACGCCTTAAAGTACTCATATGGGCGTCCATGCCGAAGCACCCACATAGATTTGGCCTCGATAAAGGTTTTCTTTTAGACTTAAAAATATCACACAACCATGAAGGTCGGGAGGAGAAACATCGACTTGTTATCCAACTTGGACCAACTACGCAGTATGAGAATTGCCGACGAAACTGCGGCTACCATTGATTGCGCCATCTATTGACGGTAGCGGAAAACAACATCGCGCGCGCGCGCTTACCGATTTAATGCTTCTCTAATTGGGATTTATTCATTCATGCTGAAATTTCATGAAGCATACACTAACATTTGAATAAATAAATATGATAATTAATATGCATATATAATAATTTTGTTTCTATATTACTTAGTTACAACGATGTAACATCAGTTTGAAAATTTAATAAATTAATTAATAATTTAAATAAATTCTCTTTAAAACTGCATGCGAACGATATAATAGATCAGTTTTTGACAAACATTTTTGGTAGCAATTCGCTAAAAATTAAAAAATATTCCCTGCCTTCTTTCAGGCTATAAATTCCTCTTATATACCCGCTCTTCCACATTATATTTTATTTATTATTATTTTTTTTTTTTTTTGTCTTTAGTCTTAAAGTTGGTTAGTTAAACCAAAAAACAAAAACAAATATGGAAAGAGAAAAACATTTAACGCCGTTTTTCAGCACCACCAGAGCCTGATTATAACCAACAAGGGCCCCAGGAATTGATGAATTTGGGGGGGGGGGGCATCTATGAAATTTGTTTTATTTTTCATAAAATTTTGATATAAAGAAGGATGTTTCAGAACAAGATTTGAAATTGGGGGGCCCTGGGCAAAGTCCCGATTTGCCCGTGCGATAATAAGGACCTGAGTACCACAAAAAATTACATAAAAATCAATGTCTTTTCAGTATCAGTATCATTTTTCAGTACTACAAAAAATTTCATAAAAAGCATAAAGGAAAAAAAAATATTAATTCAATAAATACACGCATATTCAGTGATTGACTCTTTTGCATCAGTTTTGCAAGCTTTCACATATCAGAAAAAATCTAATATTTCTTTAATTTTGAAAAATTTTGTATTTAAAAAAAAACAGACTTTGAATTGAAAATATTTGTTTCTGTATAAGTTTTGCAGACTTATGCCAAAAATATCTATTCATTTGTGTATCTCTTATATATTATAAAATCCCCTCCCCCACCCTAATTAAATTAATAAACAGAAAAATATTATTCATAAAACTGTTATTATTTTTTTAAAAATGGACAATTTCAAAGTATTATACTGCTGTTTCAATTTGATTATTGGGCCAAATGCCAATTTTAAAGTGTTCATATTAGCATTATACTACTACTAACATGTACAAAAGGTTTTCTATTTACATAGTGTTACTTTTTATGTTATACATTTATAAGGGGCCATATTAAAGAAATATTATGGTGATGCTGTTTGGAGCTTTAAATAACGTTGGATTTTTCTTCCCGAGCGATACATTTCTTTTTCTGGCTTCTGGATATCCACTGTCACATCCAGGTGCAAAGCAGTGACTCGCTCGACCCATATTCTATCAAAATAATTTATTTTATTAAAAAAATATAGCTCGTTCACAATCAAAACAACGCTAAATCCCTATCGAAGCGGTGCGCTGCGCCTCCTGCCGGTGAAAATGGATCCTGGTCCGTTTTCCCGCCTGATCGCCCATTCCCGATGACTCTCCTTAGAGCTTCATGCACACAACTAATAAAAAAATCAAACATTTTAGTACTGAAATAATGCAAAAAAGTTCAGTGTGCTTTCAAAATGTTCACATTACGCACTGGCGTAATTGAATTGGGAGGGGGGGGGTTAACCCCTTCCTGTGAGCATATCACTGTGTTGAGGTTATCCTTACACCACTGCCGGTGCTCACCACCCAACGTAATTTTTTGTAAGCTCTTGAGTGTTGAAGCACCCACATAAACATCTTTTCTTAGCCCCATCTTTGAACTTTAAAGTATGACTTGCCACTAAAATTTCTGTGGTGCTCGGCACCCACAAAATTTTTTCCGTGGGTGCCTGATCCCCGGAGCACCCACGTAGTTGGCGCCACTGCCCTCAATGAAGTCTCTTCTGGAAGCAGCGGTAGTTCCAGGCATAGGCGTAACTTGGAGGTAAGGGAAGATACTCCCCCTCCCCTCCAGGATCCAGAGAGGTCGTCCTCTGGATCCGTCCTTAGCCATACCCAACGAGCCTCGGTTTCTCCTACATAGAGAACATAATTACTTTCATAAAGCTTTGTAAAAATAGTGCGGAATGATCAAAAGGCTTTATTGTTGTAGCCATTTCTCTCTGTATTGCTCAATTCCTAGAATTTTGCTTTGTGCGTTATAACTTCTCTTGGTTCCTTTGTCTGATTGCCTTCATTTCTCTGATCGAATTATAATGGCAGACATTAGTAGAGCGGAGTTGTTTTTCTCTTCACCTTGCATTCGGACATCCTCAATTCTCAGACTTGAAGCCTCCATGACTCCCCGGCCCACTAATGCTCTACAAAGACTGCGCTTGCAACAGAACGCGTGACTTGGGCGGCAAATTACCTGACCTTTAATTTGCATCGGGAAGATTAGAGTATTTCGAAAGAAGGGAAACTTTTTTTTTTTTTTTTAAACAGTTTTCGGCGGCGAGTAAGTGATGAAAAGGTACCGTCTGGGGACATTATTGTTCGCGCAAAAATTGGAAGTTTATATAACAATTCCTTTGCTTATCTCTTTTTTTTAACACTTTTCAACAAGGTAGAAAAGTGCTTATGATTTCGATTTGTATGTCTGTTCGTCAGTACTCTAACTCCCGTATGTATGCATCGATTACTACGAAATTTATACATCTTCCCTATTGAAAATGGTGGATGTAGCATTTATAGTTCTTCTAGAGGACACCTCAAAAGATTTCTAATACATTATACTCTATGGGCAGCCGTTCCTAGATATTTTGTAATACCTCCCACAAAGGTTTCTGTGCCAAAAGTCGACAACATTGACGACTTTTGCGAGTGATTGCCAAATACGATGAGAAAAAATCTCTGAAAAAATGAACCCAGCTTGGCAATATTTTCATAATTTTGGGGGAAATCTATCAAAATAAAATTAGACTTTTTTCTGTACATTACATGGAATTCAAAAATTTTGCAATTTCTACCGATTTCAAGCTCTTGGGAATCCAGTACGACCCTCGAGAAAAAGTTTGTCTGTCGTTCTGTCATTCCGTACGTGACGCTTTTTTGTTCGCGCGTCACGTAAAAACGACTGAAGCGAATGAAATGAAATTTGGTGTCATGATAGTAGTCCAGTCAAATTAGATAAAAAAAACAGCAAATGGGGGAAAAAATTTATATATTTTTAAAACTTGGGGAAAACACTAATTGGGTTGAAACAGAAAAGTTCCCCCCTCTAGGGGTGCCGCGTCCCTCTCTTTGGCCCACCCAAAAGTTCACCCCAAAGGTAGATTTTCACTTGTATCTCAAAAACCGTTCGTCTTAGGAAAAAAATGTCAATTACAAAATGAAAGCTGATAAAATTTCCTACACGATTGTAATTGGTTATTTTTTTCTATCTACAATAGCTTTCGAGATATGCTTTAGACAAAATCGCAAATTTTTGGAAAACGCTTCTTTTTATTCAGATTTTCAACAAATTTTGTCGTATAGCTCTTCAACCCTCAGTTTTATAGCAATTGTTTTCGAAACAAAGTTGTAGAGTATTCAATTACCTTTAAAATGAGTTATTATTTGTAACTTTATCTTTAAATGATCAAAAGTTATTGCAATTTTAAATTTTCAACAAATTTAGCAAATTCCAATGAAAACTACATTGCGCGTCAAAGTACGACAAAATCTAGGAAAAAATTATAAAGCTTTGAAACTTGAGGAAAACATTGATTGGGGATGTAGTTGCATGAAACAGAAAAGTTCCCCCTCTGGGGGGCTGCGTCCCCCTTTAGCCCCCCCCCTAAAAAAGGTCCTTTTTTTTGGATTTTAACATTTATCTCAAAAACCGTGCGTGTTTGCAAAAAAATATCAATTACAAAATGAAAGCTGATGAAATTTCCTACTAGATTGTAATGGGTTATTTTTTTCTAGATTCAAAAGCTTTCAAGATATACGTCTTAGAAAGAATCGGAAATTTTTGGAAAACGCTTCTTTTTATCACTATTTCCCACTAACTTTGCCTTATAGCTCTTCAACCATCAGTTTGACAGGAATGGGTTTAAAACAAAATTTTAAAGTATTCAATTACCTCTCTCGGGGGGCCGCGTCCCCCCTTTAGCCCCCCTAAAAAAGGTCCTTTTTTGCATTTTCACTTTTATCTCAAAAACCGTACGCATTAGTAAAAAAATGTTAATTACAAAATGAAAGCAATTTCCTACAAGATTCTTGGGGGTTATTTTTTTCTAGATACAGAAGCTTTTGAGTTTTAGAAAAAATCGCAAGGGTTTGGAAAACGCTTCTTTTAATCACAATTTTCCACTATGCGTTCTACTAGCTCTTCAACCCTCAGTTTTACAGGAGTATTCAATTCCTTTAAAATAAGTTATTATTTGTGATTTATCTTTAAAGGATAAAATATTATAGCAATTAGAAATTTTCAATAAATTTTAGAGAATTCGAATGAAAACTACATTGCTCGACCAAGTACGACAAAAATCTAGAAAATAATTTATAAAGTTTTTAAACCCGCTGAAAACACTTGTAGGTGGTGCAATATTAAGAAACAGGAAAGTTCCTCTATCTTGGGGCGGCGCGTTCCCCTTCCCTCTAAAATTTTTTTTAATTCAAAACGGTTCTTTTTTTTTCAATAATAATTTATATTACATAAGCGTATGATTTAGTTTCATTTCGTTCTATTTTTATTTCTTCCTCCTATTGTTTCTGCTGAACTAGTTACATTTTATTTGTATAAAAACGCATATTTAACTCATAAATGTTAGTACTAAAGTCTAAATGAACCGCCTCTCCCCCCCCCCCAAAAAAAAAAAAAAATCTTTTGAAAGAGATAGTTGACAATGACCTTTTCATTCGAATTCCCTAAAATGTATTGAAAATTTCAAATTGGGATAACTTTTGATCAATTGAAAATACAACTACATATAAAAATTCAATTTAAAGGTAATTGAATACTTTAAAATTTTGTTTTAAACCCATTCATGTCAAACTGATGGTTGAAGAGCTATAAGGCAAAGTTAGCGGGGAATAGTGATAAAAAGAAGCGTTTTCCAAAAATTTGCGATTTTTTCTAAGACGTATATTTATATCTTGAAAGCTTTTGCATCTAGAAAAAAAACAACCCATAACAATCTCGTAGGAAATTTCACCAGCTTTTATTTTGTAATTGATAATTTTTTGCAAACACGCACGGTTTTTATAAAATAAAAGCTGACAAAATGCTGATGAAATTTCCTACTAGATTGCTATGGGTTATTTTTTTCTAGATGCAAAAGCTTTCAAGATATACGTCTTAGAAAAAATCGTAAATTTTTAGAAAACGCTTCTTTTTATCACTATTTCCCGCTAACTTTGCCTTATAGCTCTTCAACCATCAGTTTGACAGGAATGGGTTTAAAACAAAATTTTAAAGTATTCAATTACCTTTAAATTGAATTTTTATATGTAGTTGTATTTTCAATTGATCAAAAGTTATCACAATTTGAAATTTTCAATACATTTTAGGGAATTCGAATGAAAAGGTCATTGTCAACTATCTCTTTCAAAAGATTTTTTTTTTTTGGGGGGAGAGGCGGTTCATTTAGACTTTAGTACTAACATTTATGTGTTAAATATGCGTTTTTATACAAATAAAATGTAACTAGTTCAGCAGAAACAATAGGAGGAAGAAATAAAAATAGAACGAAATGAAACTAAATCATACGCTTATGTAATATAAATTATTATTGAAAAAAAAAGAACCGTTTTGAATTAAAAAAATTTAGAGGGAATCGGGACGCGCCGCCCCAAGATAGAGGAACTTTCCTGTTTCTTAATATTGCATCACCTACAAGTGTTTTCAGCGGGTTTCAAAACTTTATAAATTATTTTCTAAATTTTGTCGTACTTGGTCGAGCAATGTAGTTTTCATTCGAATTCTCTAAAATTTATTGAAAATTTCTAATCGCTATAATATTTTATCCTTTAAAGATAAATCACAAATAATAATTTATTTTAAAGGAATTGAATACTCCTGTAAAACTGAGGGTTGAAGAGCTAGTAGAACGTATAGTGGAAAATTGTGATTAAAAGGAGCGTTTTCCAAACCCTTGCGATTTTTTCTAAAACTCAAAAGCTTCTGTATCTAGAAAAAAATAACCCGCAAAAATCTTCTAGGAAATTGCTTTCATTTTGTAATTAAAATTTTTTTGCTAAGGCGTACGGTTTTTGAGATAAAAGTGAAAATGCAAAAAAGGACCTTTTTTAGGGGGGGGGGGCTAAAGGAGGGACGCGAGCCCCCGAGAGAGTTAATTGAATACTTTAAAATTTTGTTTTAAACCCATTCCTGTTAAACTGATGGTTGAAGAGCTATAAGGCAAAGTTAGTGGGAAATAGTGATAAAAAGAAGCGTTTTCCAAAAATTTCCGATTCTTTCTAAGACGTATATCTTGAAAGCTTTTGCATCTAAAAAAAAAATAACCCATAACAATCTAGTAGGAAATTTCATCAGCTTTCATTTTGTAATTGATATTTTTTTGCAAACACGCACGGTTTCTGAGATAAATGTTAAAATCCAAAAAAAGGACCTTATTTAGGGGGAGGCTAAAGGGGGGGACGCGCCCCCCAGAGGGGGAACTTTTCTGTTTCATGTAACTACATCCCCAATCAATGTTTTCCTCAAGTTTCAAAGCTTTATAATTTTTTCCTAGATTTTGTCGTACTTTGACGCGAATTGCAATAACTTTTGATCATTTAAAGATAAAGTTACAAATAATAACTCATTTTAAAGGTAATTGAATACTCTACAACTTTGTTTCGAAAACAATTGCTATAAAACTGAGGGTTGAAGAGCTATACGACAAAATTTGTTGAAAATCTGAATAAAAAGAAGCGTTTTCCAAAAATTTGCAATTTTGTCTAAAACATATCTCGAAAGCTATTGTAGATAGAGAAAAATAACCAATTACAATCTTGTAGGAAATTTTATCAGCTTTCATTTTGTGATTGACATTTTTTTCCTAAGACGAACGGTTTTTGAGATACAAGTAAAAATCTAAAAAAGTGACCTTTTGGGGGGGGCAAAGGGGGGGACGCGGCACCCCTAGAGGGGGAACTTTTCTGTTTCATACAACTACATACCCAATTAGTATTTTGCCCAAGTTTCAAAAATATATAAATTTTTTCCCCCATTATTCCTAATTTGACTGGACTATAGGTGGTCACTCAACTTAAGATATAGGTGTCGAAATTTTTAGAAATCTTGATTAGATTTTGAGATTTTGCGAAAATTGTTTCAAACTGCGTAAATTTTTGTTCGCGCATCACGTAATAACGACTAGAGTGAATTAAGTGAAATTTAATGACATGATAAGTGTTCACTGAACTTAAACTACCAGCTTCGATTAAAAAAAAAAATTGATTCGGTTTTGAGATTTTTCGAACACAGTTTCAAAGTGCGTAAATTTGTGTTCGCGCATCACGTAATACGGGCAAACCCTCTCGCATTCCTGAGCCCTCTCATTCCTCAAAAAATGGATTAAGAGAATAAAATGAAGCTTAGCAACATGATCAGTAGGGTGGATCGAAACATTTTTTTTTTCGAAATCTTTATCTCCTGAGGTCTCAAAAGTTCTATATTGATATGAATAAGACGTGTGTAAAATTTGAATGTTCTACGGCAACGTCTTGGGGTTGCGCATCGAGCTTGAAATTTAGAAATTTTTGAAAAATGTGACTATTTTAAAAAATCGACCAAAAAAATTATTCTCCAAATTATTAGGCTCCCGAGGCTTTAGGAGTTGTATATTTTTATGGATAACACGTATGCAAAATCTGGAGAGGCTAGGACAGTTTCTAGGGATTGCACATCCAGCTTGAATTCTATAAATACAGTAATACTCGCTTAAGACGCTCCCGCTTAAAACGCTTTTTTCCGTCAGTCCCCGGACATTTCCTATTCTCATCAATGTAAAATTCACCTGATAAGACGCTTTTGTTCTGCTTTGTGTCGTCGGTTAAGACGCTGTTCTCGTATTTCTGATGAAGCTTTTTTTTTTTTTTTTTTTTTTTTTTTTTTCCCTTTTTAAAAGGTATTTGCAATCCCCCCGAGGTTAGTCACGGTAACCTAACGCTATTACTCCTTGATAAGTATCTTTACTCGGGAATACAGTAAGATTGCAATATCGACATAGTCCGAGTTTTCTCTCCCTTGACCGTGAACGTCTCTCGGAGCTAAAAATCCAATTCATCAAAATTCTTTCCACTTCTGAAGGGGATCTAAAAAGTAAAATCAGTTCCATACAATTACATCAGTGCAGCTTGGGACGAAATTAAACCAGATGTAATCAAAAACTGTTTTCGGAAAGCTGCGTTTGATGTGTGGGACAATTCAATTCAGGCTGACACTTCACTTCCAGAAGATGAGGACTTTCAATCATTGGAGAATTTTCCTGATTATACAACAGTGGACGATCACCTCGTGACCTGCAGCATCGGACTTTGGAAGAAATAATCACAGATGCCACGATTGATGGGATTGTGAAAGAACAAGAGGAGGATGAAGAAACAGAACCGACAGCTAACTACTGGCTTGTATTATGTAAGTGAGCTGCGGAAAGTGCTGTCCTCTTTTTTTCCCCCAGCACATCAGAAATGTAAAGTTCGGTGCGTATTATATTTTTTATTTGTACAATATTATCTATTCAGTATAATAAGTATCTTATGTAATTTCTAAATGAGAGCAATGCATACGTATTTTTTCTAAGCACTTAGACTTTGTTCTTTCCCAATTCACCTTAAGACGCTTTCCCGTTTAAAACGCTCTTTCAAGCTGGTACGTTGAAGAGCGTCTTAAGAGAATTTTTCTGTATCTGAAAATTTTGCGTTTTTTAAAAAAATTATGTAGAAAGCAAACTTTATTTGTTAAAAATACTTTGGTCCTTTTATATGTTAAAAAATGTTCAGAGAAACTCAGTAAATCACAAAAAAATGGCTTTTCGAATATTTTGATACAATGCACACGTTATGCTGTCGTTTTGTCTTGGGCGCAGTTGCAAGCTGTGCTCCAGACAACTACCACCGGTTTGCCTGCCGAGTGATGGCGATGCACATGCGTTCGGTCATGATATCAGGCACGATATATTTCGTTGAAAGAGGCATTTAGTTTAACGTTTCAGATAGATGGTGCTTTCAATTTACTCTCAAAAAAGCTAAAAGGTAAAAAAGTCTCGAAAAAGCTAAAAAGCTGTCTCAAAATAGCTGAAAGATTTCACTCTATTCAGAATCGTAGCTGTGCCTTGCACTGCTACGGCTTTCGAAAAGAAATCGTAGCAGTGCCCTGCACTGCATTTGTCTGCAACAGGACAGGGAACAAAATAGGTGTTCTTAGAAGAGCTGGGAATATCGAAAGAATTACCTTGCACCAAGTTACCAACCCAAGAAGACATACTCGTACTTCTATATTACTATTTTGTACTTAAGAAGAAAAATTCTGAATAAAGGGCAGGATCCACCGGAAGGAGAAGTAACCTTAGTTGTGGCGATCAAAATACAGGAAATTTGGATCAAGGCCAGTCCCAGTACAGGAAATTTGGATCATCCCATCCCCACTGTATCAATCCAAGGAATTCAAGAGATAGTTAGAAAAGGTCATGAGCAAGTTCAGTAGCTAAATGAATCTTACATTAGAGACGGACATAAGGAATTGTTTATGAAGAAAGTGGGAAAAACTCTCCCTTCCCGCGCTATTGAATATCGCACTTGCAAATGTACTGACTTTTTCAAGGAGCAGGTGTGGCTCAGAGACTCGCATACCTCACACAGAACGTGAGTCATTAGCAGACCAGAGGGGGGCTAGATATGTGACAATTGATGTAATTGTAAAGAAGAGAAGTTTAAGGAAAATGAAAGAAAAGTTGAAAGGTTGGAAAGAGAAATTTCGTGATTGGTGGAGAAAGAGGTGAAATTTCCAATATCCAGTGTATGTTTCAACTAGAGTCGTTGATTTGGAAAGTGAAAATAACGAAAGAAAAGTTCGAAGGACTGAAGAAAACGCTGAATATCTACGGCCACTTTGGGTGATGCGTTCACAAACGACCAAGTTTGTCGGGGGGGGGGTGCGGTTAGTTAGAAGATTGACATATACATCCATTTTATGGAAGTAAAATAGGATCTTTTATATTAATTTCTTTTTACTATACCTATACTTACTACTTCTTTAGGGGGGCGGTCGCCCCTCTACCCCTCCCCCTTTAATCCGCCGTTGGACTGGGCAGTAGGAACTCTGGTATCAACTTTATTTCCCAATCTAGAAAGCGGAAGGAATGTAGATGGAGAGAAAACCTTCTTAACTGACTCTCGACCCATATAAAGTTATACAGGAAGGTTAAGAGGACTCGCTGTGGAAGAAACGGAAGAGGACTTTAAAATTTTCTTTGGATTGTGTTTTGATAAGAGGAAGAACAAAACCAGATACATAGAAAAATTTGTTGACTGCAAATTACATCCAAGCGTTTGTCACAAAGAACATATCTAGCTGATAATGGAACCTCGTTCAACATAATTTGGCCATATGTCGCGACTTGATTTTAAGAATTTCACTGGAATTTTGGGAGAGTTTGACACAAAATCTACTGATCGTGGCACCCTCACATGCATTGGGGTGGGGGCGAATCATAGAATTCTGGAAATAACAAAGGCGTCATCCGAAATCTAGAAACGCAGTTCTCTAATCTAACTAAATCTCTGCAATGTTGTATTTGCCAACTTCACACCATAGCAAACAGCCACTCCGAAATTTGTTGTCTATCTATCTATCAGATGATGGTTTCCTACAATCTAAATTATTACACTTGACAAAAAATGCCACAGTTTGATTTGAAGTTGGGCTTTACATTATTCATCAAAACGCATGCTCTAATAATTGGATGCTTGGGCTGCCATGGGCAGGACTCGGATCGCAGGCAAATCAACGAGGTGGGTCCTGGGTAATGTAGTTGCGATTGTGGTTGTACTAGAGAAGAGCTGCGAACGTTACTGGCTATATTTCAACGGGACTAATTCATTAAAAATATAATTTTTGCTTTCTACATATTTTTGTCAAAAAACACAAATTTTTTCGATATTTATTGATTTCAAGCTCGATGTGCGATTCCTAGAAATTGTTACAGCCCCTTCAGATTTTGCATACGTCTTGTTCATAACAATATACAACTTCTAAAACCTCGGTAGCCTAATAATTCGGAAAAGAATTTTTTGGGTCGATTTTTTGAAAAAGTCATATTTTTCAAAAATTTCTAAATTTCATGCTCGATGCGCAACCCCAAAACGTTGTCGTAGGACATTCAAATTTTACACATGTCTTATTTATATCAATTTACATCTTTTAAGACTTCAAGAGATAAAGATTTCGAAAAAAAAATTTTTTTCGATGCACCCTAATGATCAGCAACGAGTAAAACAACAAAGATCGGAATTTAAAAAAAAATTCAAATAATTTTTTTAAAGGTTGTTTTGCTTTTTTAGATTTTGTGAAAATTGCACAAAATCTAAAATTGACTATAAATATTGAATCACTAATTTAATTTTTTAAAAGAGAAAGAAGTTTTCTAATATAGTCAAATATATTGATCACTTTGTTATTCCCAAACCTGTAATCTTTTCACGATACACAAAAGATATAATTTTTATTTCTACAATGTTGCTAATATGCTATTTCCATTCTTTATACACCTACAATGCTGTCGAAGGCTCAAGCTTTATGAAAATTTGCTTTCTGCGTTAACCCGTCAACGACGGGTACTATGTTCAGAAAGGAAGTGAGTCTTTCACCTCCAGTGTTTCCTTTCCAGGGGCGGACCCAGAGAAACCGTTTTTCATTAGGATGATACATTGATTTCGCAATACTTTTTCTACCAATGTATAATTAGACATGGTATATCACAACTAAATAAGTATGTTGTCTGCTGCAAGAACCGTCGAAAGAAAAATCGGAAGGGGGGGGGGGCAGAGCTATCGTGCGCCCTATACCGATCAAGTTAAGGCTGATGCTCATAAGCCACGTGTTTTATGCGTTTCAATGGACGACGGCACTGATGCGGGAAAAAATGTTCCGTTGCTCTCTCCATTGCGTGGGGGGACTGGGTTTTCAGTTTAATACATTAAAAGTCGTAAATTTCGCCAGAAAAATGTTTTTTAAAGATGTTAGGATTTTAAAAAAAGTTTAATTAAATTCTGAGATTTAGCGAAAATCTTCTCTAAATGTGTAAATATTTGTTGCGCTTCACGTTATTAACGACTAAAACATAGAAATGAAATTTGGTAACATGATAGGTGGTCACTCAAGTTGAATTACAGGTGTAGATATTTTTTTTTTTTTTATTTTTTTTTATTTGATTTTGAGATTTTGTGCATTTTGAGATTGCTCACCTGAGATGCCTGCTTTTCGAATGCGATGCAAAAGTCTCAATCATTTATTCATTTTGATGATAATGAGGGGGCGGACTACCTTGGCAAAGCGGATTTAGCCTACTCTTTAGATAACAGCTCTTCTGTGCGCTTGACTTCTGAGATTCCCCCCCCCGCCCCCATTTTAAAAACAAAGCTAACCAGCTTTAGAAGATACAGCCTCTACATTCTTCTCGGGGAGCTTTGTATATTTTGGGAAGAAACAAAGGCTAACTGTATTCTTGTGTTTTGCAAGCGTGCACTTGAGATGCCTGCTCTTCGAATGTGATGTAATGTGACTTAAAAGTTATAGAACTTTTGAAATGGTATAATTCATACATATATAAATTGTAATAGCTTACACTATTAAAAAAATTTTTATGTAGAAACATAAATTTATTTTTCGCAAGTGAATTTTACGAAATCGCTTTATATTCTCTAAAATATGTGATGATTTTAAAATATGTTAAGAATTTTTAAAAACTTGGCTACTGTTTTTATTCGTTACTAGCTGCATGCCCGTTCTTCGCGCAGAAGGAATCGAACATCTTTTTCTACTCATATTGTTACGAATTTTTGGGGTAACCTGCTGTTCTGGGGTTAAAATAGTTTAAAATTCGTTTTCTAAGAGTCAAATAGTTAAATTTTGCTTTTGTGTCATCAAAATCGGTCAGCTAGAATGCGAGATAGGAGTTTTGGGTTTCCGTATTGGTTTGTATGCAGTTTCTAGAAATCTAGAGAAATACTGGTCCTAGGTCTTCGGTAACTTCACTTTTGGTGACTTATTTTTGGCGCCAAGCTTGGCGATATTTTGGTCATTTGGCGCGATTTTCCCTATGGGGCTTGTAAAGTATTATTTTCTGCAAGACGAAGTGACTGAGTGCCTGACGAAGAAATTATTACAAGAGGCAGAGTTAACGCCAGAACAGAGAAGCGCTGCGGAGAAAGTAATAGCTGAGTTTGAAGACCTCTTCTCTCGTATTTCAAGTGACTTTGGTCATACCAGCTTGCTCAACATAGAATAGATACAGGCAGCCGTTCTCCCATCAAGCAACATCCTAAACGGTTGCCGTTTGCAGGTTGTATCCAAAAAAACATTTTTTTGGGGGGGAGGGTTCCGAAAAGTAAAAAGCAGAATTTCACACAAAAATACTATATCATCACCATTTTAGTAAAAAAATCCAAATTTTTTTTTTTTTGGGGGGGGGGTCCGGACCCCCTGGTCCACCCCCTAAATACTTCCTTGGCCGTTTGCTATGCAAGAAGAGGTGAGCACACTTTTAGAGGAGATGCAGCGTGATGACGTCATCGAGTCATCGAATAGTCCCCGGCCCTTACCGATTGTTTTGGTCCGGAAGAAGGGTGGTTCCAACCGGTTCTGCGTTGACTATAGACGGCTACCCTCTTCCCAGGATAGACAACACTTTGGACCATTTATCGGGAAATGAATGGTTCTCCACTCTGGACCTCAAGAGTGCTTACTGGAAAGTAGAAATTCATCCTAAAGACCGCCAAATGCGTTTACAACTGGACAAGAACTGTGGCATTTCAAAGTTATGCCTTTTGGACTCTGTAATGAACCGGCTACATTCGAGCGTTTGATGGAGACAGTGCTGAGAGGACTTTCCTACGAAGCGTGTCTCGTTTATTTGGACGATATCATCATTCTCGGAAAGACTTTCGAAGAGAATCTAGAGTACATCCGGAAGGTGCTACTGAAATTGAAGGAGGCAAACTTGAAACTGAGTCCCTCTAAGTGCAACTTGTTTCGTCGGAAAGTACGTTATCTCGAGCACATAATATCTATCCAAGGAGTCCGAACCGATTTCGAAAAGACATCCGCTGTGAAGACCTGGAGTCGTCCTGAGAATGTCCATGAGCTGCAAAATTTCTCGGACTGTGTACTTACTATCGAGAATTCGTGAAGGGTTTTCTCAAATCGCAAGACCAATTAACAAATTGACAGAGACTGGACAAAAATTCCAATAGACTGAAGAAGGTGAGGATGTATTCAACGAACTGAAGACGGCTTTAACATCTGCGCCGATCTTGTCGTATTCTCACCCTGACAAGTTATTTATCCTGGACACAGACGCAAGTAAGGAGAGTGTCGGAGCTGTTTTGTCCCAGGAGATAACACACGTCATTGCTTACTGGAGCAAGTGCCTTTCAAAGGCAGAACGTAACTATTGCGTTACAAGGAAGAAACTTCTGGCTATCGTCAAAGCCGTAGAACATTTCCATCATTATCTGTACGGCCGTAAGTTCCTGCTCCGAACGGATCATGCCTCTTTAACCTGGCTTTTAAACTTCAAAAATCCGGAGGGCCAGATAGCCAGGTGGATACAGAGATTACAAGAATATTACATAGAAATATGTCATCGGAAAGGAGCATCTCATGAAAACGCAGATGCTTTTTCGAGAAGGTCCTGCATAGAAAGTTGTCGCTATTGTTCCAGGGCAGAGAAAAATTACCATCTGAAACATCCCGTCCTCCGCCAAGTTACATCATCGGCACCATCCCAAGATCCCTGGAGTGACGAACAAATCCGGCAGGACCAGTTAGCTGATAGCGACATCAAACCTATTGTGAAATTTATGGAAAAATCCAGCGATAAGCCCAGTTGGCGAGAAATATCGTCATGTAGTCCAGCAGCGAAACAATATTGGGCTTTATGGGATTCGTTTCGAATGAGAAATGGAGTCCTGAATCGTAAATGGGAGTCGGGAGACGGCAAGACTCTTCGATGGCAGTTAGTACTCCCTCGTTCGAGGATTCCGAAGGTTCTAGAAGAGCTGCATAATGGCTTGACTTGGGGACCATTTTGGCATAATGAAGACCCTGCAGAAAGTTCGCGAGCGCTTCTACTGGGCTAGGGTTCGAGACATGTCGAAAAGTGCTGTCAAGCTTGTAACGCCTGTGCTGCCCGTAAAGGCCCGAAGAAACGTAGCCGTGAAAAACTGCATCGTTATAATGTAGGAGCGCCTTTTGAGAGGATTGCCCTCGACATCCTGGGACCTCTTCTGCGAACTTCGGTGGGAAACAAATGCATCCTTGTTGTCATTGACTATTTCTCGAAAGGGTCCGAAGCGTATCTTATTCCCGATCAACAAAATACGACCGTAGCAGAGGTATTAGTGCAAGAATGGATTTCCAGGTTTGGAAAACCTCTGGAACTTCATTCTGAAAAAGGAACGAACTTTACCTCTGCAGTTTTTAAAGGACTATGCCAGTTTCTCGGAATAGGCAAAACCCAGACTACACCGTTACACCCACAATTCGACGGCATGGTAGAGAGGTTTAATCGCACTATTTTCGCACTAGGGATTATCGCAATAGAAACTGCCCCTCTTCTCTTCCTGCTGGCCTATAGGATCCAGGGCGTCCATGAGACTACCGGCTTCACACCTTCCCAGATGGTATTCGGAAGAGATCTTCGTCTTCCCGCTGATTTAGGGTTAGGCCGACCTCCAGATGTGCGTTCATCGCCAGTTCGCCAGAGGAGTACATGGAAAATCTTCGGACACGGTTTGAAGACGTGCATCACTTTGCTCGGGAGCGGATCAACCTGAACACGGAGACGATGAAGACTCTCTACGACACGAAGGCTACGGGACACGAGTTCAATGTAGGTGATAAAGTTTGGCTATGGAATCCTACTCGACGGAGGCCTGTTTCTAGAGCTGCAATCGCCGTGGGACGGTTCTTACACAGTCCTAAACAGACTGAACGACGTCATCGTACGGATTCGTAAGTCACCTAACTCGAAACCAAGAGTCGTTCATTACGATTGGATAGCCGTTTACCACGGTTGTAATTAATTAAATTAATATTAGATCATGATCACTATGCCGTAATTCCTCCTTTCTTTCCTTCCTCTTTCTTCAACTCTCTTTTACTCAGTACTTACGCATCTTTAGTGTATATATTTGTAATATATTGTTTTTTATTAATGTGCATTTGTTTATTATTTATTAGTGTGTATTTGCTAATTGTGTTTATTGATTACTTGCTTAAATTATGCTGTTAAGATCTTGTTAATGATTATACAGTGTAGATATTTGTGTGACCTCCTAACTGGGAATTGTGCTGCCCGGGACGTGCAGTCCTTGGCAAGGGGGCAGTATTGCGAATTTTGGGGTTAACCTGTTGTTCTGGGGTTTAAAATTCGTTTTCTACGCATCAAATAGTTAAATTTTGCCTTTTGTTGCATCAAAATCGGTCAACTAGAACGCGAGATACGGAGTTTTGGGTTTCCCTATTGGTTGCGTATGCAGTTTCTAGAAATCTCGAGAAATATTGGTCTTAGGATATTTCGCCAAAACTCGCCAAGCTTGACGACATTTTGGTCATTTGGCGCGATTTTCGCGATGGGCTTGTGAGGTTGGTTTTTCTGCATTAACTTGCATAATTAGCCTAATATTTCTCTTCTATAACGTAATTAAAATTACCGCTTTATGTGGAATCTTCGAGAAAAGATTCTTCTGGAAGCTTCTTGTAGTTTGTGCGTCACCTATAAATACAAGCATGGCAGAGGCCATAGTTCAATGTGTTATCGAGCTACCGATGAAGCTCTGTGAATGGTGTTATAGGTTGCTTGCTTTTTGAAGCCTTGTTTTAAAGTGCTGTGTGTAAATTCTTTAGTACTGAGTCTTGAGGGCTTGCTTACGATATCTCTCGTATATTTCCACTGAATTTTTGCTGTGGAAGTGTTTTATTTTGTGTGAGAAATATAGCATTAGTTACAGCTTATGATCTAAGCGGACTGTTAAAATCACATTATTGTTTGATTGTGCTTGTGAATCTTGTACAGCTGATTGCTCGACAAAGTTCTAGAAGCAATAAAGTCCGTTTTCCATCTTGACAAGTGGACTCTGTACTAGAACTTTCTACACCAACTGGACTTTAGAACGACGAACCCAGGAATTAGCAGAGTATTTTGCAACAATATAAATGAAATTAATGGCATCGTTGCTGACTTTCAAGAAATGAGCAGTTATTTGATTCGTGACACAAGTTTTGAATTACGGATACTAACTTCAGATGACATACCAGTGCAACTGCAAAATGATGACATAAAAACTATGCCAGCGTTATACTTGTGATCAAAAACAACGTGAAAATGGTTTTGAAAATAAATCTTTTCACTTTCGAAATGTTTTATTTCTACAGAATAAAAATTTTCTCTTATTTTTAAGCTCCAAAATAACAATTCATGATGAGTATAACTCTTTTATTTTGTCTTAATCTGTAAAGTGTAGATGATGCATAATCGCAGTCATTCTGCAGAACACCTTATTTAAATTTTACTTAATAAAAAAGGCTTAAAAAAATTTTAATATAGATATAAACATCTGTATGAAAAACATTCAATGTTTCGCGTACTTTTTAATGTAGGTGTACGCCCCCCCCCCTAACGGTTCAATGATTTTTTTTTTCCAACGGCGTAAGTTATAGGATTACTTCATAGTCCGGTCAAATTAGACCGAAAAATAGGAGTGAAGTTACAAAAATTCACACCCAGCTGAAAGTTGGTAGGATTGTTCAATACATCATCATAAATGAAATCTAAAAAGTCCTCATCGATCCGACACCTGGAAAAAAATTACTCGGAATCAAAGGTCACAAAAACGGGGTTTTCGCGATTTTCAGCAAAACGGTAAGTTTTATCATAAAATTAGTTGAGACAAAAATTGAAGATCAGATAATTATCTATAAATAATGTCTAAATAGTTTTTTTCCTAAGAGCCATTGTTTCTGAGATATAACGATTCAAAAAGTTGGAAGAGTTGTAATCGTCATAATATGCACACGCTTCCACGCCACCTTTGAGGTAGTGTATCTATTGAAAGTGGTGTCGTTGGTGATAATAAAATTAATTGTTATAAAGCTCCTGAAGTTGGGCTTGACTCACTGCCAAAAATAACAGGACTAACATTTAATAATATTAAATTAAAACGCGCTTACAAAGTAGTCCCTCTTTTAGCTATGAGTAGCACCATAGAAGTTCACGATGAAAAAATACCTGTTAACACTGTATTGTTGTTCCAATGAATGAGTATTACTGCGGCATTTCAAGATGAAATTGAAAAATATTTTGAATATGAATTGGCTCCTTACCCTTTATCATTGTTTAATGACATTGGAATGCGTAAAACTCAAAAGTCTGCCATTTACGATTGTTTTCAAAGGGTGAATTTTGATATTAACAACATAAATGCGACATACATCATTGATGGAAGATATTTATTACACCGCGTTGTGTGGGATAGCGAAGAAACATTCAACGTTATCTTAGATAAATACGTTCAGTATGTACGTCGGCATTTTGGTCCCAGAGTTACTGTCGTATTTGATGGCTATGATGGTTTTATGAGAAATATTAAAGCCGCAGAACAACGTCGTAGAACTTCAGCAACATCTTCTGATATTTTATTTGATCAATCTATGACAATTCCTACCAGTCAACAGAAATTTCTTGCAAATACTCGCAACAAATCTCGGTTCATTTAAATGTTGAAAGAAAAGATTACTGTTGAAAATATATTAGTAAAACAAGCTAATAATGATGCTGATGTAATGATAATTGAAACAGCAATAGAGCAATTCAATTTAACAAATACAACTATTGTTGTAGGGGAAGATATAGACTTACTCGCATTACTCACTGCTCGAACTCAATCGAAAAAGCTATTTTTTTTTAACCTGGAAAAGCTCAACATTAATCGGAAATATATTCATCGAAAAGTTTATCTACTTTTACAAAGTGTCAAAATCATGTACTATTTTTACACGCAATAACTGGCTGTGATACGACATCTGTATTTTTCAGGAGGGGTAAAACAACAGTTTTTAAAATGTTTGAAAAACAGGATTTAGTTCAATGTGCTGAAGTTTTTAAAAAGAGTAATTCTACTCCACAAGAAGTTATACCAACGGAATTCGCTTTCTTCTCTCTATGTATGAAGCTCCTAAAAAAACTGCGTGCTTAGATAAGTTTCGATATGCATGTTCCGTTAAAAATACTCGAAATAAAAAACAAGTGCAATTAGCTTGTCTTCCTCCAACCTCCTCGGCTGCTCATCAACATCTTTTACGGGTATATTACCAAGTTCAAGTGTGGCTTGTTTATCAGCCAGACCCAAAAGACTGGGGTTGGAAGTTGGTCGACAATACATTAGAACCAGTTCAGACTTTACTTCCACCTGCGCCGCAAAAACTGCTAAACACAATTTTTTGCGACTGTAAAAAGGTATGTAGTGCTAAATGTGGTTGCAAATATAGTTGGACTGTTTTGTTCTCTAGCATGTACAAATTGTCAAAGCCGGTCGCGCTCCAATGTTGAATCACGAACAGTTGAGGATTCGTTTTATACCAACGAGGAGACATACGATGTATCCCTATTGTGGCAATTTATTTGCACCCAGGATGAAGAAGAACAAGAAGAAGCAGAAGTATTAGAGAATTATGAATCAGACGAGTAAATTTCCCTATTTTTTTAAAAATTTACACCGCTTTTATCATTTTCAACCCTTGCCAATATATTTTATTTTTCAATAGTTTCAAATAAAACAGAATCCCAACAGATCCGTGGAATCCTACCGGGGAAACCACGTTAAAAAAAAAAAAAAAAACCGCGCTAAGTTCACTACCTCAAAGGTGGTGTGGAAGCGTGTGCATATTATGACGATTACAACTCTTCCAACTTTTTGAATCGTTATATCTCAGAAACAGTGGCTCTTAGGAAAAAACTATTTAGACATTATTTATGATAATTATCTGATCTACAATTTTTGTCTCAACTAATTTTATGATAAAACTTACCGTTTTGCTGAAAATCGGGAAAAACCCCGTTTTTGTGACCTTTGACCCCGAGTAAATTTTTTTCCAGGTGTCGGATCGATGAGGACTTTTCAGATTTCATTTATGATGGTGTTTTGAACAATTCTACCAATTTTCAGCTGGGTGTGAATTTTCGTAACCTGGATGTCTAAATTGACTGGACTATCAAGACATACTTTCGCGAGATTTACCCAGGAACCAGACCACATGCAAACATGTGTTAGGCTTAAAAAAGTCGTAAAAAAAAAACTTCAGGATTCACTCAGCTGATTTTAGTTTCTGAATTCGAGTATTTTAGAAGATACCAACAAAAAGTTGAAAAAATTATCGACAAAGGCAGGAATATTTGTGCATAGAAAATCGGAAGTCCGTCAAAGGCGAGGGAGGGAGGGTGAACTAATATCAATGAATATTCCATTTTTCAGGAAAGTATAAAGGACAGTCGCAAAATAGTGTTTCATTTTTCTCCAGTCGGAAGAGTTACTTCGTGGAAAGTTCCCACTGTAGTTTTTTTTTTTTTTTTTTTTTTTGACTACGCCTCATTTCACTCCTTTTTTGGAGTTTTCCTATCGCTGATTTGCTGCATCGACCTCCCTTGAGAGGGGACACACAGCTCTTTTCAGAGCTAAAATAGTAAATGCGCTAACCTAGCTTGATAGGCGATCACAGTGGAGATCGATTGCATCCTGCAATCCCGAGTTGATATTCTTTCCTCTGTTTTTGTGGCACTTTTCCTGCTACCCCCAGCTTATTTTTAATTTTTATGGTAGTACCGGACATGATTGCATCGCCTCCTCCTCATTACTCCCACAGAGCCGACCCAAGGGGGGTGAGAATGTAGGCGATCGCCTAAGGCCCCGCGCTTAAAGAGGCCCCGCTCCTGGGCCATTTTTTTAATATCACATTAGACAGAGCTTGGTAGATATGGTTGTGATATATCCCGAAAAAAGCCGAGAAATAACGCTAATATGTACTAGCAATGCTAGTAATAACTTACATAAGACATGATAGAGAAGAGGCCCCGCGCTTGCACTTCGCCTGGGGCCCCGCACGCCCCTCGGGCCGGCCCTGACTCCCACTAAGTAGCCGTGTGTGCTTGCCCGAAAGAAGTGAGGAGGATTCAAAGGCATAAGCCAACGTCTCGCCCCACCACCATTCTGCTTTCTACACGCATTCTATCTTCCCTATTTCCTTTTGCATTATTTACCACGACCTGACTGATTGGAGTAGTATTGTTTAGAATTACATTTAAATACCTTTGAATACTACTAGACCACACCATCAGTTACAACAGCATGTCAAACCAGGACAGACAGGTCTCAATGGACTTTCTTCTTCAATGGACTTTCATCTGAAAAAAAAAAAAAAAAAATGGAATCCCGGCACTTGTGCCGATTTTGATTTTTATCAACTAAGCATTCTTTGACTCAAGGGATGCCAACACTAGGCTTGCTTTTGAAAATGAGGTATCCGACTTGGTCACCAGACCGGATGTTAACACCCTTGCACAATGACAAGGACTGTCTTACTTTTGTGCTCTAATGCTGATACGGTGCAGAAATTTGAGGAACGACACGGACTTTCTTTTTTGTTGTCAAATCAGATTTCAAACCAAGCAGCCAGTAAACGAAAAATACCCGAGGATCGGGATTCTGATGATGATGATGATAACTCTGACATGAAGCATCATTGCACCAGGGCCGTAGCTATTCGGTTTTTATAGAGGGGCTCCAAATTTTCCAAGGGGGGCTTTCATATATACTACACATATGTAACACACGCATATATGTGTTTATATATATATATATATATATATATATATATATATATATATATATATATATATATCCGTTCCATTATACTATCACAATAATTCTTGCACTTTATTTGGTTTCAAAATCTGGTTTCTAATTCTTGATAATAGCTGTTACTTTTATGCGAGATATGTCTTATTTGTAGTATGTTTTGTGTTTTACTTGTTAGTTATATATATATATATATATATATATATATATAGATATAGATAGATAGATAGATAGATAGATATATCAGAAACAATTCAGTAGTTACAGAGATGTCCATAGAGCGTAATGTATTAGAATTATTTTGAGTATTCCAGTAAAAGAACTATTTGTGCATGAATTTTAGCTGCTACTCAGGACAGGGTAGATTTCTAAGAGTGACAAAAATTTTAGACTCGGTTCAGTGGTTACAAACATGGCAATCAAGAATAATGTGATTCTTATGAGTGTCCCTGTAAAATTGTGATATGTGCTAGAAAGGTAGCCTATATTACTCAAAAATAGTGTAGCTTTTTCTCAGCGAAAATGTTTTAGAATCGGTTCTGTCATAAGAGAGATACAAATGGAGCTTAATGTAATTATTATGAGTGTCCCTGTAAAAGAACTATTTATGATGTATGCATAAAAGGTAGCCTATAATACTCAGAAATTGTGTGGCTTTCAATCAGTGAAAAAGTTTAAGAACCCGTCTAGTAGTTACAGAGATACCGATAGAGCATGATGTATTAGAATTATTTTAAGTGTCCCTGTTAAAGAGCTATATTTACGTTACATGGATGAAAATTAGCCTATAATACTTAGAGCAGCTTTCTATCAGTGAAGAAAGTTTCCGTATCCGTTCAATAGTTACAGAGATACCCTTAGAACGTAATGTAATTCTATGAGTCTAACTGTAAAACAGCTATTTATGCAATATGCACAAAAAGTAGCCTGTACTACTTAGGAATAGTGTAGATTTCCATCAGTGAAAAAAGTTGTAGAAACGGCTCAGTAATTTCATAAGTGCCAATGGAACGTAATGTAATTCTTATGAGTGACCCTGTAAAAAAAACTGTGATATATGTATGAAAGGTAGTCTATATTACGCAGGAATAATAAAGTTTTCTATCAGTGAAAAAGTTTTAGAATCGTTTCAGTAGTTACCGAGATGCCATGAATTTTAGCCTATGTTAATCAGGAATAGTGCAGCTTTCTATTAGTGAAAAAGTTTTAGAATCGGTTCCGTACTTCTTAAAGAGATACCCAGAAAGCGTAATGTATTAGAATTATTTTGAATGTTCCTGTAAAGGAACTATTTGCGCTACATGCATGAATTTTAGCCTATGTTAATCAGGAATAGTGCAGCTTTCTATTAGCGAAAAAGTTTTAGAATCGGTTCTGTAGTTAAAGAGATACCCAGTAAGCGTAATGTATTAGAATTATTTTGAATGTTCCTGTAAAGGAACTATTTGCGCTACATGCATGAATTTTAGCCTATAATACTCAAGAATAGTGTAGCTTACTATCAGTGAAAAAGTTTTGGAATCGGTTCAGTACTTACAGAGATACACATAGAGCGTAATGTAATTCTTATGAGTATCCCTGTAAAAGAACTATTTGTGATATATGCATAAAAGGTAGCCTATAACACTCAGGGTCCCACCAGTGTCTAAGAGGTTCTGCTCTCAAAACTGGAAGGCGGGAGGTGCCAGGTTCAAACTCCGGTCGCGCCTGTCGACCTAGCCGCTCGCAGTTTTCCGTGTTTTTTTCCAAAACCTCGCGAAAATACGCGCTAGGATCCCTTAGAAAATTCCACACAGAGGAATTCCCCATATAGGCCTAGGACCCTAGTGCAGTCAATCGGTCTTAATCCACAAACAAACAAACAATAATACTCAGGAATAATGTAACTTTCAATCAGTGAAAAAAGTTTTAAAATCGGTTTAGTAGCTACAAAATTTCTATAGAGCGCAATGCATTAGAATTATTTTGAGTGTCTTTGTAAAAGAATTATTTATGCTATATGCTTGAAAGGTTGCCTGTATGTTAATCCAGGGCATAAGCTATCTTCATTACAAATTTTTCCAACCATTTTTGTGTGATTCAGTCAAAAACATCCAAACACATAAACGTACACATTTATATTATTGGTAGGATTTGGAAATTTACGAACTTTAAGAAACACATCTGGACTTTTCTTGGTACTTACGTATTATCCGGCGTCATTCCGCCAAACTGTTTTTTCGTCAAATGAGTTGCCAAACGTATTCAAAACATTAATAATTTCATGTGCCCGGCATTTATCTCGGCAAAAAATCGCTCGTCTTGCGGACCGCCGGGATAATACGTAAGTACACTTTTCTTAATGCTTTTTAATTTGGCGTAAAATCAACATAATTTCCATACCAATTTATGTTTTCCAAATGCATGTGATTTTGCAAATAGAATTTCTGCTTTATTTCAAAAGCATAAATCATTTTGTGCGGGCGATAAAACGGTTTTTAATTAATAGTTAGAAAAGTACTTAAATTTAAAATTCTGAGCCTCAGGTACACTTTACCGAAGTCATGGGCCCAGTCATGCTCAAATTTTCAAAGCTCTGCTTTCTGTAGATTTGTCTGGAGAACATTCATTTTTATTATTAGAGATAGATAGATTTGGCATAAAATTGGCATAATTTCAGTATTATTTAATATTTTTCTGATGCACGTGCTTCTTCATGGAAGTAATAGCATTCTTGTTAGCTCAAAACATGAATCACTTGATACGGGCGAAACTCGCCAAGCATGGCAATGTAAAAACGGTTTTTAATTAATAATTAAAGAAGTAATTAAAAATCTAAAATTCTAAGTAGCCTATAACCTTCTCCAGGGTCCCATCTATATCTAAAACCAAAATTCATCATAATTTATTCAGCGGTTTAGGCGTGAAAGCGTCATAAACAAACAAACAAACAAACTCACTTTCGCATTTATAATATTAGTTAGGAAGCATGAACTTTAGCTTATGATACTAAGAATAGTGCAGCTTTCTATCTGAGAAATGTTTTTAGAATCTGGTCAATGGTTACAGGTATGCCAATTTTATGTATTTCTTATGAGAGCACCTGTAAAATTGTGATATATGTATGAAAGGTACTCATATTACTCAGGAGTAGCATAGCTCTCTATCAGTGAAAAAAAATTCAGATTCAGTTACCTGTTTACAAAGACCGTAATAAATTAGAATTGTTTTGAGTGCCCTTGTTAGAACTATTTACGCTAATATATGAAAGGAATTCTATAAGTTAATCCAGTGTATAAGCACTTTAACTCTTACATTTATTTAAAACAATTACTTCCATTTGTTTAATATCATTCTTTAAAAAGTTAGCCCATTTTTTAGAAATATATTATTGACGGATTTTTAAAAAGCATAGTTATACCGTATATTTTCCCCTTAAGTTTAACAGTAATGTCTCTTTGTTCAAAGGCATTTTTAATATAACCCTTTGATTCTATGTCTGTTATTGACACACATTATAAACAACATTGTTATACCATGTATTTCTGCATGATTTCAACAATTACGTCCTTTTGTGGAAAGTCATTTTAAATAAACGTTTAGTCCATGGTTTCAAAGTATATTACTGACACTCATTTTTAAAGAGCATTGTTATATCCTGTATTTTTGTCTTATTTTCTACAATTACACCCCTTTGTTGAAATTCATTTTAAATAAAGGTTTAGTCCACGGTTTCAAAGTATATTATTGACATACTTTCTTAAAGAGCATTGTTATATCGTGTATTTCTGCATTATTTATAACAATTAAAGTTCCAATTTTGAAACTCATTTTTAATAAAGATTTAGTCCCTGTTTCAAAGCATATTATTGACGCACATGTTTAAAGAGCATTGCTATGTCGTGTATTTTTGCCTTATTTCCAACAATTACGCCCGTTTGTTGACAGTTATTTTATATAAAGGTTTAGTCCACTGTTTCAAAGCATATTACTGACGCACATTTTTAAAGAGAATTGTTATACCGTGAAATTTTGCATTATTTCCAACAATTAACTTCTCTTTGTTAAAAGTCATTTTAATAAAGGTTTAGTGCACTCTTTCAAAGTATATTATTGACACTCATTTTTAAAGAGCATTGTTATAGCCTGTATTTTTGCTTTTCCAACAATTACGCCCCTTTGTTGAAAGTCATTTAAATAAAGGTTTGGTCCACTGTTTCAAAGTATATTATTGACACACTTTCTTAAAGAGCATTGTTATACCGAGTATTTTTGCCTTATTTTGAAAGTTTCCGCCCCTTTGTTGAAAATCATTTTAAATAAAGGTTTTTTCCACTGTTTCAAAGTACATTATTGACGTACATTTTTATGCAGCATTGTTATACCGAGTATTTTTGCCTCATTTCAAACAATTACGACCCTTTATGGAAAGTCGTTTTAAATAAAGGTTTAGTCCACTGTTTGAAAGCATATGATTGACGCACATTTTTAAAGAGCATTGTTATATACTGTATTTTTGCCTTTCCAATAATTACGTCCCTTTGTTGAAAGCCATTTAAATAAAGGTTTAGCCTGTGTTTTAGCGTATATTATAAAAACATATTCTAAAAGAACATTGTTACAACGTGCATTTTTGCATTGTTTCCAACAATTACGTCCCTTTGTTGAAAGTAATTTTAAATAAAGGTTCAGTCTACTCTTTCAAAGCATATTATAGACACTCATTTTTAAAGAGCATTGTTAAATCCTGTATTTTTTCCTCATTTTGTACAATTATACCCCTTTGCTGAAAGTCATTTTAAATAAGATTTAGTCTACTGCTCAGTAGAGATTTAGTCCACTGTTTCAAACTATATTATTGACACACATTTTAAGAAGCATTGCTATATCGTGCAATTTTTGCCTTATTTCCAACAATCACGTGCCTTTATTGACAGTCATTTTAAATAAAGGTTTAGTCCACTGTTTTAAAGTATATTATTGACACACTTTCTTAAAGAGCATTGTCATACCGTGTATTTCTGCATTATTTTCAACAATTAACGTCTCTTTGTTGAAAGCCATTTTTAATATATGTTTAGTGCACTGTTACAAATTATATTATTGACACACATTTTGAAAGAGCATTGCTATATCGTGTAATTTTGCCTTTCCAACAATTACGTCCCTTTGTTGAAAGTCATTCTAAATAAAGGCTTAGTCAATTGTTTCAAAGTATATTATTGACACACATTTTTAAAGAGCATTGTTATACCGTGTATTTTTGCCGTATTTTCAATAAATACGCCCCTTTGATGAAAGTCATTTTAAATAAAGGTTTAGTCCACTGTTTCAAACTATATTATTGACACACATTTTTAAGGAGCATTGTTATATCGTGTATTTTTGCCTTATTTCCAATAATTTCGTCCCTTTATCGAAAGTCGTTTTAAATGAAGGTTTAGTCCACTGTTTCAAAGTATATTATTGACATACTTTCTTAAAGAGCATTGTTATATCGTGCATTTCTGCATTATTTCCAACAATAAACGTCCCAATTTTGAAAGTCATATTTAATAAAACTTCAGTCACTTTTTCAAAGCATATTATTGACGCACATCTTTAAAGAGCATTGTTATATCGTGTATTTTTGCCTTATTTCCAACAATTACGCCCTTAATTGAAAATCATTTTAAATAAAGGTTTAGTCCTCTGTTTCAAAGCATATTATTGGGACACTTTCTTAAAAAGCATTGTTATACTGAGTATTTTTGCCTTATTTTGAAAGTTTCCGCCCCTTTGTTTAAAATCATTTTAAATAAAGGTTTTGTCCACTTTTAAAAGTATATTATTGACGTACATTTTTAAGGAGCATTGTTATACCGAGTATTTTTGCCTTATTTCAAACAATTACGTCCCTTTATTGAAAGTCGTTTTAAATAAAGGTTTAGTCCACTGTTTCAAAGCATATTATTGACACATATTTTTAAAGAGCATTGTTATACCGAGTATTTTTGCCTTATTTCCAACTATTACTTCCCTTTGTTGAAAGCCATTTTAAGTAAAGGTTTAGTGCACTCTTTCAAAGTATATTATTGACACTCATTTTTAAAGAGCATTTTTATATCCTGTATTTCTGCGTTGAAAGTCATTTTAAATAAAGATTAAGTCTACTGTTTCAAACTATATTATTGACACACATTTTTAAGAAGCATTATTATATCGTGCCTTTTTGCCTTATTTCAACAATCACGTGCCTTTATTGAAAGTCATTTTAAATAAAGGTTTAGTACACTGTTTCAAAGTATGATATTGGCACACTTTCTTAAAGAGCATTGTTATATCGTGTATTTCTCCGTTCTTTCCTACAATTAACGTCTCTTTGTTGAAAGTCATTTTTAATAAAGTTTTAGTCCATTGTTTCAAAGCATATGGTTGACGAACATTTTTAAAGAGCATTGTTATAAGCTGTATTTTTACATTCCAATAATTATGTCCCTTTGTTGAAAGCCATTTAAATAAAGGTTTAGTCCACTGTTTAACGTATATTGTAAACACATATTCTTAAAGAACATTGTTACAACGTGTATTTTTGCATTGTTTCCAACAATTACGTCCCTTTGTTGAAAGTAATTTTAAATAAAGGTTCAGTATACTCTTTCAAAGTATATTATTGACACTCATTTTTAAAGAGCATTGTTAAATCCTCTTTAAAAATGGTTAAATCCTATTTTTGCCTCATTTTCTACAATTACACCCCTTTGTTGAAAGTCATTTTAAATAAGATTTAGTCTACTGTTCAGCAGAGATTTAGTGTACTCTTTCAAACAATATTATTGACACACATTTTTAAGAAGCATTGTTATATCGTGCATTTTTGCCTTATTTCCAACAATCACGTGCCTTTATTGAAAGTCATTTTAAATAAATGTTTAGTCCACTGTTTCAAAGTATATTATTGACACACTTCCTTAAAGAGGCTTGTTCTATCGTGTATTTCTGCATTATTTCCAACAATTATCGTCCCAATTTTGAACATTTTTAATAAAGCTTTAAACACTGTTTAAAAGCATATTATTGACGCACATGTTTAAAGAGCATTGTTATATCGTGTATTTTTGCCTTATTTCCAACAATTACGCCCGTTTGTTGAAAGTTATTTTATATAAAGGTTTAGTCCCCTGTTTCAAAGTATATTATTGACGCACATTTTTAAAGAGAATTGTTATACCGTGAATTATTGCATTATTTCCAACAATTAACTTCTCTTTGTTAAAAGTCATATTTAATAAAGGTTTAGTGCACTCTTTCAAAGTATATTATTTACACTCATTTTTAAAGAGCATTGTTATATCCTGTATTTTTGCCTTTCATATAATGACGTCCCTTTGTTGAAAGTCATTTAAATAAAGGTTTAGTCCACTGTTTCAAAGTATATTATTGACACACTTTCTTAAAGAGCATTGTTATACCGAGAATTTTTGCCTTATTTTGAAAGTTTCCGCCCCTTTGCTGAAAATCATTTTAAATAAAGGTTTTTTCCACTGTTTTAAGTACATTATTGACGTATATTTTTAAGGAGCATTGTTATACCGAGTATTTTTTTCTTATTTCAAACAATTACGATTCTTTATGGAAAGTCGTTTTAAATAAAGGTTTAGTCCACTGTTTGAAAGCATATGATTGACGCACATTTTTAAAGAGCATTGTTATATCCTGTATTTTTGCCTTTCATATAATTACGTCCCTTTGTTGAAAGCCATTTAAATAAAGGTTTAGTCCACTGTTTTAGCGTATATTATAAACACATGTTCTTAAAGAACATTGTTACAACTTGCATTTTTGCATCGTTTCCAACAATTACGTCTCTTTGTTGAAACTAATTTTAAATAAAGGTTCAGTCTACTCTTTGAAAGTATATTGACACCTTTATTGAAAGTCATTTTAAATAAATGTTTAGTCCACTGTTTCATAGTATATTATTGACACACTTTCTTTAAGAGCATTTTCATACCGAGTATTTCTGCATTATTTCCAACAATTAACGTCCCTTTGTTGAAAGTCTTTTTTAATAAATGTTTAGTACACTGTTTCAAATTATATTATTGACACACATTTTTAAAGAGCATTGTTATAGCTTGTATTTTTGCCTTACTTTCAAAGTTTCCGCCCCTTTTTTGAAAATTATTTTAAATAAAGGTTTAGTCCACTGTTTTAAACTATATTATTGACGCACATTTTTAAGAAGCATTATTAATTCGTGCCTTTTTGCCTTATTTCCAACAATCTCGTCCCTTTATTGAAAGTCATTTTAAATAAAGCTTTAGTCCATTGTTTCAAAGTATATTATTGGCCCACTTTCTTAAAGAGCATTGTTATATCGTGTATTTCTCCATTCTTTCCTACAATTAACGTCTCTTTGTTGCGCATTTTAGTCATTTAAATCATTTTAGTCATTTAGCTTAAGTCATTTTTAATAAAGCTTTAGTCCACTGTTTAAAAGCATGTGATTGACGCACATTTTTAAAGAGCATTGTTATATCCTGTATTTTTGCTTTTCCAACAATTACGTCCCTTTGTTGAATGTCATTTAAATAAAGGTTTAGTGCACTCTTTCGAAGTATATTATTGACACTCATTTTTAAAGAGCGTTGTTATATCCTGTATTTTTCGTGGAAAGTCATTTTAAATATAGTCTACTGTTTCAAACTATATTATTGACACACATTTTTAAGAAGCATTGTTATATCGTGCATTTTTGCCTTTTTTCCCAACAATTACGTGCCTTTATTGAAAGTCAATTTTAAATAAAGGTTTAGTCCAATTTTTCAAAGTGTATTATTGGCACACTTTCATAATGAGCATTGTCATACCGAGTATATCTGCATTATTTCCAACAATTAACGTTCCTTTGTTGAAAGTCATTTTTAATAAATGTTTAGTGCACTGTTTCAAATTATATTATTGACACACATTTTCAAAGAGCATTGTTATATTGTATAATTTTGCCTTTCCAACAATTACGTCCCTTTGTTGAAAGTCATTTTAAATAAAGTCTTAGTCCATTGTTTCAAAGTATATTATTGACACACATTTTTAAGGAGCATTGTTTTATCGTGTATTTTTGCCTTATTTCCAATAATGACGTCCTTTTATTGAAAGTCATTTTTAATAAAGGTAGTCCAGTGTTTCAAAGTATTGTTGCAGAACTACTCTGGCTTGTTTCGGGGGTTCGTCGTTCTAAAGTCCAGTTGGTGTGAAACTTCTAGTAAACAGTCCACTGGTCAGGATAGAACACAACTTTATTACTTCTAGAATTTCGTAGAACAATCAGCTGTACATAATTCACAAACACAGTTAAACAGCAATGTGCTTTTGACAGTCCGCTTAGATCTGAAGATCTCACAAGAGTTGTATTTAAAGCAAAATATAAGTCACTTTCACTGGCAAAAAGTCTGTGAAAATATTCAAGGGATAACGTACACAATCCCTTAAGACACAGCAATGAAGAATTTTCACACAGCACTTTAAAAACTGCTTCGAAAAGCAAGCCAAAGCACAGCTTCTATAGCATTATCAATTCAGAAAGCAAGCGTACTCTCTCAGAGAGCTATGTTCACAATACGGGCGCTCGCTCACACTGCACTTTGGCTTCTAAGGCACTTCTATTTATAGCCGACGCAGAAGGTACAAGAAGCCTCAAGAAAAGTCTGTTTCTCGAGGATTCCACAGAAAGCGGGAATTTTGATTGCATCACAAAAGAGAAATGTTAGGTTTTTCTTTGATTTTAGGGCAGCAAAAGCAGCTTTACAGGCCCCATAGGGGAAAACGCGCCAAATGACCGAAATGTCGCCAAGCTTGGCGACTTTTGGCGATATACCGCCAAATTTGGCGCCAAAAATAAGTCCCCCAAAGTGAAGAGATCGAGCCTCTAGGAGCAATATTTCTCGAGTTTTCTAGAAACCCCATATATTTGAATGGGAAACCGAAACCTCCGTATCTCCGGTTCTAATTGGCCGATTTTGATGCAACAAAAAGCAAAATTTATCTATTTGAAGCGTAGAATACGAATTTTAAACCATTTTAAGCCCCAGAATAGCGGGTTGCCCCGAAAATTTGTAACAGTATCTCATTGACACACATTTTTAAAGAGCACTCTTATACCGTGTATTTTTGCCTTATTTTCAAAGTTTCCGCTCCTTTGTTTAAAATCATTTTAAATAGAGGTTTAGTCCACTGTTTCAAACTATATTATTGACGCACATTTTTAAGGAGCATTGTTATACTGAGTATTTTTGCCTTATTTCAAACAATTACGTCCCTCTATTGAAAGTCATTTTAAATAAAGGTTTAGTCCACTGTTTCAAAGTATATTATCGACACACATTTTTAAAGAGCATTGTTACCTTGACAATTTTTCATTATTACATATAAATACGTCGCTTTGTTGAAAGTCATTATAAATAAAGGTTTAGTCCACTGTTTCAAAGTATGTTATTGACACATTTTTAAGGAACATTGTTATACCGTGTATTTCTGCATTATTTCTAACAATTAACCTCCCTTTGTTGAAATTCATTTTTAATAAAGTTTGAGTCCACTGTTTCAAAGCATATTATTGACACACATTTTTTTTTGAGCATTGTTATACAGAGTATTTTTGCCTTATTTCCAACGATTACTTACCTTTGTTGAAAGTCATTTAAATAAAGTTTCAGTCCACTCTTAGCAAGTATATTATTGGCACTCATTTTTAAAGAGCATTGTCATATCCTGTATTTTTGCCTTATTTTCTACAATTAAAACCCTTTGTTGAAATTCATTTTAAATAAAGATTTAGTCCACTGTTTCAAACTATATTATTGACTCACATTTTTAAGAAGCATTGTTATATCATGCATTTTCCCCTTATTTCCAACAGTCACGTCCCTTTATTGAAAGTCATTTTAAATAAAGGTTTTGTCCACTGTTTCAAAGTATATTATTGACACAGTTTCTTAAAGAGCATTGTCATACCGAGTATTTCTGCATTATTTCCAACAATTAACGTACCTTTGTTGAAAGTCATTTAAATAACGGTTTAGTCCACTGTTTTAACGTATATTATTGACACATATTCTTCAGGCCCGGACTGGCCAGGGGGTCCGACTGACTGCAGACGGGTGGGCCCCCACCTTCGGCAGGCCCCCAACAGAAAAAAGAAAGTAAATTTATAGAAAGTGCTGTACTGAGAGCACTTGAATGAAGTTTGAATCACACAAAATTTTTTGCAGCTGCAATTGCGCAACAGAAGGCTTCAAAACACTTCATTTTCAATGTAATTCTCAAAATTTTTATTGTGAGGGTTCCCAAATGAACAAAATATGAATGACGCATATTAATTAATAGATCAATATTTTATTAATGCATTAATTATCAATCATAATTAATTAATAATAACACCATACCTCCCCCATACCTCGAAATTTAACACATCCTATTATTTATCGGTTACACAGTAACCCGCCCCCCCTTCTCTTGAGACGGGTGGCCCCCTACCCTCCCAGTCCGGGCCTGATATTCTTAAAGAACATTGTTATAACGTGTATTTTTGCATTGTTCCAACAATTACGTCCCTTTGTTGAAAGTTAATTTAAATAAAGGTTCAGTCCACTGTTTCAACGTTTATTATTGCCACACATTTTTAAAGAGCATTGTTATATCGAGTATTTTTGCCTTATTTCCAACGATTACTTACCTTTGTTCAAAGTCATTTTAAATAAAGGTTCAGTCCACTCTCAGAAAGTATATTATTGGCACTCATTTTTAAAGAGCATTGTCATATCCTGTATTTTTGCCTTATTTTCTACAATTATACCCCTTTGTTGAAAGTCATTTTAAATAAAGATTTAGTCCACTGTTTCAAACTATATTATTAACACACATTTTTAAGAAGCATTGTTATATCGTGCATTTTCCCCTTATTTCCAACTGTCACGCCCCTTTATTGAAAGTCATTTTAAATAAAGGTTTTGTCCACTGTTTTAAAGTATATTATTGACACACTTTCTTAAAGAGCATTGTTATACAGAGTATTTTTGCCTTATTTCCAACGATTACTTACCTTTGTTGAAAGTCATTTAAATAAAGTTTCAGTCCACTCTTAGCAAGTATATTATTGGCACTCATTTTTAAAGAGCATTGTCATATCCTGTATTTTTGCCTTATTTTCTACAATTAAAACCCTTTGTTGAAATTCATTTTAAATAAAGATTTAGTCCACTGTTTCAAACTATATTATTGACTCACATTTTTAAGAAGCATTGTTATATCATGCATTTTCCCCTTATTTCCAACAGTCACGTCCCTTTATTGAAAGTCATTTTAAATAAAGGTTTTTTGTCCACTGTTTCAAAGTATATTATTGACACAGTTTCTTAAAGATCATTGTCATACCGAGTATTTCTGCACTATTTCCAACAATTAACGTACCTTTGTTGAAAGTCATTTAAATAACGGTTTAGTCCACTGTTTTAACGTATATTATTGACACATATTCTTCAGGCCCGGACTGGCCAGGGGGTCCGACTGACTGCAGACGGGTGGGCCCCCACCTTCGGCAGGCCCCCAACAGAAAAAAGAAAGTAAATTTATAGAAAGTGCTGTACTGAGAGCACTTGAATGAAGTTTGAATCACACAAAATTTTTTGCAGCTGCAATTGCGCAACAGAAGGCTTCAAAACACTTCATTTTCAATGTAATTCTCAAAATTTTTATTGTGAGGGTTCCCAAATGAACAAAATATGAATGACGCATATTAATTAATAGATCAATATTTTATTAATGCATTAATTATCAATCATAATTAATTAATAATAACACCATACCTCCCCCATACCTCGAAATTTAACACATCCTATTATTTATCGGTTACACAGTAACCCGCCCCCCCTTCTCTTGAGACGGGTGGCCCCCTACCCTCCCAGTCCGGGCCTGATATTCTTAAAGAACATTGTTATAACGTGTATTTTTGCATTGTTCCAACAATTACGTCCCTTTGTTGAAAGTTAATTTAAATAAAGGTTCAGTCCACTGTTTCAACGTTTATTATTGCCACACATTTTTAAAGAGCATTGTTATACCGAGTATTTTTGCCTTATTTCCAACGATTACTTACCTTTGTTCAAAGTCATTTTAAATAAAGGTTCAGTCCACTCTCAGAAAGTATATTATTGGCACTCATTTTTAAAGAGCATTGTCATATCCTGTATTTTTGCCTTATTTTCTACAATTATACCCCTTTGTTGAAAGTCATTTTAAATAAAGATTTAGTCCACTGTTTCAAACTATATTATTAACACACATTTTTAAGAAGCATTGTTATATCGTGCATTTTCCCCTTATTTCCAACTGTCACGCCCCTTTATTGAAAGTCATTTTAAATAAAGGTTTTGTCCACTGTTTTAAAGTATATTATTGACACACTTTCTTAAAGAGCATTGTTATACCGAGTATTTTTGCCTTATTTCCAACTATTACTTCCTTTTGCTGAAAGTCATTTTAAATAAAGATTTAGTCCACTCTTTCAAAGTATATTACAGACACTCGTTTTTAAAGAGCATTGTTATATCCTGTATTTTTGCCTTATTCCCAACAATTACCTCACTTTATTGAAAGTCATTTTAAATAAAGGTTTAGTCCACTGTTTCACATTATATTATTGACACACTTTCTTAAAGAGCATTGTTATACCGGGTATTTCTGCATTGTTTCCAACAATTAACGTCCCAATTTTGAAAGTCATTTTTAATAAAGCTTTATCACAGTTTCAAAGCATATTATTGACGCACATTTTTAAAGAGCATTGTTATAGCTTGTATTTTTTCCTTTCTAACAATTACGTCCTTATGTTAAAAGTCATTTTTGTAATGGTTTAGTTCACTATTTCAACGTATATTATTGACAAACATTCTTAAAGTGCATTGTTATACCGTATATATTTTAATTGATTCTAACCGTTACGCCCCTTTGTTGAAAGCGATTTTTAATAAAAATATAGTCTATTATTGTTCCAAAGTGTATTATAGCCACATTTTTAGAATGCATTATTATATCGTATTTTATAGCATTGCTTTTAAAAAGTATGTCTCTTTACTGGAAGTTATTCTACTAATATGGTGACTGTAAAAGTTCGCATTTTTTTGTGTTTGGGTGTTTTTGACTCAGTTACACAAAAGCGCAGAACGGATTTGCGTAAAATTTGGACTGAGAATAGCTTATGCCCTGGATGAATATGCAGTCTACCTTTTATGTATATAGCATAAATGGTTCTCTGACAGGTATGCTCAAAATAATTCTTATACATTGCGTTCTATGTACACCACTTTAAGTGCTATGCAAGTTCTAACACTTTCTCCCCTAATAGAAGCTGCACCATACCTTATTTTTATAGGCTAATTTTTAGGCATATGTCACTAATAGTTCTTTTTACTGGGAGACTCATAAGAATTAGATTACTTTTCATGGACAGAATGCTACAATTTTCCTGTGTATTATAAGCTACCTTTATCCATTATATCACATAGTTCTTTTGCAGCGACACTCTTAAGACTTACATTACGCTCTGAAGGCACCTCTAAATACTAAACGGTTTATATATGTAACGGTTTGTATATTGTTAAGAATTTTCGGTTTGTTCTGCCTCCCAGATATTAAAATTATTCTAAAATTCGTACCCTACGCGTCAAATAATTAAATTTTGCATTTTGTTGTAATAAAATCAGTTAACCAGAACGCGACATACGGAGTTTTGGGTTTGCCCATTGGTTAACATAGGGTTTTCTAGAAATCTCGAGAAATATTGATGCTAGAGCTTTGGTGATTTCACTTTTGGGAACTTATTTTTGACGCCAAATTTGGCGATATTTCGCCAAAAAGTCGCCAAGCTTGGCGACATTTCGGTCATTTGGTGCACTTTTACCAATGGGGCCAGTAATGCTTGTTTTCCTACATTACTATTGCGCTGTAGCTTAGTATCACTAATTTCCATTTCCATGACATAATCAAAATTCGAGCTTTTTGGGGGTTCTTCGAGAAATAGCTCCTACCAGAATTTTCGCTTAGCTTCTGCGACACCTATAAGTAGAGGCAGGGCAGGCCACCAGAGATAGCTATATTCGAACGCTAATTGATTTCGATGCAGTACTCTGTAAATTGTCTATTGGAAGCAATATTTTGCTTGTTTTTGAGTACAGAGTGTAAATTCTTCATTGCTGAGTCACGAGAGACTGCTTATGATTTCCTTTGTAAGTTTTCATTGAATTTTTGCCAGTGGAAGTGTTTTATTTTTGTAAGAAATACAGCATCTGTGAAAGCCTCTGTACTGAGAGGACTATTATAAGCAAGGTACTGGCCATTAGTGTCTGTGAATTTTGTACAGCTGATTGTTCGAAGAAGTTCTAGAAGCAATAAAATTTGTGGTATTCTATCCTGACAAAGGGACTTTTTACTGGAACTTTCTACATTCACTGGATTTTAGAACGACGAACACAAGAACTGAATGCCGACGAAGCCAATATCTCTGTAACTATTGAACTGAATGAAAAACTTTTTCTATAATAGAAGTCTGCTATTCCTAAGTATTATAGTTTTACGAATTTTTGGGCCAATCGGCCGTTCTAGGGGTAAACTAGCTTAAAATTCGTATTCTACGCGCCAAATAATTAAATTTCGTATTTTGTTGCATCAAAATCGGTTATCTAGACCGGGAGATATGGAGTTTTGGGTTTCCCATTGGTTAACATAGGGTTTTCTAAAATCTCGAGAAATATTGATGTTAGAGCTTAGCTTACGTCACTCTTGGGGACTTATTTTTGGCGCCAAACTTAGCGATATTTCGCCAAAAAGTTGCCAAGCTTGGCGATATCTTGGATATTTGGCGCGATTTTTGCAATGGGGCTTATAAATTTCATTTTCCTGCATTAATATTGCATAATAGTCTAATGATTCAACTGTATTCCTATGACGTAATCAAAATTCGCTCTTTAAGGGGATCCTTCGAGAAATTTATAATAGCTTCTGCGTCCCCTATGAGAGTATAAGTGTGTTAGCGCTTATAGAAGCAGTAATCTGCATGTTTTTAAAAGCGCGTTTTTAAGTGCTGTGTAAATTCCTCATTGCTTGAGGAACTGTTTCCGCAATCCCTCATAAGATTCCACTGAATATTTTGCTTGTGGAAGTACTTTATTGGGTTTGAATTACAACATCTGTGAAAGCTTCGGTACTGAGCGGACTGTTAAAGCAAGCTACTGGCCGTTAGTGCTTGTGAATTTTGTACAGCTAGAAGCAAAAAAGTTCGTTTTCCATCCTAACAAGTGGACTCTTTATTAGAACTTTCTACTCCTACTGGACTTTAGAACGACGGACCCAGAAATTAAACAGAGTTTTCTGCAACAATTGGCTACTTTTCATGAATTTCTTAAAAATAAAATAAAATAAAAGTTTAAATAGTTCTTTTACTCGGACACTCAAATTAATTCTAATATATTAAGCTGTATGGATATTTCTTTGACGTCTGTACTGATTCTAAAAGTTTTTTTTTTTTTTTTTTTTTTTTTTTTTTTTTTTACCGACAGAAAGCTACACTATTCCTGAGTATTATATGGGCTACCCGTCATGCATATATCACAAATAGGTCTTTTACAGGGATACTCATTCGATTTACATTACGATCTCTGGAACTAATGAACTGATTCTAAAACTATTTTCACGGACGGAAAGCTGCACTATTCCTGAGTATTGTAGGCTACCTTTCTTGTATATAGCATACTTAGTTCTTTTACAGGGACACTGATAAAAATTACGTTACGCTCTATGTTTACCTCTGTAACTATTAAGCCGATTCTGAAATTTTTTGAAGTAAAACTTCTTTAGTCGCGAATAGGGAGTAACTCAGATTTTTTTTTTTTTCTGACGGAAGTAACGCTCAGTAAAGGAAGTGACGTATTATGTATTTCATATACTCCATGGCAAGCGCGCCTGAAAAAGAAGAACCACGGAAAATCCTACATTTTCGACCGCTCGCTCCTTTCGCCGACTTCATTGTTGAAAATGCATTATCATTATTATCATTATTTAGTTTTTCTTGAGATGGCAACGTTATCCACAAAATATGTATTTAAATATCTCGTTTTGCCGATGGCAACTAGTTGTAAAATTCTATACTCTCTGAGGAGTTTGTGAAGATATCCGTGGGGAAATAACTTTTGAATTAAATTGTTTTTAAGAAGTCTAACGTTTATTTTCTTGATTGTGTATCGTTAGATTGTGGCTAGTACTTATTTTCAGACATAGAATTATTACTGCCGTGGTGTATTTGATGAACATGCAAATGCCAAACGCGTTTTAATATAAACAACTTGATGCAGTGATTAATATTTGGCGTCCGCTTACTAGAAAGCTGGGTTAGTATTTTGAGATTTTGACTAACTCTTGATACGACATTCATCGTGTAAAAATACGGGGAACCTGTTAGGGAAAGAAACGGCGATTTCTCGACGTTTCTTTGAGACATCAATCTTTATTTATATATCAATAAGCGTTTTGAAGGTACATCCAACATAATATTTTACATGTAATCCCAACCTCACAGGAGGTTGTCGATAATCCTTATTTTTAGATGAATAATATACAAGGTTTTGGAAAAGCACAAAGAAATGGAACCTGTCTGCAATCGAACCGGAAAAGTAGTTCGAAACGTCAGTTTAAGAACACTTTTCCTGGATTCTAACCCAACTTCAAGACAGAACAAGGGTTTAAGAACAAGGAGATGGAACACCACAATTAAAGGGACAGTGGCTGCAAATGTACCTAAACAGCAGAGGGAAATTTTCGTTTAAGAGCACTGTGGAGGATCATACTTCGATCCCACGAAGGTAAATTTATAGGAGGGGACACTTCGCTTAGAAAGTTGGATAACGCCATTGTTGCAAACAGATGGCGCTACGCACACTGGGTAACTGCGCATCTCAGGTTGTTTATATTTCCATCGAGGCGAAGTCAATGGAGATCGTTGAATTATCAAAACTTCAAAAAATTAAATATATAGACTTATGAGCGTGATATATAGTAATTACTGGTTTCAGATGTGTTTTAATTACATAATTGTCTTATAATACTATTTCGTAGTGAATATAGGCAATAGTTTCGAAGTGAAGTGATATTATTATTTGTCAAATGCCAGTTGCATTGGCCGTTAGGCCATTAAACTCCTAAATATTATGTATGTCGTGTCTGTTATTATTTTGCCCAAAAGATGTATTTTAAGAAATGTTAGTACGTAAGAAACGGACCCTGGCTGCAATCAATCCCAAACAATGGACAGAACCTGCAGTTTAAAAACATGGATACAGAATAATAATTCGAAACCTACTAGCAGACGAAATCAACGCTTAAGAACACTGTGATAGAAAAACACAACAAAAATTACACTATCTGCATTCGAACCCCACAAACAGAGGAAAATATCAATTAAAGAACACAGTTAAAGTATAATACTAGACTACGGACATCCCCCCCCCCATTAGACCCACCCTCCAGACAGAACAATGGTATACGAAAACAGTTAAAGAATAATACTACAACATGGACACTTCCTGGATTCTAAGTTATTATCATGAATGACCGGTGATTCTTACTGGAGATTTTAATGTTAATTTTCGCTCTCAAGAATCTCACTCGTTAGTTGATTTTTTAAAAGAAAAATTTGATCTAACTATGAATGCTTCTCGACTTCAATCAACAACGTGTTTCGGTACAACGATAGATGCTGTATTTTCAAGAAAATTAGCAAATTTAGAGAGTTAAATTTGTGTTTCACATTATAATTACCACAAACCTATAATTTCATACATAAAAATTATGATGACATCCAAGTACCTATTTCCAATGAATAATATGAATATAATATTTATATAATCTTTGTAAAGTACATGAATAATAAATATAATTAAATTATAATATGATATTTATTTTAAGTTTAATCATTTCAGTGGTATGTGTCGTAAACGTCAAAGAAGTTTTACTTCAATCGCGTGTAAAGATTACACGCATACACTTTTTTTTCACTCATAGAAAATTACGTTATTCCTGGTTATTAAAGGCTACCTTTAATGCATGTAGCATAAATAGTTCTTTTACATGGACAATCAAAATAGTTCTATCTAGTAAATATCTAATAAGCGAGCTAAGGACATCTCTATGACTACTGAACCGATCTAAAGATGTTTTCACTAACAGAAAGCTTCATTATTCCTGAGTATTATAGACTTTCTTTTATTTCTCTCTGTTCTAAAAAAAAGTAACGGCCGCTGCCGCAAACTTGTTCTGATATCTCCTTCGAAACCGTGGGGATTTGAGTTTCGACGAAGGTGTCCACGAATTCGGAAAATTCCGGGGAAGCCGATAAGTTGACTTAAATTTCGAAATTCGAATTATTTTAGAAGATATTAATAAAAAACTGAAAAAATAAGCATAAAGGTTGCCAGGCTAGGCAATTTTCCCCAGCATAAAATCATTCATGCCTTTACTAACAAAGCAATTCCAAGTATGTAGAATCACGTGAAACTGACAAGCATGAAGTAGAATGATACCAATTTTATGCCAAATTTAAAAGTTTGTGACATAAATAAGTCAAAGTGTATTACACTAAGTTGACAATTTTCAAATATTACTATTTGAAAATTGTCAAGTAATTCTAAATTCCTAATTCTATTGGTAATTCTGAACTCCTGTTAACTTAGATAACAGGAGTTTAAAATTACCGATTATTCGTTTTTCCAAAACAGAATAACTAATTTTAGCTGATTTAAAAAGCGCCAATTTGGCATCAGGTACAGGTACGATCTCGCAAAAGACTATCTCTCCAAACAGGGTAACTCTAAACCGTGTTTTTCAAAATGCTAGCACCCAGTATCTTGAAAAATAATTAAAATGCAAATTACAGTAAAGCCGGTTTGGTTCAGCTTATTTGCTACCAGTAGAAATATTTGGCGGCATTAACCATGCCATTATAGCAGTTATAGTACAGCTTGGATATTTATCAGCGCGGGGAGATGATATATTTCGTGCTGCTAAATACGCCAATCTGCAAAGAATTATGTAGGGGAGACCGGGCTAGTAGTGACATTTTCGATATTTTTGATATTATCCGCAAGATTTGAACTGAAGTAAATCATTCAGTGTATCAAACGTTAGAGTAAATCTTGTATAACATATTTATAAAACTATCATTAATATTATTAACATTTTTCATAATATAAAATGAATTCTGCGTAACCTCGAAATTTGTCACAACTTGCCCCGTAGCGGGGCTAGTAGTGACATGCTTGGGGCACATTGTGACATATGCAAATTATGTAAGAAATGCAACTAAATGGAATTTTTTAAATCAATAATGAGAAATTTATTCATTTATAATGTTCTTAACACAATAAAAACACTAATGTTTCTAATAACTCTGTAAATCAAATGGCAATAAAATAGTTAAATTACTAACACTTGTAAACTCTTAGTCCTTTATAAAGTTACTTTTAGAGACATTCAACAGTAAACATAAAAGAAAGAAACCCTAGAAAACCCTAGTTAATAAGAAAGAAATAAATTGTAGCCAACACTAATCTTTGTCATATTGATCTTTGACTTGACCTTCTACAACGTGTAGACCTACATCCTGTAGGCCACCTATCTATATTTTTAATCCCCCATTTTCATCGCTTGTTTAAGCGCCTGATTTGCAGTTAATACAAATGTAAAAAGGATCATTTTTGGTACATTTGACATACGCCAATCTTTAACCTGTCATCCGTTGCACCCAGTTTTCTCCTGGTCTAGAATTTTTGTACTGCTCCAAGCAAACTAAACATACGAAATTTTCATCATCTTCAGAGCTATCTAATTCTTGCTTCTTTTTTTTCAATATTCTAGGTGTAATTTTTTTATGTCCTTCTTGGCCTTTCCATATAATTCCTTTTTGCTTTCTCTTCTTCTATTTGTTTCCTGCATTCTCTTGTTTTTTATTCTGCTCCTTTTCTCTTCTACAGGCATGTTTGTTAGGATGACAGATTTCAAACAGTTACGAGCGGAGCGCTTGTCCTTTCGAGGTCCTATTTTAGGGAGCGGTCTTATTTCTACAAAACTTACAGTTGATGCATTGCCCTTATTTCTGAGGAGCATAGGAAGTCTTCATCTGTAAAAATTTTCCAATTAAATTCCCAAATTCCACTTCAACGAAATCCTGCTTGAATATTTTTTGTAGTTTGTATTTTTTGTTTTCAGCACTATGATTATGAAGGGCTATTTTGACAATACTGGGTATGTCGTAGATCGACACAGTGCTCAATATTTCCTTCCGTATTAGTACTCTTATTTTTATTAATATATCTACAAAGGGACATTCGATTTACATTGAATAGTTCTTGGGCTTTTCTTAAACTGCATCTTCCGGAATTTACTTCTATTGCAGCCCTTTTATAATGTTCCAAAGTTGCTTTAGCTCTTTCAGTACGCCTCTTGTAATTTCGTACCATTTTTCCTGAAATATACAAACCTTTATTAAAAATTATGAAGGGGTAAGCAGTGGCAAGGACGTACCCAGGGGGTCCGGACCCCTCCCGAAATTTCAATTTTTGTTAGAAAAATAGTAATGATGAAGTCTTTTTGTGGAAAATTCTCCCTATTTCATCGTTTGGACCCCCTCCGAAATTTTTGGACCCTCCCCGAAATTTTTTTCTGGGTACGTCCCTGATCAGTGGCAATGTCACAACATGCCCCTAAGGCTTCGTCACAACTAGTCCCGCCTTACACCGTTTTGAACTTTATTCATTAGTTTCCGAAATGTTGGAATGAACAACAAATCAAATACATAGAATAACAGCTCAAAACACAACCAATCAAAAAATGTTAGAACAGTTTACATAGCTCAGTATCCCTAGTGGCAAGGATTATTCCAACATAGGTCACAAAGTTTACTTTTTGTAATACAAAACACGATCAATATTTTTATCTCGAAAACAAAACAACGCTAAACTTCCAAACATTCACAGCACACTGAGACAATCAAGTTGTTCACTCACGTGACGCGACAGGTGCTGCAACCTATCGGCTCAGTCTGGAAGCTCGATAGCACAACTTGCCCCTGGCATAACTAACCCCGGTGTCCCCTATATGAATATATGGATAAAGATTTACTCGGTAACCTTACATGAGCAGTATTATTAGTTATTAGTTTGTGTAAGTTCGCCAAATAATGAAAAGTCGCCATGGATCGCAAGCTATTCTAGCTGTTCCGTAGTTTTTATCAAGGAAAACATATAAGCAGAGCCCGATTATCACACGGGCAGGCGGGGCAATAGCCCGGGGCCCCTGAACAATAGGGGCCCCCAAATCTCTGGAATTTATTATTAGAAATTTATTTATACTGAAATGAGATATTGAATAAAAAATTGTAATACCTATTTAGACATGAAAAATAGAAATGAACACTAGCCAAAATTGCAGAAGCACGCCACGCTACTAACAAGAAAAACTTTGTTGATGTTAAGTGTGACGAATGACGCATTGGCCAATCACCTCGTTTTCCACGCCTATGGTGGTGGCAGGATTTAATCGCGAATACTGTTTACAGGTGTTTCTCTTCTCAACTCAACTCTACTTATTTTGTTATCTTGTTTTGCTGTGATTGCTGTTCGCTACGCACGTGCGCTGTTATAGGCTGTTCCTTCACGTTTATGTAAATCTTAATATCAGCACCTTTCATTTTTCCCGTCAATTAAATACTTTTAAAATGCCTTCATCACGGGCATATCAATCTGGATTTATGAAGAGGAAGCAGAAAGCTGAAAGAGAGGAGGAAAGGAAAAAAATGAAAGGTAGCATTTTAAAATTTGCTGTAATTCGAGATTCTAAGGAAACTACGTCAGAGTCTGAATCTGAAACAGCGCAGCCCCGCAATCCTGATGATGATCCAGCAATTGATGTTGAAGATAGTATCAAAAGACATGCTGAAATTCAGCCTTGCAATCAAGATAGTGTGATTGATGATCCTTCTCAATCTGAAAGAGATGACATACTTCAAACAGAGCAGTCGCAATTTCCTGATCCTGAGATAGATGGAATGAAAACAGATGCCGAAATTCAGTCCTTCAATCCTAGTAGTGTGACTGATGATCCATATCATTCTGAAGGAGTTGACACACTACAAACAGTTCAATCTCAATTTACTGGGTACAGCACTGATCCTGCTATAAATATTGAAAAAAGTTTCTTAAAAATAGATTCCGATTTTAAGTCATGTGATCCAGATCCTGCAACATGGCCTTTTCCTAGGCATGATGAAATGATAGAATATTTTATTAGAAATGCCCCTCCTCAAAACATGGAATTATTAAATGAAACAAAAAAGAATATCTCTGGTTTTAATCGGAGCCTCACAAAAAATCATTTCTTCAGGGTGAAGCAAAATAAAGAAATCACCAACAGAACTTGGCTTGTTCTTTCACCCGCAAATAAATGTTTATACTGTTGGGTTTGTAAATTGTTTTCCGACAATAGAACAACATTAGCTGGATCCGGGTTTTTAGACTGGAAACATGTAACAGAAAGACTGAGTGAACATGAAAAATCAATTCTGCACCGTAACTGCATAATAAAAATGTCAAATCGCATGCAAGCATCACAGAGGATAGATTCATCTCTAGTTATTCAATTGGAAAATGAAAGTAATTATTGGAGATCCATTCTACAAAGAGTTGTTGCAACTGTAAAGTTTTTATCTCAAAGAGGTATGGCATTTTTTGGTGAAAATGAAACTTTCGGATCCCCTCATAATGGCAACTTTTTAGGATGTTTAGAGCTGTTAGCTCAGTTTGACCCGTTCCTTGCATCCCATATTCAGAAATATGGAAATCCAGGTCGGGGTCATACTAATTATTTATCATCGACTTGTGTTTCAGAGTTCATAGAGTTAATGTCGAAGAAAGTATTAAATAAGATAAAATTAGAAATTATTTCAGCTAAATATTTTTCCATAGTAGTAGATAGCACCCCAGATATCACACATTTAGATCAGCTGTGCCTTATCATGCGGTATGTGACACCCGATGGGCATCTTATTGAAAGATTCATCAATTTTCTTCCCATTTTTAGTCATGGTGCTGAAGATTTGGCCGAAACAATATGCAAGAATCTTCAAGATCTTAATATTCAAATTGAAAACTGCCGAGGACAAAGTTATGACAATGCATCTAACATGTCCGGCAAATATTCTGGTGTACAGGCACGCATAAAAACATTGTGTCAATATGCTGAATTCATCCCGTGTTCAGCGCACTCTTTAAACTTGGTTGGAGTGAATGCTGTGGAATCATGTAATGAAGTTGCAAGTTTTTTTGGAATGTTACAAGAATTGTATAACTTCCTTTCAGCTTCCACAAATAGATGGCAGACTCTTAATGATATTATCAAAGAACATTCTGAAACACTCACTTTAAAGAACTGCTCAACAACTCGATGGTGTGCTGATGCGAATTCCACCAAAGCATTGAGAAAAAACTATGCAGTTATATTGACAGTATTGTCAAAAATAGAAGACGACATTAACCAGACACCTTCTACAAGATGTGAGGCACGCTCTTTAAAGAAAAAAATGGGAAAACTTGAAACGGCTGTAAATACAGTTGTATGGGATTGCATCCTGCAACGTTACAGTTGTATGGGATTGCATCCTGCAACGTTACAGTTGCAGGATGGGGATCCTGGGACAGGATGGGGATCCAGGATCCTGGAACGTTACAGTTACAGGATTGCATCCTGCAACGTTACAGTTGTATGGGATTGCATCCTGCATAAAACAAGCCAATCGTTACAGAGATCTACTGACAATTTATCTCAAGTTTCTCCTCTGTTTGAATCGCTTGTGAAATTTGTTCAGTTTGTTCGAGACAACTTTGATCTGTATGAAAAAGAAGCACTGGACTTGCTCCCCGACACAACATATGGAGATTTTCGTGTCAAAACTGTTCCAAAGCGTTTTGATTCGAATCCTGCGAACAAGGGTGCTGTCATGACTCCAAGAGAAAGATTTAGAACTAACTGTCACTACGTTTTATGTGATACATTAATAACACAGCTTAATAAGAGACTGATACCGTATGAAAATATAATGAAGACGTTTTCTTGTCTAGTAAATACGAAAAGCTCTTCCCTTCGTGAGGAAGCAGATGCTTTGCACAAAAAATATTCTTTGGATTTGGATGAAAATTTTTCTGATGAGCTTGTTCAATTTTCATCTTTTATCAGTGATGAGACAGTGCAGGGAATGCTGATAAAAATGAAAGAACTTCATATAGTTGATGCATTTCCCAAAGTTGAAACCATCATAAGAATATTTTTGACAATGCCAATTTCAAACTGTTCTGGATGAACGCTCTTTCTCCCTCCTAAAAAGGTTAAAGTCTCCAAGTCGATCTAGTGTTGGACAATTGAGATTATCTGCACTAGCTCTATTGTGCATGGAAAATTATATAACACAAAGTTTTGACTATGAGGATATTATTAATGATTTCTCTGAGCTGAAAATTAGAAAAAAGCCTTTAAAAAAGGTTTTGTAAATACTTATGTTTTCAGAGAGTCCACCAGCAATTAAAAAAAAAATTGCTACTAAATTAAAGTAAGTCAACTTGAGTTACTTTTTTGATTAAAAAGTGTTATAACTTGGCCACAAGAAAAAGACAAATTTTGTTATATTGTTTTCCTTTCCAAGCTTTATATTCTATCAAACTGGTTGCAAGGAACCTCCTTTCCTCCCTAGGACTGTTTATTTATTTGTCACAACTATATTGTTGGACCAAGCAGTCATATCATCATGATAATATGTATTGGATATATTTTTGTGTTCAATTAAAGTACTTAATCTTATCACTTAAGAGAATATATAAAAGTAATTTTTAAAAAAAATTATCATTATATTTTGAGCATTTTTTTTCAACTCAGTAATGTCCAAAAATTTTTCTAATGTGACTTGAATTCAATCAATGTATGATACTTGTGAAATTAATGTTTGTATGCATTTAATCTAAACAGAACTTTTAAAAACTAATTTTCTGAGTGAAAATTCATCGTAAAAGTACTTTTTTTTTTGTAATCCAGTAAAATTTCAGTTTAATGCAGGAGGAAAGAATATTTTGTTTCTGCATTTCATGCTTTAACCAAATTTACTGGTACTTTAAATATTTTCTTTCAAATTTTCAATTGTTTTGGGACAGGTTATACTCTTTGTTGATGTTTGGTATTATGATAATCGATAAAGAGAATATATAAAGGTAAACAAGATTTTTAAAAAAAAATTGATTATTTTATTTTAGGCATTTTTTAAAAAACTCAATAATTGTAGAACAAATTTTCTAATATTACTTGAATTCAGTCAATGTATGATATATGTGAAATTAGTGTTTTTTGTATGCATTTAATGTAAACAGAATTTTTAAAACTAATTATCCGAGTGAAAATTTATTGTAGAAGTACTTTTTTTATGTAATCCTGAAAATTTTCAATTTGATGCAGGAGGACAGTATATTTTGTTTTTGGTATATAAAAAATGCTTTAACCCAATTTACAGCTTTCATTTGAAATTTTCAATTGTTTTGCAACAGGCTAAATTCTTTGTTGATGTTAGATATTATGACAGTTCTTTGTGCTATATTAAGCTTAATTATCCATCACTAGGTCTCATCATAATGGTTTTTAAGATTTATGGATTAATAAATAAGATGTGTTAAAGTTGTTTTTAAAAATTTATTTCCATTTCTATGCTAATTACAGATTATCCTTTAGTACACATTTTTTGTCTTTATAAAGGATATTTTCTGTTCTTTAGAAGGCATAATTGAAAGCAATGTCTAAGATTTTAATTTCCTCGTGAAATATGTTTTCCGAGAAGATCAATAATAATAAAATATTTGTATAGTGAAATGTCTGTCAGTGTTTTACACAGTTGGTTTACAAACACTATGCTCAGGACGGCAAATACGATTTTATCAAAGTGCCAAAATTAAAGTTAGTAACTGAAATGCTAATTTTTTCAAGTATCAGTGCCCTATGCTTTATGTTATAAAATAAGAGGGGGGGGGATCAAATTTTCTGGCATGTCAGATAATTGCTATTGTTGATTTAGCACAAATCATAAAAATGGGTTAATAATATTAAAATAAAACAATGGCTCTTTACTTGGAAGTAAAGGTTACAAACTATGCTAACCATAATGTATATTTCGTGTTATCTTATGTAATATCCCCAGCGTTTTCCATTACAATTTGGAAATGCTTTTTCATGGTGCCTCTATAAAGGAAAAGTACCAAAAGAATTTTTAAATATATAATGTTGTTGAAAGCAAGTGTAAATATAAATACATACATACATATATATATATATATAAATAAAATTCTTCGATACGATTTATTTTTATGTTGTGAGAACACAAGTCAAAAATTAGTAAAAATATTTGTGAGTGTATGGGGGGGGGGCCCGAAGTAACCTCTTGCCCCGGGGCCCCCTTCAAGCATGATCGGGCTCTGCATATAAGTACTGGTTTCTTCGAACTAATTATTAACTATACATATACGTAAGTCCCCAAATTATGAAAAATTGCCATCGTGGCAAATACGCAAGGTTTTTCATAGCTTTTATTCAAAGAAATTACAAAAACACTGGTCGATTGCTCTGGTAGCACTCCGACCAACCGCGAATATTGAAGAAGTTCACCGAATTACCAACTATGATAAGCTAAATGTCACCACTGAGAACTAACTACAGGGACAAAAAGAAGAACAAACAGTGCCATAACTGTTTAGGTTACGGACACCAATCGTCCACCTGTACGCTCACCCTCAAATGTCTGAAATGTGCTGGTAACCACACATTCACATCATGTCTGGTCAAGGACAAAAAGCAAGATGCAAAATGCTCTAACTGTCTAGGCATTCATGTTGCTACCTACACGGGATGCCCACGGAACCCCAAAATTAAAAATAAATCTAAACACACCAAGGCCGCGACAGCATCACAGGCCGAAAAGCTGACGACAAAAGTCAAAAACAAATTTTCTGAATTGATTGCCCCCCCCCCTTGAAGTCCCTCGCCCAAACCAACAGACGAAGGAGAACAAATCGAAGAAACTGAATACGGAAAGAATAGCGCAGCCTGGACTGACTCCTGTCCACAACCCCCCCCCCCCCGAAAGAAAACAAAATTTTAAAAAAAATAAGAAGAAGAAAACTAAACCTAAGGAAACTCAGCATTAAGAAAAACAGGAATCTGTTTCAAATGTTCTTAATCTTTTCTCTGCCATGAAGGAACTCTCCAGCCTAACAAGTATCTCAAGCATGATTAACTAGCATGATTAACTTTGAAGAAGTTACTCAAAAAATGAAACAGCATACAAAGAATATTGACCAGGATTTTCATATGCTAACCATTTATAACAGATACTTCAACAACGACAATGGTGCTGAAGAATAAAATTAAAATATTTTCATAGAACGCTAACGGGCGTCACGGGAAGCTCCCAGAGTTCCGCGACTTTCTTGCTCATGAGAATTTTGATGTGGCCCTGTTATAGGAAACTGTTCCGCCCTAACTTGAGCTACTTCATTCCCAGCTATACAATGTACAGAAGATCGACTCGCAACATATCCCGTTGTACAGGAGGTGTTGTCAAAAATACGACAACTGGACAACTTAGAAGCTGCGTCAGTCATCATTGATGCAAACCACAGACTCAGGATCTCATCAGAGTATGTTCGTCATCAATCATACTTTCCTGTTGATGACATCAGGAAAATATTCCGTTATTTAGGGATGGACGCGAGACGAAAAATAGGCGTCTCGCAAAACAGCCTAAAAGCTTTGTCTCGTCTCGCAAAATCCCTATATCGTAATGTCGAAGATATGTGTCTTGTCTAGCAAAAAGCTGCAAATCTCTGTCTCGTCCCGCGAAAAATCGTCTCGTGTCCATCCCTACCGTTATTGTCCGAAATCCATTATTATGGGTGACTTCAACGCGAAGCACTTTGCATGGAATTGTCGGAGCAACTCAACATATGGACGTCAATTACTGAAACTGCTTATCAGTGACCACTTGAGACTTGCTTTCTTCCCCCATCCTCACGTATTTTGTGGGTGATGACTATTCAAAGCACTCAACTATTGACTTTGCTCTGCATAGTTTGGATTGTACGCCAGAAGTATACACCATGAACAAATTTAAGTCAGATCACCTGCCAATTCACACGGAAATAAATGCTACCCATATGACAAGAACTAGGAAGCCAAAACTTAGAACCAATTGGCCTGAGTTTGTCGGACACCTACTTGATGCTCCGCAGGTACTACCGACCTGCAATGGATGATGACATTGATGCGCAAGCAGTGGAGCTCACTAACGAAATCAAGACTGCCCACTTAAAGGCATCCAAACTTGTCAGCAACAATCATAACCTTACACCCAGACAGCACAGCAAACTTGCAGCAAGCTTGATTTATCAAGTCAATAAACTTGAATTAAGCTTGAAAATTTCAAGCGTGTAAGCTTAATGCAAGCTTGAATCAAGTGTTCTGGTTTACACTTGCCCAGCTTGCATTAAGCTTGACATTTCAAGCTTGAAATAGCAAGCTTAATTTCAAATTTAAAAAATTTTCCTAAAAAAAAATTTCCTAAATACACGGGGCGCCGGTCGGCGAACTCGCCCCACATATTTTATTTTGCCACGCATTTTCCCCTCTACGCTGAAATTTCAATTTAATTTGTTTCCATCAAGTGTCCGCGGCTAGAATAGAACCCGGGACCGTTGGGTTGGGAGGCGAGCGTCCTAACCGTTGCGCCAATCTGAGTCGGGCTGATATGACTAAAGTTTGAAGTGACTGTTAGGGTTATTTCTGGCCAGATCGATAACATTGATAAACAAAAAAAAAGTTTCGGCGGATATCTTGGTATCCAACACTTGTTTTAAGACAATTGAGACATGCTGATTAAAAATATGCAAACCGTTTGTCTCTATCACCCACCGTTTTTGAGATATCTGACATTAACCATTTATATACACTCATGTCCATAAATTAAGGATAATGAAGTTCAGGCAAAGAAAGAGAAAGAAGCAAAACAAATTTGACTTATTTGTAAAGTCTATTTATTAAACAAAAAGTAAAGAGCAAAAAAGATGCTATATGTTTGACATAATTAATAAAAATTGATAGTTTTACTCCCTTGACCAAATTTCAAAAAAGAACCTATTTACAAAAAACAGTATAACATGGTTAGTAGGATGGTTAATACGGAGTATGTCTCCCGGACGATGCAATACAGGCCTGACAACGCCTATCCTACTAGCAATTTTGCTCGGGCCTTCACCGGCCACGTAGCCTTGAGCCGATGAGAAGGAATCGGGCCGTCCACTATGAAACTGCTCGGATACACGCAGTTCATGTCCCCTCGGACGGGGAAACGTCCGAAGTAGTCTAACCGATGAGTTTTCATCGGGTTGGACACGGATTTAGGAACTGGCCCGTTCACTTTATGCGTGAGGTTGGCCAAACACCAGTGTGAGTATCACTTTTCGATAAGTTCTTATGTGATGTTGACATGCATTTAACCCTTTCCGTCCCTACGATGCAATTCGAATGATAACATTCACAAGTGTTTTACAGATTTCTTTTATCTTTGAAATGTATTTGTAATCGCATTTTTCTTATATGATAACTAGCTGCGTACCCGTTCTCCGCACGGTAGGGAACGAAACTTTTTCTTACATATATAATTTGAATTGATTCCAGTGATTTGGAATCTCAAAATAAGCAAAATGATTTGACTCTTGGCGTAAAGTTTCTCATTCGTTATTCGTAAAGTTAGTATAAGTACTGACCTGAGACCATTGTTAATATTATGACAAAAACTATGTCGGTGTCATTGCCGATCAGAAAAAGAAAAGCGTGACGGTTTGCAGCGAAAATTCCTAACTTTCAAAATGTCTCATTTCTACATCATACTCTTTTTTAGATTTAAGTTATACCACCTTAGATACTACATGATGTGGCGAACCGTTTTATTTTATAGTTAAATAGTTGTGTACCCGCTCTTCGCAAGGCAAGAAGAGAACATTTTCCCAAAATGTGATCATGACTACTTGTGACAAAACAGAATCTCCGAGAAAAAAAATTTCAGTTACAGTCTTTTCTGTTGAAACTACCGCGGGATATATTAACGCGACGTAGAATTACTTAATGTTTAGTTAGCTGTGATGTAAGATGGTTGTTGTAAAAGGAATAGAACACTTAGTTTCACGAAATATTTATTAATACGGTATATTGTGCTTTGATCAATATTGCCCAAGGATATCTACTAACTATTACTTATACTATCTTTTATTGATACCAATACAATATATTTTCGTTTTCCAGTCGTTAATACTTAATTTAAAGAAACGGCTTAGATATTTGCCACGAATGTAGTCTTTTATTCTTTGGTGACTTTTGCAATTTACGCATTAGTATAAACGATAATCATTTCACTTTATGGTTGCCACTAAAACAGCTCTCCATACATTTGTATGCTTAATTATTGTCAGATTGGCCTATTTAGCACCAGGGCCCTATTATCTCACTGGCAAATCGGGACTTTGCCCAGTGCCTCCGGCTCGAAATGGCCCCCAATTTCAAATGTTGTTCTGAAATATTCTTTTTTATAAGCATATTTTATGAAAAATAAAACAAATTTCATAGATGGAGGCCCCAAAATTCATCAATGCGCGGGGTCCCTGTTTGCCATAATCAGGCCCTGTTTAGCACCGCAAAATATTTCTTGCGATTCGAAAACGTGTCCCGTTTAAAATCTCAATTGAAAATAATGCTGGATAATTCACTGGTGAAAAAACAGCATTCAATTCTTTTTCTGGCAACGTAAAATAAATATGGAATTATTTCATGCGTGGTGTATGTTTTGCTTGTGAGTCCGTTATTCTGATTGAGTTTCGAAAGGGGTTTTAAACTCGTGACGTCAAAGTGACTCGTGACGTCATTTCACATGTGAAAACTCTGTTATTTTAAAATAATTTTATTTATTTTTTTCAGCTGGCAATTTTAATCATTGTTACTGTTTCCAAGACAACCAAACCGCAAGATATCATACCGAAATTCTTAAGCATATAAGCAGCTGCGATTGAAATGAAAATCCTTCTTTACTTAAAAATTCGTAAAAAATCTCCTAATTTATATTTTTCCTCCGTTCTTCTTTTAAAAGTGGGCGATTTGTGTGCTCCGTCTTTTGCCGAAATATAAAAAAGTTATGACAGATAGAATTCAAGATGCAGCAGTTTTAAAAATATTTTACGAAACTCAGCGTCAAATTTAATTTTATTTGAAAAATTCCCAAAAATCTACAAATTACGTTACACATTCCGAACAAACAGTTTTTAAAAGAAAATTTTCTCCTCTATACGGTGATGTAAATATCGTTTTCTTGCGAGTGTAATTACCGGCGTTATTATGTATTACGCAAGAAAAATCGCTAAAAATCGGACAAAACATAAAATAAAACATTTTCTAATTCGAATTTCGAAAAAATCGCTTCGAGGTGTGTCGAGACCCGTCTTGGAGAATTTCCGTACAAAATTTGGTAGGTCTACGATCACCCGTTTCGGAGCTACTCGAGACACAGACAGACAGACAGACAGACAAACGGACAGTTTACACTCTGTTTTATTTATATAGATAGATAGATCGGTGCAGTGCAGAAGCAATACAGTATAGAAGAAATACATTTTTACTACGCGGCGCACATGCATGCATGTAGGTGCGCGTCCTATACTCCATCTATTTACGTATATAGTCGTACTATATACGTAATTATACTATACGTTAACGTACTATAGTCGTATGCTCCATCTACGTATGACGTTATGTACGAATGTTACATGTTCGATTTGTTTTATCTAGTCCGAGCGCATAGCGCTCTGAACTAGAAGACGGAAGTTGTCTGGTTCAAAACCAGGTCGCATCCGCCGGCCTAACCGTTCGGAGTTTTCCGTGTTTTCCGCTGAAATTTAGCGTAAATACTGGTTAGGATACCTTAGACCCCACGGAGGGCACCCCATCTACAGGCCTAGATCCCTCGTGTAGATAATTGGCCTTAATCCCAGAACTCGCTCTAACTAGTATTGTGGTAATGTCTGGTACGTACGCATGCTGCATTTTCGATCTAGTTTGATTAAATTTGAGGGACGTCTGCTCGTATGCATGTATGTATGTACGTATATTGTTGTGTAATTCGATTAACTCAAAGAGGAATAGTCGAAGAAATTTCAAATGAATAGTTTATTTACAGAGTTATATGAAAGACTTTCGGTGCATTAAAGTCTATGGACATGCCTTTCACATTAAAAATCCCTGAACTATCTCTGTTTAGCTCATGCCCAAAATATTGCCAACTGTCCCCAAGCTTGGTAAATTTAGGGGCAATATTACAAATTTTGGCACTAAAAATAAGTACGTATCTCGAACAAAAATAAAAACTGTTAGACATAGAATATTGAAATTTTGTATTTAAGACTGTCGTAACATTTGGTTCTGCACTTTCATTTTTGATTACAATCCACTGGCTAGGGTCACTATTTGGGTCATGCTTAAAATCTCCCCGTTTGTCGCCAAGCTGACGAATAAAAGAAAAATGCCAATTTTTCAGCCAGGAATAAGTTTTCAATGCTGAAATCTCATCCTGGGTGATATCTCTTACGCTTAACGAGATACTGAAGTATCGCATTTCAGTTTCCAATATATTTAAATAGAGTGCATCAAGAATGCGTAAAGTTTAACAGCCATACAAGAAAATTGTGTAGTTCACATTAGGACTTTTTTTTGTGATAGGAAATCGACTTTCCGAAGTTTCTTGAATTAGCTTAAAATTTAAAAAAGATTATTGACCACTGGAACTAGCTTACAGTTTTGAAAAATAGGTTTTTGTTAAAAAAAGCATAGACCATAAGACATAAGATCGCTATAATAATTTTTAAAATAAAGCAAATTCCAAAAATTTTTATTGAAATTATTCTACACAGAATATATCATACACATAATTTACAAAAGAAGTATTTTCTTCGAGTTTTGCAGCAGCATCTTCAAACATCTTATTTTATGAGCAGCTTCTAGGAGAAAAAAAGAAAATTTTTAGAACTTAATTTACACAAAGAATAGGAAATGCAGAGTAAGTCTGCTTCATATGTTTTTTTACATAATTTCTATATCAGGGATTTCCAACCTTTTTATTACTTCAACTCCCTAGAAAACATTTTTTTTCTGAAGAGACCCCTACGTTTTCCCCAACACATCGGTATCTCGAAAAATTTTCCCAATGCACTCACAAAGACAGCAAAACATTAAGTGAAAGAAATTTTCATGTGTCCGGCAGTAGAACAGTTAGTTAAGCTCGGTTCCCATTGGAACGCCGAAAGGGAAGCAGCACCTGTTTGGCCAGTGCCTAGAAGGGTAAACTCCTTTCTCGACTGATGCTGATGTAAACCGTGTACGCTGTAGGGAATTAATGCACGAAAAATGTGTTATGACTTCAATGTTTTCCATGTTCAATCTATATCTCTCTTTGGGGTACCAATCCAGCTCTTAGGTCATCCAGCTGTCATCTGAAATTTGTTCAAAATTTAGGAGGGAGACCCGGGATAAGTCGGTATTCCCCTCACTGGGGATCAGCAAAAAGGAAGCTGCCCAATTAAGGCCATTTTCGTTTTATATAAAGGATCTGATCCCGCTCTGCAGTTGGCCAGAGGGTTTCGAAGCAGCAATAACAATTTTCATGTTCTGCGTTTGCAGAATTTACCATGATTCAGTTTGCAGGATGCAGAAAATGACCCCAAAGACGAATTTTTACATATCCCTTCTTTTTTCAACTTTTGAACCCTCTGAAGTCTTATTTCATGTCAGTTTGTTTGTTTGTGTTGTGATGGCAACGCTAAGGGTGGGCGATCATCCTAGGATGAGGGGTTATCTTAAAATGTAATTTTTAAAAATATAATTCCCAAATTTTGAACATCACCTCATTAGTGTATGGGAATGCTTTTGTACGAGGGTCATATAAAAATGTAGAAAGTGTAACTTTTTGAAAATTAACGAGAGGAATTTTTTTAACGGAGTCTTACTTCCGACCTCATTTTGAACACTTTTCTCAATTTACACTGTCCACTTATCTCTAATAGATAAAGAATTAAAGCCCGTTACCACCTTTTTGGGACACCCTGTATCAGTCTGGTTTATAGTATGCACAGGTTCTGAAATCATCATTAACCAGTGTTCTGCTTCAAAAAAAGAAATCAAGAAAAAAACAGTGGTCTGCTTTAAAAAAGAAAAAAAAATCACTGTATTTACGTATACTATTTCTAAGCTAATCTAAATTCATCAACGAGGGTTTCGAAGTTTATAAAGCGAAACAAAACAGTCGTTTGAATATCAAATCAATGCTGTACAGCTTCTCATTTCCATAAACCTAAGAATCTGCGCTTTATGCCTTTGGAAACTATCTTGGCGAGTAATCGCATCGTATGGATTTTTTTTTCTTTTTTTTTTTATGGTCAACGGATGCAAATAATCTGTACGTATTTTACCGTCGATAATTCACGCCGACAACTTTTTTCGCCAAAGGATTGCAATGCACTACATTGTAACAATGAATCTGACGTATTCCACACGCACACGAAATCGCTCTTTTTGGCTGACTGACTGTAAAATACATAAGTACCAAATAAGCTTGTTTTGGTCGGAAGTATGATTTTTTTATTAGATTCAATGAAGGATTTACCCGTATATTTTAAAAGTAAAAAGCGATTAACTGTATGAACTTCGGCTGACTGCCGCTCGGCCGTTATGCGGGCCGAAATTTCTTTTCAGTTCAGCGTATTTTGATCAAATTTAGGCATATGGCCCGATAACTCAGGCTGGATATCGTTCCGAGCATCGTTTTATGGGTACCGGACCAATCAGTGTCTGCCGCACACATAACAATCATCGTTTTTAGATGGAATTCCGTGTCTGGGCCGAGTACCGAATTTCGGTGAGAGATGAGTTGCGATGAATGAGGGTGGTTGGCCGAGCAGAAACTGGGAATTGTTGCTTGTAGGGTAGGCATGCTGAGTATCAAATGATCAATCTGATCTTGGGGAATATTACACCACTCATCAAGCAATGCACTCCGAAGTTCCGGTAGACAGGTGGGAGGGGGTTGACGGGCTGCAATTCGTCGGCCAAGCATATCCCACACATGCTCTATTGGATTCAAGTCCGGTGAGTATGCTGGCCAATGCATACGGGTGATATCCTCCGATTGAAGGCATTCGTCTACAATGTTTGCACGGTGAGGACGGGCGTTGTCATCCATAAACACAAATTCAGCACCCATGGCGCCCCGAAACAAACGTACATGTTGTTCCATAATGACATCCCGATAGATGTGGCCTGTCATCGTTACACTCTGAACATGCAGGTCAGTTCTGGAACCAAGAATAATTCCTCCCCAAACGAGCCATCCTGCACCACCGTAACGGTGTCTTTCAATGGTGTTCTCTTAGTGGTAACGGGTACCTGGCGCTCTCCAGATGAATGTCCGGCGAGAATCAGACTCCAAACTAAACCTGGACTCGTCGGAAAACATCACACAAGACCACTGTTGCGGTGTCCACAATGCATGCTCTCTACTCCAGGTTAATCGCAGGCGACAGTGAGTTGCGGTAAGTGGAACACATCTGACAGGCCTACGAGCATATAGACCAATGTGCCCTAAGCGTCTGTACACGGTCTGCCTTGAAACTGTCGTACCGGTAGCTGAAGAGAGCTGACGAGACAGGTCTGATGCTGTACTCCGTCTGTTGCTTTTGGCAGTAACTGCCAAATAGCGGTCCTCATTCGGCGTTGTAACTCGGGGGCGACCTGTGCTGTAACGTCTACTCACATTACCACCATCTTGGAATCGTTGCCAAAGCCTGGAGATGACACTCTGGGCGATTCCACGTTCCTCGGATACTTCCAGCTGGGTACGTCCACATTCCAGTCGTCCGATATTTCTGCCACGTAAAACATCATCCAAATGCCTCCTTTGTGCCATAACTATGCGGTTTTTGCACTGAAAGGCTTTCACAGCGCTTGTGAACAATTTTACTTCTTTGCCACCATTCCTTATATACCCCTCTCTTACACTCTCGTCATTGTGACGTACCATCCACGCCATCTGGTGGTTTCCTGTAATTTGCATATTCTTCTTCAAGATGTGTGTGATCATTCCACAGGTGAAATTTTTATTTTAGAGATCAATTTCTGTGTGATTCTGAATTATCCTTAATTTATGGACATGAGTGTATGTTTAACATTGTATCAAGGCAAACAACTCGCAGACAAGTTACCGTAAAGCACATATTGCTGAATAGAGTACTAATTAACATAAACTATATAGCATCATTTAGTTTAAGGTATAATACACATATAAAATACATAGGTATAACATAAAGTTCCTTAATTTAAAGTTAGTTTGGTTTGAATTTCTTGGTTGTAGACTTGCGTTTGTGCTGAACATTTGGCATGTTGTGCTGAAGCATCCAGCAGTAGTCAGCCAACATTGCTGCACTCCATCGACCCTGATAGCGTGACTCCATCACCGAGATGTCCTGATGAAAACATTCGCCTGGTTCATCACTGACAGAACCTAAGTGCTAAGTTGGAGCCGCGGAACGAATAGTGGTAGTGGAAAAATTTTATCAAGATAACGTTCTTAAAACATTTTCTCTAACTGTAATGAAAATTACGAAAATGAAAATACATTAAACATAGCAAGCCATAACATTATTCTAATATTCTGGATTATTTATTATAACACTTCAAGGTTCATTGCCATTACATCTTTGCATATTAAGTATTAAAGATAAAATCAAGGTAGCAAATGCATACTCTAATGAAAATTTAAAAGTTATATTCATGTGGTAAAAATGTAATGAAGCTTCAAAACATTTATACTCTAAAAATATAAAATAAAATGATTATACAGTCATAGACGTACAGATGCCTTGTTACAACTTCTCGAGAGCAACTACATACCTCGTCCTTGAATCTCTTACACACACATCGACGACAATTTTAGACGCATGTGAGCCGAGGAGATGAATCTTAAAGGGACATGTTGCAACCCATCAAGCTGTACGCACTAATGCACTTCTGCACAATATTTACATAGAGTAGATGTATTATTTCCAAGGAAATTGGCAACAACAGACTTGAATGCCAACCATGCATCTGTCTGCAATGATCTTCCTTATTTGTGGACCTATGAACACACCTTCTTTCACTTTCGCATAACTTTGGAAATATGTTGGATAGGTGCCGAAAAGCATCTGAGTTGTTGTCTAGTGCCTTCACGAAGTTCTTAATGAGCTCCAGCTTTACATGAAGTGGAGGCATAATAACTTTTTCACGCTCAACCAACGGCACACGAAGGACGTTTTTACTACTTGTCTGCATTTTATCTCTGATGGGCCATTTTTTCTTTATATAGTGGTGCTTCCTATATCTGCTGTCTCACTCGCAGATAAACCAGCAGTACTTGGTGTACCCTGTCTGATTTCCCATGAGAATAGTGATTACTTTTGAATCACCACAGATATTCCAATTGTAATCGCGATAGCGAATTTTTTCAAGAAGTAGCTACATGGTTTCGTACGTCTCTTTTAGATGGGCAGAATATCCAACCAGTACTGATGCATACATGTTTATATTGTGTAATAATATAGCCTTCAAACTTGCCTTGGAGGAATCAATAAACAGTCGCCATGCTTCAGTGCTTGTTCTAACCCAAGGCTTGACAAAAGACCTTGAATGTCCGTGCAGTAGCACATATTGTCACTCATTGCAAAAGAGCACCTGCACGAGTTCTTTGTGTCTGTGTCAAAAATGTGAAGTTCTTGTACCTGGTGATAGCAAATTAAATTATTTCAGACTTGAACCTAGCAGTTCAGCTTGGCCTTTTGTTAGTGCCAGGTCGCGTACGATGTCGTAAAGATCATCATTATTAATCAAATGAGTATCTTCACCAGGATGGTAGTCAGAGTTGTTGCTAGAAGACGGAAAACTTTCTTCTTGTTTTCCTTCATCAACTCTGTATTCTGTAGGTGGTGTTGGTATTGGACAAGTGACGGGATCATGTGGAATTGGCTTTGAAACTGAGGGACTATCTGTATAGAGTGTTTTTTTACATTGTAGCTTATATATTTTCATTGGGGTATTAAAATTCCGGGGGGCTCTGAACTGTAGTCACAATGAATGGGAAAATTCGACGTTGCATTAAAATAAAAACAACGGAAAAAAAAATCCAACGAAAGGGGATTAAAAAATATATGTTTTTGTTGATATTTTGAAAACCTGATGTGATAGAGCAAAACGGTTTTCAGATTTGTAATCAGCATGAAAAACTATATTAGAAAAAGTAAACATCATGCCAGATATCTATGGCTTGTTATTGTGTGTAAGTGGCCGATGTGTTATTCGTTTCTTTTATTTTTCCATGGGAAGCATCAAAATTAAAATAATGTTATGTGTGATTTAGAGACTCTACTAATATGTAAATAAACATAATATAAACTTAACAGCAGCACACGTTTTAAAACTTTCAATATCGCGACACTCATGTTGGGCAATAGTGGCCAAAATACGACTGATTTTCAAATCAATTTCTAGTCCAGTCATTTGGTAGTTTTACCTGGAAAGTTTTCCGGGAGTTTTGAAAATGGGCAATTTTATAGATTTCGATGTACTCTTTCCGAATTTCAACTTTGCCCCCTCGTATCTTTGCCGTTCGTGCCGCCACGTTCGAAAAATGGCGCTCAAAAGCAGTTTTTTGACAATATCTCCTTTCCAACTCATTTCACGAAAAAAACAATTACAAAAACGGAAACTAGAGAAAATTTCCTACAATTTATGTAATTACCTTTTTTTCGTAAAATCAATAGTTTTGGCGTACGAGCGCCGCAAAGTGAAGTTCCGAATGCGTTTTGGCCAAAAAACGTATTTCCACACCACCTAGTGAGGTAGAGTAAGCGGTGTCTTTTTTTTTTCTCCCCGTGGTATCCCCAGTAGGCCTAATCCACGTGCATTTAACTCAGTGAGGGGCAAACTACGGTCCGCGGGCCAAATCCGGCCCGCAGATAGAATTTTGCAGGATATTTACTTTCATAAAGTAAAACTATTTAAATTTTCTGCTGAATGCTACAAATATTAGAAAATAAGTTAAAGATAAAAAATAAAATACCTTTGTGATACAAAACAATTCATTATGATCTATTTCCTTCTTACACTACATAATTAGTTACAGTTAAAAACTTGCTTTTTGCCGTAAAATTAAAATTTTCTATCTCAAATCAGTAAAATGCTGTTGTGCGTGGGTAAATTCAGCAGAAATTTTAAATGTAGTTTTACTTTATGAGAGTTAAATTGTGATGACGTCATTCTTGAAGGCCTACTGATGACGTGAAAGCTTGGGCACGTACCAGTTGTTAGGCTTTTTATGTCTAGGAGGTGTTGGTTATATGCACGAATTGCAATGGTACCTGTTATAACTCGCAAGTTCCATTACGAGATAGTGATGAAGAGGAAGAATCGGAGACTATTTTCGAGCAAATGTATGATGAAATCGAGAACGAAGAAGATTGCGATGAAACTGATAATCCCATCGCGGCTGATGTGGAAGAAATTTCGGGCTGTGACATTTCGATCGGTACTAGAGACAATGAACTTGCAACTCCTGGTCCATCAAGAACAGCGAAGCGAAGGAGAATGCGCTAAATTTTGGATTAGTTAAATCAGGGTTGGGCAAACTTTTTCGGTCGCGGTCCAAAAATCGAAAAAAAAAAGTTTGGCGGGCCAAGATAAATTTTTCTAAAATTTTAAAAACAATATACAAGTATTACAATTTAAATATGTTAATAAGATGAATGAAATTGCTATTTCATTTTTAAAAGTTCCTTATATTGAGGTTCGAAGTGAGATGTACTCATTCCAAGGAATGAGGCTAAATGCTCATCTGTCAGTCTACTTCTGAAAGAATTCTTTCTAAGGTTCATAGTTGAAAACACTTGTTCACATATATAAGATGAAGCAAACATAGGACTGATTTTCTGAGCGTGAGATATTAAATTTGGGAAACGATAATGATTTGTAAAACTCTGGCATATTTAGCTGCTTGAGATGATTGCAACTCAATTAATTCAAGCTGCAAATCTGACCTCACTGCTTCACAATTTACGTTGAAAGGCATGGTAAAAATATTCAATTCTGTTTCAATGGCACTGAAATCTTGAAATCTGAGATCGAACTCAAAATACAGTTCTTTCAAGCCATCTTCATAATTCTTAAGCTTCTATTAATTTATTGAGAGTATTGAATTTAACCATGAGGAATGAGACAAGTCGTTTTTAGCTAGCTACCCAGCAAACAGATTAGATTTTAGTTTTAAAGCTTTGAGATGGGCCCAGATATCGTCGATAAATTGAATTTTCCCTTGCATCTTGACATTCAAGTTACTCACATGACAAAGAAGATCTGTGAAAAATGCATAGTCCGAAAGCCATTCTGTATCTTCTTACATTCCGCACTCCGCAGAACATTGTCTCTCATGAAAGACACAATGTCGTCTTTCAGCTGCCAAACTCGCTCAAAAACACATCGTGCAAAATTCTATCCGCGGGCCAGATAAAACCTTCCGGCGGGCCGAATTTGGCCCGAGGGCCGTAGTTTGCCCGTCCCTGAGTTAAATGCACGTGGATTAGGCCTTCTGGGGACACCACGGAAAAAAAAAAAAAAAACACCGCTTACTCTACCTTACGAGGTGGTGTGGAAATACGTTTTTTGGCCAAAACGCATTCGGAACTTCACTTTGCGGTGCTCGTACGCCAAAACTATTGATTTTACGAAAAAAAGTTTTTTACAGTTTTTTAATCAACTCTTGTGGCCGTGAGTTGATTAAAAAAACATAAGAATTAAAGATCAAACTTAATTCCTTTAATTAAAATCTTATTGAATTACATTGAAGAAGAAATGAGCTACTAGCTTCGTAGCTACCTTGTAACAGAATGAATGGATAGCGCGCTGTCGTATCATTAAGAAAGTTCAGAAGTAGCAGTATAATTGTGCTTGGCACTTGGTGACTGCTTTACGTACTCCGTCGCGGGAGTTTACGAACACAACAGTTCTCCCACGCTAATTTGAAAGATTTTGATTAAATTTCAGCGTAAGTGCTTACTAGGTTTGGACTTATTTTAAAATTTTGAAATATTTAATCGTTCAACTGGCTTCCGTACTCTCGTAGAGCGTCGTAGCGTTGGAGGCTGAACAAGAGGTGGAGGGGTCCTGGATTTTGTATCGGGAACGTCTGAGCTTGCATTTGAAAGCTGGGTTGAAGGATGAGGGGTTTTGGAGCTCGTATCTGGAACCTCACTTACTTTCGGTTTTTCAGGAGACTTGGGAGTTGTTGCAGTAACTGCGGGCTTATCTCTCCCATTATTGGAACTTAAGTCTTTAGAAAGAAACGGCTCAAACTTGATTGTAGGTTCTTTGTTGACTTGACAAAGGCGTAGTTGATCAAAATGTCGCTTGACTACATAACCGTCGTCTAATTCGATTAGATAGTGTACTAGACCTAATCTTTCAACAACTGTACCGTACTTCCATAGAGTTGAACTTGAGTAATTTCTTGATTGGACTCTGTCTCCTAATTTATATGATTTCCTAAACATCGGTTGTTCCGATTTATTTTTATAGGTCTCGGGAGGTGTAGGTTTAATAAGATCTAACTTCGTTCTTATATTTTCTCCAAATAATAATTCTGCAGGCGTCTTCCCGCTTGAGAGAGGTGTTGCTCTGTAACGAAATAATAACTCACACAATTTCTTATGCATTGTACCGTGTTGATATCTCATACATTTTAATTTTGTTTTCAAGATTTGACAATATCGTTCTGCTTGTCCGTTTGTTGAAGGATGTCCTGGAGCAATCATTCTTTGTCGTATTCCGTTTCTCTTGCAGAATTCCATAAATTCTTGAGATTTGAAAATAGTAGCATTGTCACTGACAAGTATTTCTGGCAACCCATAACGGCTAAAAATTTCTCGCAAATAATGAATTGTTGAAGTGGAAGTTGGAACTTTCGTCATGTGATAAACTTCAGGCCATTTAGACTTAGCATCAACAACGATAAGAAAGAAGTGTCCCATAAATGGTCCAGCGTAGTCCATATGAACACGTTGCCAATTTTTTGTAGGGAACTCCCAGTTGTGAATTGGAGCTTTCTGGGGGTTCTTTTTTATATCACAACACTCCTTGCAACTTCTCACGAGATTTTCAATGTCAAGGTCTATATTTTTCCAGTAGCAATAATTCCTTGCAAGGGCTTTCATTTTTACAATTCCAACGTGTGTAGAGTGTAATTCTTGAAGAATGACTGGTTGAAGCTTTTTTGGTATAATCACTCTCTGTCCTCGTAACAAAATACTATCCTGAAGTGTAAATTCAGGGTCTCTTATATTCCCGTTTAAAATATTTTCTTTAAGCTGTGAAAGGTCTTCATCTAGTTCGGTTTCTTTTTGGATATCAACAGCTGTAACTGTATCTGTAGAGATGTGTTGGATTGTATCCTCTTGTATAATGTATGAATCATCGATTGTACATATTTTTTGAGTAGGAAGTGGTAAAGGGTTTCTTGATAAATAATCTACATTGACATGATCCCTTGAGTTACGAAGTTGGATTGTGTAATCAAAACTTGATAAAAAGTGTGCATAGCGGAGCATTCTGCTGGCTGACATTAAAGGAAGTTTCTTTTCAGGGTGTAGAATTAACATCATAGGTTTATTATGAACGATTAAAGTAAATTTTCTTCCTAATATATAATCATAAAATCTTTTGCAAGACCAGTAGACAGCGGTTGCTTCTCTGTCCAGTTGACTATAATTTCTTTCTGCAGCAGTTAACGATCTTGAGGCGAATGCAATTGGTCTTTCACTTCCGTCAGGCATGATGTGCGAAAGGATACCCGATAATCCGAAGGGACTTGCGTCGGTAGCTAGTGTTACTGGCAATTCGGGATTGAAAGGAATCAAAATTTGATCACTGGCAATTTCACATTTAGCTTTCATCCAGGCTTTTTCGCAACTATCTGTCCATTTAAAGGGAGCGTTTTTCTTAAGAAGTTGATTTAATGGATAAAGCAAGGTTGAAGCGTTTTTCAAAAATTTTGAGTAATACATCACTAGACCTAAAAATTTTCTTAATTCATCAACATTTTTCGGTCGAGGTGCCTCTTGAATAGCTTTTACTTTATCTGGAGACTTTTCAAGACCTTCAGAACTGATTACATGACCTAAATATTCTACTTTTTTCTGAAAGAACTTACATTTCTTGGTATTAACGTGTAGATTATGATCACGTAGCTTAGCTATAACTTGAAGCAAACGTGTTTTGCATTCTTCAAATGTTTTACCTTGAATTATTACATCGTCAAAATAAGCAGTAACGCCCTGTAACTCTTGAACAAATTGATCAATGAAGGAATGAAATTCGTTAGGTGCTGATTTTATACCAAAAAATAAGCGTTTCACTAAATATGTTCCTTTGTGCGTTGAAATGGTTTGAATTTTTGCACTTTCTTCATCCACTGACAAATGTAAATATGCTTGATAACTATCTAGGGTGCAATAATACGATCCACCGCGTAATTTATTAAAAACTAGCTGCGTTCCCGTTCTTCGCACGGTAGCAAACTAAAATTTTCCTTACATGTGTAATTCGAAATTATTCGTGATGTGGAATTAAAAAAAAAAAAAGAGCAAAATTATTTGACTCTTAATGTAAAGTTTGTGTCATGAGTACTAACCTGATCATTGCAGTATAATGACTCAAAAAAAACGTCAGTGTCATTCACTATCAAAAATGTGGAAAGCTTAATGGTTTGCAGAGAACTCCTGGCTTTCAAAATGTCTTATTTCTACATAATACTGTTTTTTAGGCTCAAGTTGTAGCATTAAATACCTAAGACACTACATGAAATGGAGCACCATTTATTTCTTTCCGAACATGTACCATATAAGGAACGTATTGTAATCATGAAAGAATTCGACTTCGAGATTTTGGTGTATTTACACGTTTTGAGGTCTTCTGAATTCATTCATGCTATTTTCAAGAGATGTTTTTAAAATAGCTGCGCACCCGCTCTTCATACGGGAAGAAGGGAATATTTTACTACCAAAATCATATCTGCATGTGACAAAACAGAATTTCATTTTTAAAAAAGTTCAAGTAATCTCCTCTGTTGAAATGACTGCGGGATATATTAACGCAAATTAGAATTACTTTTCATTTAGTTGGTTGTAAGACAACCGTTGAAAAAGGATAAACACTTTTAATTTCATGAAATATTTATTAACGTGGTACATTGCGATTTATTCATATTATCTTTACAAATCTAATAATACTACCTATTACGTACATTAATACTATCTATACTCGCTTCTCCCTCTTCAAGGCTCCCTTAAAAGAAACAGCTTAGATTATTTGGCCTCAATGGGATCTTGTGATTCTGTGGCGATTCTTTGCAATTTACGCATTAGCATAAATAATAATCATTTCACATAATGGTTGCCATTAAGGAAACTCTCCATATATATTTAATTTATACATAGTTTTATAAGATTGGCGTATTTAGCGCCGCAAACCATTTCATCTTACTGTGGGGAGAAAATATCCAAGGGGTGCCATTTTAAATATCCATGTATCTAATATAGCGATATCTTTTATATCCACCATAGTCCTGTCTCCTGAAAAACATCAAACTGTGTAATCTCGAGGAGCTACTTATTCCCATTTTAATTGTGACAGGGCGTTAGAGTTGCAGAGTTTACAAATTTCACGCATTTTTTTTTATTTATGACGTCACTGTTTGACTGCCGTAAAGGATACCCCGGTAGATTGAGGGAGTTAATTTCGATATTTCGCATAATTGTTTTCAAACGGTATCATTAAAACTTTGCGTTGGACCTTTATGGAGGAACGTAATTCAACGTTAAAATAAAACTATACTCGCAACCTGCATGCGTATGTTAGGCAACGCCTACGCTAAATTAAATGCCAAAAATGAAAATAGTAAATAGAAAAATTTTAATATATCGCGCTTTGTAACTTTTAAAATTAACATTTTCAGCGCCGTGAAAACATTTCAATTTTTAAATAAGCACCGGATTAAAATACCACTTCTAATAATAATAATCGCGAATTTCTTAGTTTATTTCTACAGTAAATTTTAATCAAAATATCGTCTCCCTGTGTTGAAAACAGAGCTGGAATAAATGAGTTAAAATTATGGCGTAATTTGGTAAAATCATACAAGCCGGTGCCCACCCCATGTAAACATGGCGACAGTCGCTGGAGCTTGGCGACCGCCAAGCTCCAGCGACTGTCGCCATGTTTACTAGTCATTGGCCGCGTTCAGACTGCCACTTTTGAGTAACTCGAGTTACTCGGGAAAAACCCAAGCCGTTCACGATGCCCGATTTGAGCTTTTCGGGGAGATAAACAAAGCGTTCAGACTGCCAAGTTGAGTAGCTCGAGTTTTTCCCAACTCCCCAAGGATTTTCCTTGGGAAGTTGGGGAGATAGATCACGTGAGCTTTGTTTATTGTTATTGTTCGCTCCCATTGGCTCCACAGGGTAGTAAATACGTACCACCCCTTTTTTTCCTATTAAATACCCAAAATCGTTCACGATGTCAATCTCCCCGAGTAAAACTCGAGCAGTTCGTGTTTTACTCGAGTTTTACCCGAAAGTGGCAGTCTGAACACGCCCATTCTAGGCAACCAGTGGTCCGTTTTTAACTAAAAAAACCCCAGTGGATTCAGCAACCTAGCTGTACAGCTATCTAAACTAGGCAACCAGTGGTCCGTTTTTAACTAAAAAAACCCCAGTGGATTCAGCAACCTAGTTGTACAGCTATCTAAACTAGGCAGCCAGTGGTCTGTTTTTAACTAAAAAAACCTCAGTGGATTCAGCAACCTAGTTGTACAGCTATCTAAACTAGGCAACCAGTGGTCCGTTTTTAACTAAAAAAACCTCAGTGGATTCAGCAACCTAGCTGTACAGCTATCTAAACTAGGCAACCAGTGGTCCGTTTTTAACTAAAAAAACCTCAGTGGATTCAGCAACCTAGCTGTACAGCTATCTAAACTAGGCAACCAGTGGCCCGTTTTTAACTAAAAAAACCTCAGTGGATTCAGCAACCTAGCTGTACAGCTATCTAAACTAGGCAACCAGTGGCCCGTTTTTAACTAAAAAAACCTCAGTGGATTCAGCAACCTAGCTGTACAGCTATCTAAACTAGGCAACCAGTGGCCCGTTTTTAACTAAAAAAACCTCAGTGGATTCAGCAACCTAGTTGTACAGCTATGTAAACTACGCAACCAGTGGACCGTTTTTAACTAAAAAAAAACAACAACAGTGAACTAAGCAACCTAGTTGTACAGCTAATGTAAACTGGGCAAACACTGGCCCGTTTTCAAATCAAAAAAACATCGGTGGATTAAACAACCTAGTTGTACACCTCTTATAAAGTCAGTATGATTAGAATAGCACGTAAATAGCACTTACGAAAACATAAACACTTCAAATATCAATTTAAAATTCACATTAAAAACCTTAAACATCGAAAGATTCGTTAAAAAAGAACACTTACCTCTATTTTTTTGGTAAATAACCGCTCAGAAATGTCCCCAACACCCACCGGCTTATAACGTACTATATTTCTAACAAACACCCACAAATTCTTTTCTTATATTAACATAACACATTTCATTCCCTTCCATCAATAACGCAAACAATTTCAAATTCCCAAACCTGACGAAACACGTATTCTTTATGGTTGCCAGTCACAACTACCACCGGCAGTTGGCGGTGCATCGCTCACTCTCGCGTCAGATTGTTCGCCAATGATTTGTAAACAAACCATTGACATGTAAACAAGGCACCGTATACGGAATATAGTCCAAAAACTCGATTGGTTGAAAAACCCCTTTTTTCTAATAGTTTCTGTGGCAACAACCGAACATAAATTCTCGTGCCGTGATCGCAATGTAATGAATGGCGTAAGATCGCGTTGATGCTATTAAATTCTAAACATTAGGCTGCATTAAAATTCGTAAAAATTCATCTAATTTACATAATTTTTTCGTTTTTATTTTAAAAGAGGGAGAAAAGAATGTTTCACTATTTGTCAAGATATCTAAAAGTTATGACGGATAGAATTCAAGATGCGACAGTTTTAAAATTATTTTACGAAAAAAAATCGCGAAGCAGATGTTTAGTAAAAAAATTCCTAAAAATCGGTAAATCATGTTACGTATTCAGAACAAACTGTTTTTAAAAGAAAATTTTCTCCTCTATCCAATGATACAAATGCCGTTTTGCTGCGAGCGTAATTTCCGCCGTCATTACGAATTAGGTGAGAAAAAATGCCAAAAATCGCATAAAACATAAAATAAAAAAAAATCTAGGTCGAATTTTGAAAAAATCGCTTCGAGGTGCACAACTACATATTTACATCTTCCCGAGTACCAAATTTGGTGTTTCTAGGTGTAGCCGTTTGTCCGTAACGCTGCAGACAGACACACACACACACACACACACACACACACACACACACACACAGACACCTTCTTTTATAATAAGTAGAAGATATCTTCAATTTTTGGAATCGGGTGTCTCGCGTCCTGAAGTTGTTTGTTCACAGTTACCTTATAACACCACACATTCTTACCACAAATTCTTACAGTACCGGCTGGTTTTGGAACTATAACTAGTGGTGTACCCCACTCAGAATAATCAACTTTTTCGATTATATCCTCTGATTCTAACCTATCAAGTTCTCTATCTACTTGTTCTCTCAAAGCGTAGGGTACCGGACGGGGTTTTTGGAAAAGTGGCTTTGCATCATTCCGTAGTTTTAGAGTGCAAGTATAATTCGGAATTACACCTACTTTTTGTTCAAATACATCCGAGTATTCTTTCATTATAGAAGAAATCGATTTCTGTATCTCATGATCAGTGATTCCCTTCACATCGGTAGAATTACTTATTTCGTTCAAGTTTATCTTCAGATTTCGTATCCAGTTCCTACCTAAAATCGCATTTTTATGTAAATTAACCAAATATAGCTCTTCAACACTTGAATGTCCTTTATAGTATGCTTTTACTTTAACTACTCCTAGTGGTTTAAAAATTTCACCTGTGTAACTGCGAAAAAAATACATTCGTTTTCTGAATAGGGGAGGGCGATATGTTTAAAGCTTTGAATTGCGCTATGTTCATAATACTAACACGACTTCCTGAGTCACACTCAAAGCGGACGTTGATCCCGTTTAACTGTATTTTAGCAAATAATCTATCGTCATTATCACTTGTGCTTAAACATACATCAAAGATGTGCTTTATGTGAAAGTCGCTTGAATTGCAATCTTCTACATGACTCATATTGTTTCTATCGCTTCTGTATCTACTTTTCATGCGTTCTGCTATACAGACTTTGCTCAGATGCCCTTTTTTGAAGCAAAATTTACATGTTAATTTATTTTTGAGTCCACATTCTTGAGTTCTGTGATTACGTTTCCCGCATCTTAAACATACATTCCTTAATCCAAGTTTTTCCAAATTCACCCGTTTTTTATTCTGACGACTTGGTTTATCCCGCGTCAGTAAAGTATACTTTGAATTAGAATTATTAGGACTGAAATGCTGATTTTGTTTAGCTTTCGAGTTTGAAATTTTATTTACATTGGCTAATGGAGCACTACTCTTATACAACTCTTTATTTTCAATTTTGGAAGCTTCAATAGCTAAAGCAATGTCTAGTGTTTTTTCAAAGGTCAGTTCCGCTTGTTGTAGAATCTTTTCTCGGATGTCAGCGTCAAACAATCCTCGAATAAACTGTGCTCGAAGCATTATGCTTGAAATTGATCTGGAACAATCTTTATTTTCACAACTCGATTTGAAATCAGCACTTTTCAAAAGATCTTTGAGCTGAGTAACGTACATCGATATTGATTCACCGGGTTGTTGAGGGCGACACAAAAATTTATGTTGCTCCGTTAAAATATTTATTCTTTTACTTAAATTTTCTTTTAATAGCTTCAAAAGCTCATCATATGTATGCTGGTAAATCTGGTGCTGTTAAACTCGATAATAAGTGATAGTTTTTCGGACCTAAACAGTTCAACAATATCAACTGCTTTGCGTTTAATGTTTCTTGAGTAGTGTCTGATAATCCTTTTAATTTAAAGTAATTTTATAATCTTTGAATATATTCGTCAAATGTTTCATTACTTTCATCGAAGCATTCAAATGTTAATGACTGTGTTTGGAGCAAAGTGCTTACCTTGGATTCTGTAGTCGAAGTTGCCGACGTTTCTTGAAGCTTTTGTACAAATCTATTCAACGTTGATATTAAATCCGCAATATCAGACATTTTCTGCGTTAATCCTCGTCGCCAGCTCTTGTGGCCGTGAGTTGATTAAAAAAACATAAGAAATTAAAGATCAAACTTAATTCCTTTAATTAAAATCTTATTGAATTACATTGAAGAAGAAATGAGCTACTAGCTTCGTAGCTACCTTGTAACAGAATGAATGGATAGCGCGCTGTCGCATCATTAAGAAAGTTCAGAAGTAGCAGTATAATTGTGCTTGGCACTTAGTGACTGCTTTACGTACTCCGTCGCGGGAGTTTACGAACACAACCTTAAAAAAAATAAAAAAAACACCGCTTACTCTACCTTACGAGGTGGTGTGGAAATACGTTTTTTGGCCAAAACGCATTCGGAACTTCACTTTGCGGTGCTCGTACGCCAAAACTATTGATTTTACGAAAAAAAGGTAATTACATAAATTGTAGGAAATTTTCTCTAGTTTCCTTTTTTGTAATTGTTTTTTTCGAGAAATGAGTAGGAAAGGAGATATTGTCAAAAAACTGCTTTTGGGCGCCATTTTTCGAATGTGGCGGCACGAGCGGCAAAGATACGAGGGGGCAAAGTTGAAATTCGGAAAGAGCACATCGAAATCTATAAAATTGCCCATTTTCAAAAATCCCGGAAAACTTTCCAGGTAACCCCCCTTTTTTCGACCAAATGACTGGACTATTCGTAGTATAATTGTATTTTATTTTGAAGAATTTCCATATTTGGAAATATAGAATCTTTTTTTTTAATTCTATGGTCAAGTGCATTTATGACTGATGATAAATTATTTTGTAGCGGCCGGAAACCGCCTCATTCTACCACCTATAAAGTGAAGTATATTAACTAACTAAATTGTGTTAATTATATTAAAATTTATTTTTAGGACTAATTAATTAGTTAATGGAATTACTAATGTTAATTAGATGTAAATAAAACTAAAACTCCCCTCGTGTTACACTTCAGAGGGGCTTATCCCATTCATTCCTTCCCCTTTCGTCTTCTAATGTCCAGGTTTTGTGCGATAATAAAATAAAACACAACTTTTACGAACTTTTCTTTATTTAATATGACCAATTTGAGAAAACGCTAGACTTTTCAATGTCCATTCTCCTTCTCGCCTACAGCGACAGATGGCGCTATCAGCGCAAAGCAATAATCAAGCTAATGGATTGAACTGTCAAGCTTGTATTAATACGTCAAATTCAAAGAAATGCCAAGCTTGATTTAAGCTTATGCGCTGTCTGGGCACTACCAACAGAAATCCGGTCGCTTCTTCAACGAAGAAACCCTGCCAGAAAAGAGCTTATCAAGCTTCTAGGAGTCTTGAAAACAGGAGTACCTATAACCTATACAAAGCACAAGTCAAACGTGCCATAAGGCAATTTCAGTCAACACAATGGACGGATTAGCAAGAATTGCTTGGCCCAGAGGACAATTCAATCTGCCGAGCAATAAAAAGGCTAAACAATAAAAAACTTACTATCCTACCCATCAAGACTCTTACTCGCTAAAGGATGATGAAAAGGCAAACGGCATTGCAAAAGAGATATGACAACAATTCAGGGATGATGTACCCCCGTTGCTCAACCTTGACACGAGACTCCACGATTTCTTCAATAGGACTCCCACTGAAGATATCCAAACTGCACTATCATCGGAAATCATGGAGATACTTTAAGCACTTCCTAAGAAGAAATGCCCTGGATGGGAAGGCATCACGAATCAAATGCTGCAAAACACCCCTGCCATCACAATTTTCAAGTTAACGGCGTTAACTAACTGCATCCTCAAACTTCATCACTTCCCACTATGCTGGAAAGACGCTTTCGTCTGTCCCATACCTAAGCCAAACCAAGATCTTACTCTACCCGCATCATACAGATCCATTAGTCTGCTTAGTAGTTTGGGTAAGGTTGTCGAACGAGTCATTCTCAATAGACTTCGGGTCATACTACTGGATAGAAGCATCATCATCCCGGAATAGTTCGGCTTCAGGAGGATGCATAGTATCACTCAGCAGCTCTACAGAGTGGTTGATTAACTTGCGGAGGGGCTTCAGCACGAAGAACAAACTGCCATTCTATTGCTATATATTTCTAAAGCATTTGACAAAGTCTGGCACCAGGGATTGCTGTTTAAACTGATAAACTTAAACATCCCTGACTC